>CM031859.1:73876102-74075546 GCA_018697195.1 Certhia americana
AGGTTCTTTACATTAAAGTACTGCTTGATAGCTGATAGTCTGATCGCTTCCTTTTGTTTTGTTTTTTTTTTTTTTTTTTTTTTTTTTTTTTTTTTTTTAATCTCTCAGGTCTTAAGTCTCAAAAAATCATAGAACTAGTTTTTTCCCTTTTTCTTTCTTCAAGACTACTTCTTATTACTGGAACCAACAGTAGTTCTCTGTCGTTTGTCTGTCTTATTTTTGAAGAGAACTTTGAGTTAATAGTGACATGTCATTTAGAACTTCAGCAAAGGATCTCAGTTTTTCCATTTGTAAATTTGTGCTACTGGCAATAGCCACAAAGGGGCAGCAAAAATGACAGACAGTCCAGACCTTAATATGTTTTTCACAGCTGGAGGTAGCTTGACGGTTCTCTAGTCATTTGACCACGAATTTAAAAATATTTGCCTGGAGCCAAAAGCCAGCACCATATAGATTTCTCACTGTGCCACAAGATTTAGACCAGCAAGGCTATTATTTTATTAAGGTGTCTTAGAGAGAAGCATTCCTTTGTAAACAGCCCTTGTCTTTTGAAAAGACCTTTCTCAACTTCTATAATTTTTTTGTGTACTGATGACAGAGCAGCCATTAAATCTGGGCAGAGATAATGCCAGGTGATAAATTCTTTTTCTCCTGACCTCATAAATCAATTGGCAGAACTATACACTGCTTGGTGTAAGAGTGCACCATTTTTAATTCGCTACTACTGCAGCACAAACTAATTTTAGCACTTTAATGCATGCTCTCTGATCCAGTTTGCTAAACAACTCCTGTTTAAAAGCAATGCAATAGGTGGCTATATTTATTGGCCTTATACCAACAACCGACAAGGAGGAAATCACAACTGATGCCAGTATTAGCATTACTACATCTAGGTACTAGTGAAAAAGGTAGTTGTGTTTATAGTAAGATTTGTATCAATTCACACTATACTATTAATATTTAGTTTGACTGTCAAAAGTCCCTTGTTGATACTTAGGGAGGAGAGGCAGAGATATCTCAACTTTTAGCAGTCCTAGTTTACCCAGGGCAAAGAAATCTGATTTTCAACTGGCATAGTTGTAGGTCAGGTTTCCAGAGGTCTACATGATCTCATTCTCTTGAAGAATTTGTGGAAGAAATCTTCCATTATCTATTTGCAAAGTTCTTCTCTCATTTTGCCACTAGTATTTGGAAATGAAAGTTTCCAAGAGAGAGGAGGAATATTTGTTTATCTGTGCATGTGGAGTTCAAAAGGTGTCACTTTGCTGAGTTTGGCCCCTTACTTCTGCCTCCTGGGAACAACTTATAATGTCATTGTATTTTCATAGTAGCTCCATTTCCTCAGCTCCTTGACCTGTTTGCATGGTGGTTGCAGGGTCAGTAGGTGTAAGAATGGGTCATGGACATGTTTTGAAGTGTGGAAAGATGGCCAAAGCAGTCTTAATAGAAGAGCCAGACCTACACTGCAAGAGGATGAGGCTTTAAACCAGATGAAAAACCAAAACCAAATAAAATTAAAAAGAAGAGACATTAATATTTCATCCCTGTCATATTTATTCCTTCAATTTTTTAAAGAAAAGGTCTGCTGTAATTTTTGTCTTTCAAATGAACTGCTTGTAAAAACACCATGGGAAACTTCAGCTTAATGCAAGAAAATCAGAGCAGGAGAGAGAAATGGAGTCCAAACAACAAAGGAATGATAAGCTTTGAGATGCAGTGTAGAGTCAGCAATCTGAAGCTACAAAGGAGAGCAGCTGAGCAGTGCACAGGTCCTTAGGTAGGGGTTATATTCATGGAGAAGCAGGCAAGACTGTATAAATAAATAGATAAGTAATTCCCTTCACATGAGAAGTGAAGGCACAGGAAGTGATAGCCTTGAACTGAGCTGAAGAGAATCAGCTTTGAGGAGATCAATTTGAGGCAAATCCCCAAAGGAACCATCACTGTAAGAAAAAAACATCTTAAACTCTTCATGTTAAAACAAAAAACTTGTGTAAGCAGTCATGTTTTGTCATCTCTGAAACTGATACTAGCTCTCATATATACCTACAAGTTGTATCTTCCTATGGATTAACATTAAAGTAAATTAACAATGAAACACAACCTGTCAGGTTAACAAAACACTGATGTCCCACTTCTGGCTTTGGGGATACCTTTGAACTTACAGAACACCAGGGTTATGATATCACTTGTATGTGCACAGCTTATAGAGCTTTTGGTTATATGTGAGGGAAAAAAATAAATCCTTCATTATGGCTGAGTGTTTTGCATTTGTAGGTGCCATATGATAAATTCTAGATGTACAATTATTTGGTTAAACAGAGCCTGTGGCTCGTTGCTAGGGCTGAAAATATATTTTAGGGTTTTTTAACAAAAGGACCAGAGTCTTCCTTCAGCATCTACAGGCTGAGTCCATACAGCCTTTTGAAATTCCTTGGTTCTTCTGTTTCCTGTGCTTTATTGTTTATGTCTCTATATGATATACTTCTCTATGTTCGCACACATAATTTTATTCTTATTACATATGTCTATATTGTGTATAGGTATATAATATATAATTGCTATTTATCTATATGAAATCTCTTTGTAGATTATCTCAATGTATGGATTGCACATGAATTACCCATGTTTTTCTATTCATCATATAGTATATATAGTGTATATATAGATACATGCATATATAGTATCTGAATATAGTCCTGGGCAACTGGCTTTAGAAGACTCTGCCTGAGCAGGGAAATTGGAACAGATGACCCAGATAAAATTAATCTCTTCTGCCTTGACTTGACATTCTGTGGCTAAAGGAAACCTTTGTTTTTGACTTAGTAGTGAACTAATGCCTTAAAGGAAGGAGCTGAGTGACAAGTAAACTTAAAAAATCATTGTATTTTTGAAGACGTTTTTTAAGAAAGAAGTAATTTTCTTATTATTTTGGCCCAACTCACTAGTCATTTTTGCAGTTTTGGACTTCTATTTCCTTTTATCTGGCATATGTTTTCCTATCAGGAATCCTTTTCTGTTCTAACTTCCTAGAGGTGAGTGGAAAAAGAGAAGCAGAAAACAGAACAGTTTGCGGTAGCATCAAGGTTAGTGAATCCTTCTTCTCTCCACAGACATTTTTGTAGGCCTTAAAAGAAAAGTTTTGCTGTGCAAACACTTAGGAGAACAGACAAACTGCAACTAAAACATACTTTAGCAGGAAATCAGGGAAAATAGAACTGAGACAAGATAATTTCCATGCCAGTGATATAATTGCTCCATCATCTTCTTTCTCTATCTATCCATGTACCACAGGAACAATAAATGAAAATGCAACAGCTTATGTATTCTTCTACTAATTCACCAAAACCTGTTCCTCTTTACTCACACTGCTTTTAATATGAAAGGAAATACCTGTCTTTTGCCATGTTTCATTTCTTTTAGAGTAGTTTTTTGTTATTGACTTAAATACAAAGAGTGCCTGGCTTTTAGATAGATGTTTGAATTTGAAAAGCCACAGTCTGATCTGGATCCACGAGGTGAGCTCACAACATTCTTGTTACAGAAATATCCCTCTAAGAAAGAAAATACAAACAAATGAAGATGGAGGGTAGCAGTACTGTTGTGACATTAGGTATGTGTTTGGGTTTTTAAAGTGTTCAACAGGGGAAAAATCTGGATCGTACAAAAGGCAACTCAGTTAGTGGGAGGATAGGTGGCCACAAAGCCATTACAAACACCAAAACTGTATTAGTAAGGTTTAGGTAAAGTTACAGGTGAAGCTAAAGACATACTTGTCATTATGGTTCAGCCTAGTGGTAGATCTCATAAACCTCCTTGTTCTTTACCCTGCTGTGTGTCTAATCAGTCATATTGGTTGAAGAAATGTGTCTTTAACATCTCTGGCAAGAGAGAAAAAAGGAGACAGGAACTCCCTGCAGTTAAAGTGTTAATATTTAATTCCAATATGAACTTGTTTTCACAAGAAATATATAGAACCCGTTGGGATGTTTGAAAGTATCAACATGTGTTCTGTTTTGTCAATTTAATTGTGTATTCTCTGTTATTTTTAGTCTTCAACTTGAACTGTAATACCAAAAGGTGCTGATGCAAGGGAGAAAACAGTGATGAGCAATTAAGAGTCATTAACACAGAGTGACTTTGTGATACCAGTTGTATCTTTAGTTATTGCTAAAGTTCAGGAAATATTTGCTTTCCATCCTGGTTTTCAGACAGGTGGCAGACTGATTGGTTTCCTTGGGAATTTAACTCAGAGAATGGCTTAGGACAGGGCAGAGGAAATTCAGGCAAGACAAGGTCTGCCTCAGGTTACTTGCTCTGCAGCTGGAACAAGAAAGAAGGACTGAGAAAAACAACGAACATGTTGAAGGAAATCATGGGCAAATGAGACCCCTGAAAGCACCAATATGCCCAGTGGAGAAGGGAGGAAACTGCTTGTTCACTGTATTTTGTGTGTTGCCTTTCAAGTGCAGTAGCTCTGGGACAAATTTAGGGGACGCTTCTTAAAAATACTATCAAGAGTAGTGCTTGTGTCCTGAGGGTAGATAGAGTGTATTCTAAACAAAAGAGTCTAAAAGCATATGGATCTATTGTATTAGTCCCCATACAGTTGTCTGTAGAGTTCCCAAATGAAAGATCACAGCCTACACCAGGACTAAATCACAGACTGGGTTTTTTTATAGAAATCTGTTTAATAGCAGCAATTTACTGTCAGTGGCAAGTAGGAGAAAATTTGAAGATAATCTCCTGAAATAGGCTCTTACAGATGACACAGTTTCATATACAAGAGACATTGCAATTTGTAAGAACATCCTTAAAATGTTCTGTAAAGTATCTTAAAATATCAGCATACATTGTAAGGTCTATTGCACACTTCCACAATACTCTTACAAAAACATTTATCTACTCTAATCTTCTAAGTCCTTCACACAAATGATTCTTACTGTCAGAAAATGAGTACCTAGGGCTGTATCTCATTATCTTTTATAGCTGGGTTTAAAAACCCCAAACAACAACAACAACAACAAAACCCTACCTTTTTTTGTTGAGTAGCCATAGCCATGTATCTCATCCTTGTGTTACATTAGCATTCTTAATTAACAGCCTGTGCTTTCCAAAGATAAGTCCTGAGAGCTGTGAGCTTATTCTACTGGTTATTACAATTATTTTGTCCCATTACTTTTGATTCTTCAGCACTGGAGTAGCTGCATATGATTCAAAGTAAACTTGTAAGGTAGGGCCTGTGAATCTTTCCAAGTTGCATCATGGTTTGTAATTTCACTGTTTTCAAGGGGAAAATAGTTTTGATTATTGTGCTCTTTCAGGTTCTGAAACTCTAAAGTTAAGCTAACACACACCTTCACAATTTGCTTCTTGGATAACCATGTTTTGATGGTACATGATTGAAGGAATAACACATATCTGCATCAATTAAGAGTGAAGTTCTATGTCTGGAAGACTAGGGAACTGGTAAATTGTTGTAGATACAGTAAGAGAGAAACAGCAAATGTAATACAAGAGAGATAAATACTTTATTTGGTCTTTTTTTTCATCTGGGGTAACACTAGAAAAAATATGCCTGGTCAACACAAGATTGAAATCCAAGGGCAGTGAATAAATAAGCACTGATTGGACTGACAGTGAATTAATTTCAAATTAGGAAGGGAAAATTTAAAATTAGAAGTGAGTTGAAAATAGTAAGTAGCAAAAAACACATTTTATAAAATCATTAAAAACTGTACCAGGAAGGAAGTTTAGAGCATGTTCCTTTAAAGCAAGAGTAGAAAAGTTTACTAATGGCAGAAATAGAAGCTGCAGCTGTGAACATATTCTAAAGAGTGTTAGATAAGCACTTGAGGGAAAAAGCACTACAGGTTACAAATGCTAGACTTAATTGGCTATATGCCTTCTTCCATCCTGAAATGTCACTATGCAACCAATGTCAGCTTCTCCACTCATCTTCTCTCCAGGGGATAATAAACACAGCCTTTGTACATGTCAAAGTTGTGCTCCTTACATTGCTGTTCAGAATAAATCTGCACATTCAGTTTCATTTTTTTTTCCCATTTGCTTTTGTTAAGCCCCCATGTAACCCTTCTGTTCCAGGAATATCTAATGCCTAGTGGTTTTTTGGTTTTTTTTTTTAGACAGATCTTACATGTAAAATAAGGACATGTTTTTGGGTGACATGAATATGCCTCTTGAAGTCTGTCACCTATCTCTTCCTTCTCAAAAGCACAAGGTCAAGGGCAAGTGGTTATCTCAGATTCACAGCATACACTTCATTTGTGGCGTATCACTACTGTAATTACAATCAAAAGAGAAAAGTAAGAGAAATCAAACTAGAAAGGGATGTAGCTTAACTCCTCATCTCTGTGAGATGAAGCCATTAACCTACATGTAAGCAATATTTTTATTTTGAAAACACTATTAGTGGCATTAGGGATAATAATGTTGAAGTGAACCACATCTTAATGTGATTTGGGGTTTTTTTAGACACTGGAAGTGAGATTTATGTGTATTTTTTCATGAACAATGGTAGATTAGAGCATCAGTACACAAAAGTGCACAAACTCATCCATAAAATGACAAGTTTCCAAGGGGAATCCAATTAGATATGTGTGAGAACCCTTGAAGAGAAAATTTATTGCTTAGGAAGAGTATGGCCAACTAGCCAAGAAGTTTGGGTTGTTTTCCCACCAACTGATCCTGCTTTTGCCAGCAGGGAACAACTTTCTCAGGATTACTGTATGTGTCCAATTGTTTAGAGGAGGAGCTACACTCCTGGTGTCTGTGAAATTATGCTTCACATGGGCAGGGTTCACTGTCAGACAATAATTCTTCTCAGTACTACTACTTCCTTCCTTCTCTCATGGTCTACTTGGCATTTTGACTTTCCTACTGCTAAATACTTAAAATATTTGTGCTGTTAGTTTACAAAGCATCAAACTCTCATTACCATATAAAGGTTGCCAGCAACGTTGCTGAAGTATTTTAGCAGTTGGATTTCAGACCTTATCTTTAACCCATAATTGCTGTGGTGACAGGTCTAGACAGACTCTTTTTTCTCCTTGCACAAAGCCCAGAGTATTTGTGAAGGATCCTCTTCACCTGGGCTTTCTTAGATAGATTTCTCAGAGAGGATGTGGTAGGTTACAGTTATAACAGGGGTAACAACACCTTCACAAAATCAATTTTGCCTAATGTTCAAAAATACTAATAATGTGCATTTGAAAAGCGCATTGGGTACAATCTATTATGAAGCCTACACATTAAATTTCATTATAATGATCAGAGGCCTTTCATCTTTAAAGAACTGGCTAAATACTGAGGTTTGCAAACAAACCCTTTGAGCACAGGGACTTCTTCTTCCGAGCCCTCCAGCTCTACCTCTCCCCTGTCTTTCTGAAATAAATTCTGTTTTTCTTGTGATAAACCTTGCAGTGGGAGTGGAGAGGGTACCTGAGCATCCCAGAAGGAGTTTAGGAAGGAAGTTTGTGAGATATAGCTCTTCATTGTCCCTCCCTCATTCCTATGTTTGTGACTTGGCATGAACCTTTGTAGGCAAAGGAAAACCAATGTTCTTTCCTATCTGATTGTTGCCCTTTTTCTTCTGGAATAAAGGTTCTCTTTAAGTCAGAGAAATTCTGGCAATACAGGTCAAACTGAATCTTCCCATACCATAGCAACTCAGAGCCAGGCTGAGGCTGTATGGTGATGGTCCTCATAGGAGTATATCTCTGCTGTGATTGCTGTAGCATTGACAAAATGAGAATCTGGATTCAAGGTTGTGTTTTTAATCCTCTTGGACCTTTGCCTACACAGCAGTTATTTAAACATAATTCTCATTACATATTTGTGTCCTTAATATATTATTACATTAATTATACAACTTTTATGGTTTATTAAAAAAAAATGTCCTCAGTTAGGACGTCTTAGTACATAGTATTTCATTTACATGCATATTTCTGTATTCAAAGCCTTCTGTGGTTCTAACTGATCAAAAACAATAAAAAATTTATAAAGTAAAAATACTCCCTTGGCTTTAACTTACACTACTTTTAATTCAATTTTAATTATTAATATTACAGTTGCTCTTTTCATTTCTTGCATTCTAGACTTTGGAAGTTAGACTTGGCCTTGGTTTTCTGTCCTGGATCAAAAAGTTTAACATTTTCAGCTGTTCCTTTACCCTTATTTCACCACTTTCCCTTGTGCTGGATTAACAAGTATAACTTGAGGCAGACAGAATAACAATGCTTGAGGGGAAGGTATTTTCTGTTATGGATTATCAAGGTACTATCCCTATTTTTGAGCTGTGATATGTGCTGGGTGTGAAACTGAAATGAATCAATATTTTGTGTTATTACTTTTTTGAATCAGTCATTTCATTACCTATTAATTCAGCTTTTGAGCAGGGCATACCTTTTCGAATGCAATCATCATCTGTTGCACCTAACTGCTGAGTGGTCAAGGATGGCACAGTAGTAATGCTTCTCAGAAAGGAAACACTACCCAGTGAGCAATGAGGTTTTTTTTCAGTGGCTTTTAAATTTTATTTGACCCCCTGATATTTGGAAAGAGAATTCAAGACAAAGCAATAGATAATAGTAAAATATACAACATGTATAATTGTATTTTCTATAGCAACATGGGTTCTATTTTTAACTTTTCACCTATCCAAAGATACTGAATTTCATCCTATTTTTTTTTTTTTTTTTGTCAGGATAATTGAAGCATGCCCTTAGCACATCCCTTTTTCTGGCAGTGGCTGGAGGAGAGATGTAGGTATTCACACATATGTACACACAGTGCATTTGCAGAGCTTCTGGTTATTCCTTTTGTCTAATTATGGATAGGTGCAGCAAGTTGCCTGAGGTGGAGAAACAGAATAAAAAGGTGGGAGCTTAGAAGGGCACAATAAATAATATAAAAAGGTTTTAAGACTTAGAGTTGTCACTAGATCACCTAGTTTAAGCTTTGAAGTGCAGGCCAAATAATTGTGTTCAGTTTCTCTTTTCTTGGGGCCAAATGTTTGAGTGAGGTGGATCAGGACCAGAAGGGCTGGTGTTCACATGACTTACAGATTTTTCTGTCTCTTTTCTGGGGCAACTAGGGTGACTATATTTCCTTAAGATCTGTAAGACTAAATACTCCTCAGAGAGCATGGATCTGATTGAATTGGCTCCTGATAAATCTATGGGATTTTCTGCCTTACTTGTTAGAATTTTTTTATTTTTTTTTGTGTGCAAGCTTTATTACTTTTCTGATTAGAAACTGTTCATCAGAAAAAAAAAAAAAAAAACAAACCCAAAAAAACCCCAAAAAACCCCAAAAAACCAAAAAAAAACCCCAAAAACCCAAAAAACCCCAGGAGATTTTACTAAAAAAACTGCAGAGAAAATATCTGACCAGTCTGACTACTCTGTTTGTAGTGGTACTTCTCATGGAAAGCAGTATTGTGCAGCAAATATTCTGACAGCCACTGACTTTTACTGTGCCACTTTGGCAAGGAAAAGGGATTATATTCATTGTATGAAATAGTATCACACATACATACAGAGAAGAAAAAATGCAGTAAAGAACATTAATGTACCACAGAGGAAAAAAGTATTTAGTAATAGACAATCTGCATATGTTTTCTGTAATATATTTTTGCTAAAATTTCTGTCATCAAGCGTTTTCCTTGGAGTTCCATACCCTGGGAAATATCTAGCCTCAAATTCTTCACTGCCTGTGTATTATAACCCATATATAACAATATATGGGGAGAGAATAGTGCAATAAAACTTGTTGTATAGATAATTTGAAATGGTATCCTTTTACCTGTTACTTTTAAGAATTGTAAGTAATCAGCAATAAGTAATAGGCAATAAAAATAATAATGGATTTTGGTCATTTAATCTCTGCTTGTTTACTGATGTGGACCATTGTGAGTCCAGAAAAGGAGGAAATATAAAATATGCAGATATTATGGCTTTTTTTCTGTGCTGTATTCTACTGATATCAATGGTCTACTCCTATCTGGGTTTCTATTTATATAGGGAAAGCAAAGGAAACAGAAAAAGCACCCTCTATCTGCTTACTATCTGTGAATTTTTTTTGTTTTGCAATGACCTAGAGAAAACTGAAATGCCACTAGCGCTCTGGAAAATTTACTTGCTTTTTGCCATTAGTAATCATGATCATATATATATATATATATATGCTATAATGAAGGTGTATTTTACAATTTTCTGCTTTCTTCTCTGTGTCATTTCTACACCAACCTCTGTAGGCTCCCTATGTACCAAAAAAAAAAAAAAGAAAAAAGAAAATACTATCTGATGACTGCTTATCACCTCTCTTTAGAAGCATTAGGTTACTCAGCTGAGTCCTCTTAGGATTTTGTAGTTTTCTGAGGAAATTTGGTATATGAAACAGCATTTTTTCTAAAAGGAGAATGATAGAAAAATACTTGATTTGTTTTTTTCTGCCCACTTTTGAGGAATGAACTAATGAAAGCAAATAGATCCTCTCTGCTATTACACCACTTATTATTTTCTCTCTGGTCTGGAAGGGAGCCTTTCTGTTGATTTCAGGTGTGAGCTGATGGCTACAAGCCCCCAAGGTTTCACTTGTCTCTGACATCAGCAACGTGTCATGAATGTCCTCATTAGTGCTTAAATTTGCAGCTCTCTATTAACTGTGTGACAATTGTTGATTGTGTATGTGTGGCAAATGGTTCAATATGCAATTACTAGGTCAGAAATCTGGTTGATATGAAGTTCTTAATTTTTATAGGCTTGGGATTGTGACATAGATGCAGTTAAGAAAAAAAAATAAAAGAGGGACAGAGAGAAATAAAAGCTTTCTGCAATGTCAACAGCCACTAGAAGCATTTTATATATCACAGCCATCTTGCCCAAGGCTCTGCAGGAGGCATTGACCCATTACCAATGAGATCATGTGTACAGCATTCAAGAATTCATGATGGAAAATGTCTTTGCTTCTCTCATGTCACTTTATTTCCTAGTTTCTCCTTCAAATAACATTAAAAAAGCCAACAAAAAAAAAAACCCAAACCAAAAAAAAAACCCTGATTTTATATCTTTGCTTTTCATTTTTATTTGTGCCTCAGCCCTCTGTGGGAAGTAGCTAATTTTATTTACTTTATTACAAGCCCTTTATGGTATTCCAGGGCTCAGCAATGCAAATTTTCCAAAGGGTAAACAAGTTGGAACTGCTCTTCTGAGGACAGATCAGGAGAGGTTTCCCGTAGAAGGCAGAACTTCACCTGAAGGTTGTAGGCACCATTTGTTTCCCTCCCACAAGTCAAACTGGGCTGCTGGTTTTGACTCAGTGATAAACCAAACTCCTCCCATCTTTGTTCAGCATTATGTGTACTACCAGGGCAATTAGCACTTAACTAATGAAGGCATTCTTGATTCTTCACTCTGTGGTTTAATCCTGATGCCATTAAAATGTTTTCTGAGGACATTAAAATGTTTTCTGGTCCCTTATTTGCTTCTTTGTCACTCAGCTCCACTCAGAGTCCATTCACACCTTTGAAAGAGTTATTTGATCTTTGTTCTTACAAGACCTCAAATTTTAAAATTATATAGTTCTGCACATCTGGGCAATAATGAAATTAGGCAATGGGAATGGTACTAGATTCATATCCTTACATCAAAACTTCTACAAAAATTTGAACCTCAGATCCTCTGTCCTTTCCTTCTATCAACTTAAGGCTTTCAAAGGTTGTGAATGAACATTGAAATACTAAACAAAAAAAAAGTAAAGGAGAAACTTGCTTTTCTGTAATGTATTTGAAGTAATAGCTTAATGTTTACCCATTTGTTACATGTAGGCCTGGAAAAAAATGCAGCAAATAAGAATCAATTTTGCTGTGTTATACCAAACATTGTGCTATTTAGCCTTTCATTTAGGCTGGAGGAGTTCAAAAGAGCTTACATTGTTTATAGTGGTTCTTTTTTTCTAAATTCTTCCATCCTCTTTCATACTGTGCATGAAGACGTGTCCTGTGAACCACAGCCCTAATTCATTTGAATATGTCAGTTCATCAAATAAAGTGCCAGGTGCTGAGCAAAGAGAGTCAGAAACCGGCCCTGTGAGTAATGCCTTGATACCACTATCTGGTCCTCATTTTCTGTTGGTGAAGTCATCCAACAGGCAAAATATTTTCTGTAAAAAAAGTGTATATATGCTTTTTTACAGCAAATATATATATATATATATATATAAAAAAAATTTAAAAATTGTCCTTTATTATGGCATACATATACGAATAGGATAATCATGTTATCCAAGTTGTTTATCCACATGTCTTGATGATACATATAGACCTGATGATGCTGATGAGTCCCTTCCAATTACGCATATTCTGTGATAAATGTTTAACGTCCCAACTCCTTAGGATTTCAGCTTTAGCCCATTCTGCTAAGAGGTGACCATTGCCACCAGTGTGGGCCACACACTGGGACTGCCCAGGTGGCCATGTGCAGAAGCAGGGCTGCTGTGTCTGTTCTCGTGTTCTAGCTGGGGGACAGATCACCATGAGGCAGGAAGCTCAGAAAGGCTGGTGGATGTGATTTCCTCCCCTGTTCTTCTTCACAAGCCACCCGCCAGCCCATGCTACTCCTCTCAGCCCCAGGTACAGAGGTGTCCAGCCACTGTCAGTGCCTGCCCACACCCATGCAGTTCACACCTCAGGAACACAGGCTGCTGTCCCCAAATACAGTTTCTGTATTACAGAAATACCTTATACAGGGTTGGGCTGTAAGCTCTGGCTCCTCTAGGAGGTGGAGATACACTCTTCCCACTACTCTGCTTGTTCACCTGCAGGGATTTCCACAGCCCTTTGAGTTTTGATTTCAGGCCCATTCAACAAAGTAGTGTGTTTTTGAGAAGGATATGTCTGTTAATAACCTGGAAAATTCCAAGAAAAATCAGAAGTAGTCTGCAAAGGGATATAACTAAATCCCCCAAACACCACAAATTGGCTAGACTTTACTGTAGCTATTTTTTGTTTGTTTTATAAAAGTCTCTTGAAAATTCCATCTCATCCATTTTGGGGCCTTTGTATGTAATTGTGCATCCCTTTGGAATTCTGAGGCATACATTTTTAATTTTCTAATTGACTTGGACTACATTTCATTTAATATAAAATTCTTACCATCGTTGGGTTTTGTGATCACATTAGCTGCTGCTGATTGCATCATCCACTGGCAGTTTTGCAAAACGCTCACTGGCGTGTGCAGTTAAAATATCTTCCTGTAGAAACAAGCCTGTGTGTGTTCAGTGGCACTTGTTAAAGCAGGCTGCTGTGCTGATTCATCTGAGAGGCACTCAAGGTATTTCTTCACCAGTGCTGACTCAGGGGCTCTTGGGCAGTGGCATGTCTGCTTCCCTCTGTCCACTAAGAGCCACTGAAGGCTTCTCTGTCCTTCCCTGTCCTCCTGAGCTGCTGTCTGACTGCAGGCACCTGATGAGTGAGTCAGTGTGAGAGCACAGGATGGTTCTGGTGCCTGAGGCTGAGCAGTGGGATGTGTCATATGTTCCTTGGGCAGACTGAGAGTGTCTGCAGCTCGTCTCCTCCTTGTACTTGCATGGGCCGGGAGATGGGACTGCCAGGGTTTGCCACATGGGGCTGTCTGAGCCGTAAGACAGATTGTGTTGTAAGAAATAAGAAATAGGCCTAAAGAAATGAATTGAGCTTTCATCAGAGCACTTGTTAAGTGGGTCATGAATCAAACACAACAGGGTCTACCGGCCATCCTTTTTTTTCTTGTGGTTAGGGGCTGCCATTCAGTTCTTCAGGTAAGTTACATATCAGAGGCTGAACAGGTGGGGAGGGTGAGGAGACAGAAATGACCTTATCCAAATTCTTTATTTAACACCTGAAGCTTGAATTATCAGTTACAAAGAGAGATGACTGTGGTCAGAGGCTGAATCTAAAGAAAACAAGTGCTGAAAGCCATGTGTACTGAGAAAAATCTTCATTTCAGCATGGCCTAGACTGAAAATGAAGCAGTCAAGCAAAGATATGGAACTCCTTGCAGAGATGAATATGGTCACTGGCAATGTAGTGTTGTAACTTCACAAGACCTGGCATCCACTCATTATCCGTATCCATTCTGTTATCCATTTGGTTAGCACTTTCACTGTGGGTCTAACTTTACATCTCCATCAGAAAACCAAACTATTTAGTAACTTGAGATCAAAATGGTCAAGCTCTGTACTGAGTTTAAACTTCTAAATTAAAAAAAATTAGAGCATTGTGGTTTGGTTTTGCTTGATTTTTAATTTTTCCTTTGTTAAGCATGTTACCTATAAGACTATTGACTTCATCTGGAATCCGAGAAGACCCCCGTAATTTAAGGCTGAAAGATGAGGCTGAACTTTGCAACTTTCTTTCCACTTTCCCAGAAAACATTCTCTAAGTGTGAAATTTCTCAGTCTCTCTGCCTAAACCCATAGTAGCCTAATTTTGAAAAATGTATGTGCTTCACCAAAGAAAAGTGTTCAGAATTATGTATTGTTTCAGGGAGAAAGTATTAAGCGCCTAATTTTATAATCTAAAAGTGAGCTCAGCCTTTCATAAAGAAAGCTGTGTTTGAAGTAGATGTGGATTTAAAGCAAAAGAAAAGTTCATTCTTCTATGTTTCTCTTTCTTTGAAGCTGAAAGGGAAAGCCACTTCTTGAAATGTGGTCACATAATATCAACCAGCAAAAAGTATTTGCTGGATAAAACTAAATATGTAAATTAATCTTTTGTCTCAGACTTTTCTGTTCTTATCTGATCCCAAAAACTTTTTCTCAGAATCAGTTTAAAGGAGATTCTGAATTTTATCTGACTTGTCTTCTTTCATTCTGCATAAAGAAAAGATTTTTTTAAAAAAATTGGCCAAATAGCAAAGTTAATACTTCCAAGGTTCTCTTTCAAGTGTGACAAATTTAACTGCTCTGCTACAGAACACTGTAGATGCAAGACATTTCAGAAGCCAGCACTTAATGAGGAAACCAGCAGCAAATCTTAAATAAAAGCCAGTGACACTGAACGGATACTGTGCATTTCTGTGGCAAATGACGAAGTCTATCTATGGGCTATTTAGAACTAATTATTCATTGTTATTTGTAGATGAAGCAAATATGGCAATGTTTCTACCTTATTTAAGACCTAGGACTGTGCTTATGGGTTAAACACTGTACCAGAGATGTGTATTTGACCATTACTGAACTGCCACATGCAATTTCTTTCTTGGTTAGTTTTGATCTTGCTGGTCTGTCTTTTCATCTCTGTAAGAAACTATTGATGTCTTGCTTCTCAATCCCTGCTTCCCTAAATATTTGGTTTTCTTTTGTGTTCCCACAGTTACAGATATTAAGTGGGAAATGATGAGAAAAAAACAGCAGTTGAAATGTCTGCAGTATCTTTTTCCAAGGCAGGTATTTGACATGAGTGTCCTTCCCCTCTTCCTAGCCCAGACAGTGCTGTGGTAGGACTCATTATTTATCTGCATCTCCTGTCATTGCTATTATTTTTCTTTTGACTTCTGTTTTCACCCCTAAGTAGCAAGTGGCTGTAGTTAATTTCATGTAGTTTCTGGAGCTTGGAAGGAAAGAGGTTTCCTAGAGGCAAGGTCTGCTGTTGCTCTTTGCACTGATCTCTGCATTAGCCTTTGTTTTTCTCATTTGAAAGTTCTTGATTGCATCATGATGTGACTTTGTGTTTACCTGAATATGTCTGGGGCTGGGACGGAAAGTAAGATAGAAAGAAATTACTTTTCTGACTCATCTGAGCTACTTTTGACTTATGTTTTTACAGCTTTCTGGAGCTGACTTGGGGTGGGGGGGCACTGGAGGAGAGAATGTGTATGTTGACTTTACTGTTTTGATGAGTACTGGTTAACCTTTTTATTTGGTTCATGACAAACAGTTGTGATTTCTCAAATTTGTTTTCAATTTGTTATACCTCTCCCTTGTGGTCAGCTATATATCATGCTACTTAAAGAAAAGAAATTAAATGATGCATCAGATGTTGGAATTGTTTCTGTATAACTGTAGATCTCACTGGAATGAAGGACAAGATCTAGAAGATTCTTTTTTTTCCTGCTGTTGTTGAATCCATGCAGCTTTGAAGATGCTAGTAGTGAATACACTGTACTTTTTAGACACAATAGCTGAAGACCTCCTCTCCATGCCTTGACGAGTAATCCAATTACAGAAAATAGGACAGTGAATAAAAGCAGTGAGAGGAGGATTTGGCCAGCCATAAAACAGTGAGGCAGATTGTCAAGTGATCTGTGCAGTGTTCTTTGGAGAGCATTTAACACAGAGTTTAATCCCATTCCAGGATATTTTAAATGTATCTTTATATGAAAAATCTGGGGAAAAAGTGGTTTGTATATCTCACAGAACAGAGGTGGCTTTGACTGTAATAACAAAAAAAAAACCAAAACCAGAATGTTTGCTGATTGTGTTGTATCATTTGGTGCATTATGGCTACAGTTATCTTAAAACAGTGTAATTCACCGAAGTCATTTGGTCTACACTGATTTTTTAGTGTGATTGACTTCCAAATACCTGCCATACAATAGCTCCATTATTCAAATGTGTGCATAAGTGATGTGTGTGTGACTAGACGAGAAATTGCTTACCTTTTTCTAATCCTTGTATCAATTCACAAATTTATCAGAGGGGTAGGAAAGGGAAGAGCCATCGAAAAGTCTTTTCATATTGTCCTGGTTTGGCCTTAATTGGCTAATTTCTGAATATTGACATAGGATTAAACCAGTGAAAAGGGTAGGCACGCCTTTGTGAACATACACTTAAAAATGAGAATTCCAGGAACATTTTCTTATGATTTCTGGTTTGGGAGAGGTAAGAGGCACGGCATGGCTTCTTTGCACAGCTGCCTCGGCCACAAGTGGCTGAGGCCAGACATAGCCCTGCAGTCATGCAGAGAATGGCCCTCAGCTGGAGCTGAATGCTGTGAGGCCCTTTGAGATCCTGGCATGGCCCCCAGTGCAGCCTGAAATACTGCACTGCAGCTGCTCCAGCTGCAGAGATCACAGGACCATCAGCAGGGCCCAGGTGAGGTGTTAAGTCTTCCAGTGCACAGAAGAGACCTGCAGTGAGACAAAGACAGAGTGAAGGTGTGTAAAGAGCCAACATGGAGGCACTAAGATCAATCAAGAAGGAGTAATGTCCCAGATGGAAGGAAGATGAGGAGATGCCTTATATTTGGGCTGAAATTCTCTTGTAGGCTCTGGTGATAGACTATATTTCCTTTAAACCATGGAGAAGCGTTGGGGAAATGGGAAGTTCAAATTGTAGACCTGAGCAAGGAATTCCGTGCTAACATGAGAAAATGCTGAAGTGACCATTTTCCCATGGAAAATTTGAACAGAGGGAAAAGTGAGTGATGATGACCCTTTTTGCCCCAAGAGAAGATGAAAAGAACCTTTGCTTTTGAACAGTCCATTTTTTAAAAAAAAACCCTATACGTTTTCATGGCCCAGATGCACAGCTGTTAAAAGGCCTTGAAAGTGGGAGGAAATTTCATGAACGCAGGTTTCCAGGTGGCTACTGTTCACGGAGGATTTTTCATAGCAGCAAGAGATGCTCCTCTCCCTAAGTGAACTGAAGAAAGACTATTCTAGAAGTCGAAAACTGACTGAGAATTCTGAGTGTTCTTTCTGTGCATTGTCAGTGGGAAAGGAGTTGTGGAGAAAAGGAAGAAGAGGGTG
This sequence comes from Certhia americana, assembly GCA_018697195.1. Lineage (NCBI taxonomy): Eukaryota > Metazoa > Chordata > Aves > Passeriformes > Certhiidae > Certhia > Certhia americana. The sequence continues at coordinate 73,893,853 of CM031859.1, forward strand.
TTCTGAAGGTTTTATTCTCTTAATAAATTTTCTTTATACCTCTCAAAGTTTGAGCCTGCTTTGCTCTTGGTTGGGAAATTTCAGATTGGTGAACAAAACCACTACACAAATTGGTGTTTCTGCCCAGTTTCGAACTGAAACACATATGGATGGCAACTGCAGTCTTAAGGACTCTGCAATGTGGCTGAGATCATGCAGTTCCCATCAGATGTTGCAGGACTCAATGACCTTGATGATTTGGCATGGTTGTCCTCATCTGGTGAACACAGCGAGCTGTCTGCTTGTTGCATCCAGCTTTCAGAAAGGAAACAGAGCTTGAAACTAGAAGTTTGTGATGAAATGGCTTGGACTAATATTGCACTCTGGATTAGAGTCATTGTGGTGGGTTAGAATTTTCCAGGATGATGACAGCTCAGTGCCTTTCTCACTGTCACTCCTAATGCTGGCGTAATAGTACAATGGCCAGAGAAAGGTATTGGCTCCTCACACACCTGTGCTTCCTGCAGCACTACAGGGCAGACTACGGGTGCCCTGGGCAGTTTCAGGGGAGAGTGTGCAAGCTCCCCACAGAAAGGATTTTGAGTTGTTAATGTCCTTTAAGAATCATTATAAATATTTCATAAAGTACAGCATAGCAGTTGTTTTGGCAGCCATTTGAGTGCATAGGAAGGTGCTTGCTGGTGTCCACTGAAATGGCAGCTAGGAAAGGGGGCCTTGTTCAGAGATGTCAGACTCAGAGCATGATCTGACTCTGCCTCGGAATGTATACAGCCTGAGTTTCAGTGACTAAGATAGAAAAGACTGTTAAAGTAAACAGGAAGCACCTCTGAACTATTATTATGTCATAAATCAGTAAAGAGTTTTCAGCCTTATCATGTGGTTTATTCATTGTGAAGCTATTACTATGTAGATGGGGAGAATGCATATACTTCCTCAAGGTATTAATTATCCTGTGCTGGAAGGTCAACACAAAAATCCATCTGTAGTAGGTTGCTAGCAGCTGAAAGATACATTTTTATGCTGGACACTCAGATTTCAGGTTTTCAGGGTGATAGAGAAGAGAAAGCCAACAAATGGTTAATGTCTATGGCTGTGTGAAGGTGCAAGGAAGGGAAGTAGGGAACCTGGAACTACCTTACTGTTTAATGAAAAAATTGTAGTTTTGATTAAATATCCTTTTAGAGACATGAACTTTGCCTGCTTTTTCCTCAACTTTCCTCCTCCAAAATAGAATGTCGTTATGCTGTTTTGCTATTGGCTTGTGAACAGTATAATTATGCAGTTATGCATATTCAAGCCTGTAGTTTCCTTATAATAATATCTTGTTTTAAAAGCATGAAGAATCCACACAGTAGTATTACCAATGGAAATCCAAAATAATGATAAGCCTGCTGAAGAAGCATATTTGAGCTTATGGAACAAAAATAATGAGCAAGTTGAAAAACAGAATTTTTCTCCTGAAGTTCTGCTCTCCTATCTGAATTTGAAGAATCAATCTAATCTGAAAAGATCTATCATATTATTTATATCTTTTTGATAAACCACCAAAATAACCTTTTAAATTCAGATGGTTTGTGCCTTTAAAAGTCTTCTGAGACTTTCCCTAAAAATAGTTTACAAAGCAACAGAGTAAAATTGTTGGGGAATTGCACTCAAATGCATTAGAGAGTCTATTCCTGTGGCACTTAAACCAGTCAAAGTAATAAATATAAAATGGTAATTTTTCTCCATGAGCTGTGCTTGCTGCTCCCACATGATTTCATTCCCACCCTAGAGTAATATAACACTGCCTGCTCAAACAATCTCCTGGATTCATGGAATAAGGCAGCATGTGGCTGCAACTTTAAGTGTGCTCAGAAAAATTGACAATTACAATTAATCCCTGTTTGCCTCAGAGCATTCCATTATTATTTCCATACTCCAAATGTCAGAGATTTTTTTAAATTGAAAGGAAATTTAGACCAAGCAATGGATTAGAAAGATATATTGGTGTATTGAACAAGAAGAGAAAACATAACAAAGTAGGATATAGCTCTGTTTTGGTCATTAACTATATTTTTAACTGGTCACTAAATACATGTGATCCATAAGCAGAGTTAGTACTGTAGAAAGCCATTTGACAAAGTGTTGTAGTTCACTTAATTTTTTTTCTCTTTTTGTCTGATGAATTAATCACCCACTTCTTCCCAATAAATGTCAACCATTAAAATTTCTGTTAATTTTGTTAATTTGTTTTGTACTATGGAAATTCTGTTTGCTTGCTCAACTTGCAGGTTAGTCTGCTCTACTTAGGTTTTTCTTTGTCAAGGAAATATTGGCTTTGTCCTGAGGGTGGCCACGTAGTCCTCCTGTGTTGGCCAAATTATCTGTGCAGGCAATTGACTCATTGTCAGAGCTGGTATGTTGTTTTGAGTACTAAATTTAATTTTGAGACGTAATTCCCAAACTCTTGAGAACTGTTTTCAGCATTCATCTCAGTGATTAATTATTGGCCTGTATCGAGGTATTTGGTCATATTTGCCAGTTATATGAAATATGAAATGCATATGTTTACAGCTTAATTTTTCTTCCAGGGGTAATCATGAGCCAATCCTTTGAAGTCAGGGGTGACTGCAAATGACTATCATCATTTTGTTAAGGTATTTAAGAGAGGTCTCTTTTCTATTATTTTTTTTCTACATTCAATCAGACTATGCCTGTTTTGAAGTTCTTTCAGATAGAATGTTCTTTTCAGTTAGAATCATGAGATCCACATCCAGCACCTCATGTGAAATGCAATCCAGCTGAGAAGACAATAAGAGCATAGAGACTACATAAATTATTCCAAAGGAGTAGTTTAAGCATACATAGTTCAGGGTTGCAAATGAAACATTCTGACCATAGATGAAACAAAAGGGAAATACAGGAAAGAGACTGGGGACAGTAACTTTGTGTTTTGGTCACCTGTAATGTTGAATTGATCTTCTTGTCTTAGCTTGGTGTCTTTTCAATAAGTGGATTTTGTTTGTTAGTTTGTTTGCATGTTTTGTGTATGCTGTGTCTGAAAACTTACTTTGAAGGCATTCTGACTTCCTTTTGTTTCTAAAATCTAGTAAGAAACTTCTAACTATGGTGAGGCTGTCAAGTGTAACCAAGCATTCTTCCTTGCTTATTGTCTCTACTGTGGTTAAGGGCATGTCTGCCTTGCACAGCGGAGCATCTTCCAAAAACCTGTCAGTCAGATAGATGAGCCCATGAAGTATAATACTTTTCTTGGATTGCACTGTGGAAAAAGAACTGAATGGCTGAAAGACAAGACATCTGATGTATGCCATCTACCCAAGGAGACTTATTCTTTATCTTATTGCTTGGAACTGAGCATATTTTCAAGACTCACAAATTAAGCTCTGTTTAATTTGAGTTCTGGTTCATATTAGTGATAGATTTAATCATAACTCACAGTGTGATTACTATCAACAGCTGCTTACACAATGTCTCTAGAAAGCCACCAGGAACAGGAAGGGTTAAAGACTGGGAATGTTAGCTCATGTGCCACTCTGTTTCTCAGCTCAACACACTATCAAAGGATGTGATTGGTGATGGTTCATCAGTTCAGAAGGCTGAAAATTTCAACAGGGCATGAATTGGATTTGTGTCCTATTTGACCGTCTTGCTTCAAGGATGTTAACCTCGGATTTTGGTAGGCAAAGACTTGCAAAGCATAACCATTCACCATGTTTCATCCAACCCATCCACTGCATATTTGTCATCAGCCTTTATTTTCCTATGTGGCCGGAGGACATGCCACCTTCTTTCAAAAACATCTTACATAAATTCAAAAGTTAGTGTGGTGGTTTCAGTGCATTGGTTATTCCAGCTAGAGTAACAGGAAGAGGTGAATTTAAATAGTAGCGCGTTGCATTATAATTCTTCATGAAGTATCTCACAACTGAACCACTCGTTACAATCTCTGCTGCTTTCTAGAAAGAAGGGTTTCCAAAGTGCTTGTGGAGGAAGTCTACTGCTACTTACAGGAGCAGCAAATTGATGGGTTTTTTTGGGTACTTGCTGTCCCTTGGGAAGTTCCTGTCAAGTCTTCAGGCATTATCTCCATTGCTAAAATATATTTGCCTCTTCACTCTGCAGAAAACTTTTTCTTAGCCTGCCCAAAACAGCATTTTATTGTTTTTTTGGTTTTTTTTTTTTTTTAATAGACATCATCTCAAAGGCTTTTTGCATCACCTCAGGGGAACACCTTGAGCCAGCTGGTTTACAGGTCTTGTTAAAGACCTCCTCTTCTTCCTTAGGATGATGTTCTAAATTGTTTTCTGTTTCTATCACATCTTATTTTCATACCCTAATCAGTATATTCAAAGTGCTTGCAGAATTTACATGCCACAACTTGTAAATTCTTTTTTTAATTGTTTTTGCCCTGGGCAACAAGAGCTGTTTTTTCCCTTTTGCTTATCAATTATGTGTTCCTGAGGGTTGCTGAGGTGATAATAGGACATTCTGAAGAACTCTGCAAGCTTTTCAACTGCTTTGTCACATGGGGCTGCTATTTTTCTTTGCTAGTAAATAGGGAATAGCCTAAAAAGTCTCTCCTCAGTTTACTTTGGTGGTGATTTTCCATGGTGCTTTCAACTACTCTTTGCTGTACACTTTTACATCTGTGTGATTTTAGTGAATGCTTTATGCCTATTGCATCCTATTGCATTTTTTAAATGTATATAGAAAAGCCATTTTTTTGCATGTTTCAGTACTATTTTTCTTTATGAAACCACATGAAAGCTGATTACAAAAGAGAAAAAAGTGCTTTTTAAACCCTAAAGCATCTTTGTCATCCAAGAAATGTGGTGGCCTTAATTCACCGATGGTTAATTTTTAATTGTGTGTGTGTTAACCTCATACCCCTGTGGAATTTGCCTTGAGTGACTAAGCTCTTTGCATTCCATGCACTTTGCTGACTTTCTCAGTTTCCTCCCACTCTCTACTGGCAAAGCTAGGTCCCTGAAATATTGTCTGGAACAAAGGTTAAACTATAATGTAGTCTCCCCCAAGTAAGGAAGAACCTATGATGAGGCTGCTCAAAAAAGCAGATGTGTTGTGGGGGTGCGGGGCTCACTTCTTAGACAGGAAAGAAACCTTGTCTCTGGTCCTTCCATAGATGTGTGTTCTGCTTGAATATTTCTGAGAAGAGCAGCTTTGGCAGGACCACCTCCTACCACCTGCCAAACCCCAGGGAGGGTCAGTGCAGCTTCCTACATGGGAGCTGAGAATTTTGCATCTGCATGGTTACCTGTGTTCACAACGATCATCAGGGCATGTGCCAATTCACCTGTGTATTAACAAAGACAATTCCTTTGTCCTGCATTACAAAATTGATTTACTTTTAGAGGCTGCTTGGAAACATTTCAGAAAATAAATGGGCGATCAAAGAAAAATTTTTGGGGTCTATAAAGTCCCTAATGTTCAAGGAGGGATCAGTCTGGCATTCACCTTGTGTCTTCTGAAGAATTCTGTAAAGTTGAATGGAAATATTTTCTTTTTCTAAAACAAGGTTAAGAGGAAAATTACAAATTGTTTGGTTTGGAGATGTATGTATTTTGTAAGTGATCTTTTCCCCAAATCTCCTTACAATAGAAAGGAAGGTCTTTCAAAATATGACATCGATTCTCAGCCATACAAACTACAGTCTTCCAGTAGCTAATATCCTCTAATGTTTCCACTGAACATTCCAGGACCTGGATGTTCTTCTGCTTGACTGGTTTTCTGTCACTGGAGTGCAAAGTGGGAGTTGGTTTATACCAGTTTTCTTCTGCAGAGGGGATGTACACCCAGTCCTATTGTCCCTAGACTCCCACAAAACCTCAGTAAAAATTAAGTTGCTCTTAAGACTCCAGGTTATTTGATTCATTGAGACATAATTATTTAAGTCATTTAAGACATAAAGACAGAGTTTCTTTAGTAACCTGTCAGTTTTGAGAAAGCTGCACTCTTCCTGTGGCATGTGGTGGTGTTTCATTAAAAATGCTGTGTTACTAGAAGAGCATTGCCTGTGGGAAATAGCTGAAGTGCAAAGAAATAGCCATGTCTGATCTGACACTTGTAGATTGGTTCACTGACATTTTTTAAGAGGCTTGAAATTTCAAGTGATTAGAGCAAAACATAGATAATATCAAGTAATTAAAAAACAAACAAGCAAACAACAACCCCAAAACATCTCCATGCATCAACATTTTTATTGGTCTGCTTTGAAGTATTTGATTTCAAATTCTGCTGTTTGCTCCCAGAGACAGCTGATACCATCTGTAGAGATGGAAGAGATGTCAGCAGTCTTGCCCTCAGGATGCACTCTATGCATCCTAACAAGTCCATAAAGAGTGTAATAGAAGTATTCATTGTGTTTTACCTGATGAGAAGTTACATAGAAATGACTTCTGTAAAACCCTTGTCTTTCATCAAAGAATGGATTTATGGTGGTGCCATAAGCATAAACATTCCAGGTTGCAAGTATTATGCTTATGCACAATACACAGTTTTCAAATGTTCTTGAACTCATTAATTAATAGTGGATAATAACATACATTACAGCACTTCTATTCCAAGACAGCAATGTCAAAGTTAACTTACTATAGCATTCTGTGAGCTGTTTTCCAGCTCAGCTGGAACTGAGCTTGGTGCCAAGTCCTTTCTCCACTGAATGTATTTGGTTTCCTTCACAGTAGTTTACTGCAATTGCTTTGCTTTATTATAACCTTTGTTCTGTGTAAATAGTGTCCATAAGGAAATTGAACCACAGGAACACCTGTAAACCTGCTCTCTGATACTGAATTTGTCCTCTGTTATCTTTCTGCTTTCTTTAATCTGGAGATAAATCCAGCCTTGGTTAAGGGCTGAAAGTTTTAGCTTATACCCCTGCACTTGCATGTGAATGGGTTGTTGAGCTGCCTTTTTAGCAATTTGCTTGTGCCAGGTTGCACTTCAAGCTGTGGGAAGGAACTATTAATAAAGGAGATCCTTGATAATGGGCTTTTACATAGAACCTGCCAACATAATTCTTTCAAAAAAGACTGAAAAGAATCTTATGTAAATTCCAGTATACTCATTCACCCTAAAATTTCTGTTGTTTTGCCCTAACCTCTCCACTCTGTGTGCATTGGCCTTGTCTTTCATCTTCATTTTCTGTGCTGTATGTGGTCCAATAGAGAAACAATCCAGACTGTAGGTCTTCATCATCACCTTGGTTCAGACCTTGCCCCCTGCCCTTTAGTTTTATGCGGTCCCTGGCTTTCTATATGCGTTGAGAGAGTGCCAGTACAAATATCAGTCTCTGGTAGAAGGCTCTTCTGAAATGCAAATCAGCCACACAGATACAAAACTTCTCGCTAAAAACATAGGGTGTGAAAATGTACATTGGTCCTTCATCCCCTCATCATATAACTTTCTGCCAAAGTACTCTCCTCAAGAAAAGTGACTACACATTGGCCCCCATCAGCACTGGCTTTACTCAGTCTCACACAATTTTAATCACTTTTACCTGTTGAGAGTACCATTTTTTAGTAACTTACTCAGTTCCATTTTTTACAGGACTTTCATCCTCGTGAAGAAAGGAATGATTACAGAGAAGCATACAAATATTAAGATGACTTTTTCAATGTTTTTTAGAATGATACTGTTGATCTGCTGTTATGCAGTGGGACAGAAGAACCCTCTGCATAAGTTATTGCAAGGTTGTCACTTGTTGAGGTTTTTTTTTCTTCCTCCTTGGTGGCTCTGATATTTGTCTCAGGGTGAATTGTCAGCTGATACCTAGTTCTCTATAAAAATTCTGTAAAGAAACTCTTACCATTACATGCTGTTCTAAGTACAGGCTGTTTTTTTGCAGAGGGTAACTATTTAAGGTGGGCCATAAAATTGTCAAGAGTTATAAATCTCTGGAGTTAGTACTGATTAAATGTTCATAAACATTTAATCTCCAGAGATTCGCAATATCCGTAATGGGCATAGCTCTATTCCATAAGTGATGGCATACAACACTATACATTGGACAAGCAGCCATTTCTAGCATGGTTCAGAGAACAATTTACTTTGTAAAGCCCACCCAGCTTCACCTGCATTTTTATACAAACAAAATCAATAACCTCATTGGAATTTAGATTAGAACATAACCAGATGTGAACCTGCAGGTACCTAAACTTGTCAACTCCAACCCAGTCAGATAAACATAGACTGCATCTTTTAGAGTCAAATATGACTGTCTCAATCTCTGTCAATTCCAATAATGTTGTTTTAGAGACTCACTTGTCATTTTCTCTGTCATCATGCCTCTACGGTGTGAGCAGCCAGAGGGGAAAAGAAATTGCTGCATTTCATTGAAGCTTACTGTTCATCCCTTGTTTAGTCTAAAACAGGTCGTTTACAGTGTAAAAAACATGATGTCTCACTTATAGTATTTCACAGAACCTTTTTATTCAGAATGAGTTCTGGGACACCTGTAATGATAGGTGGTTTTTAACTGTGAATACACAAAAATCCTGGGGAAATAAACTGATAGCAACAATTGTGTACAAAAATATAATATGGATTGTGAAATGAATCAGCTTTAGAAAAGCTCTTTCAGGTTTTTGCTGCATACTTAATTTTCAGTGGTTTTCTCCTCATTTCTTGCCCTATTGCCCATGTCTGAAATCAAGCTGCCTTATCTTTGCAGGATCACAACTCTACTTTTGTTTTTCTCTGGGTTGTTCTCATGTTCCTCTTTAATTATCATCACATTGGGAGTGAGCTGACACCATAAAGCAACTTTGATGTTTCTTTTGCTGATAACCCCATTAGAAGGGTCAGAAGTTCCGATTGCTCTGCTACTTGAGAAAAGAAATACTTGGCTTTTCTTATAGCCCCTGAGAGAGCATCATGGACCCAACTCTAAAGTTTAAGAGAAGAAAAGCCTAGACGATGGCAACATAGAAAAAACACCCCAAACACAGTGGAGCAATTTATCGAATTCTTAAAAAAGCCAAGGAGGAAGTAGTGGTAGAGGGGAAGGTACTTGGGTTGTGACTCCCTAGAGCATCCTGTGTTCCTGGACATTTGTGTTGCATACCTCTACCCTCATACACCACGTGCAAGCTGTTAACAGAAGCTGGGGCTTGTTCTAGTGAGACAAATTCTGTGCTGTAGCTGACAGGAAAGCACAAAATGTCCCTGCCAAGGACTGGTTTCCATTAGGCTGAATTCAAGATTCATGATGCGTACCTGCCTTCTGCAAAATGCCACAAGATGCAAATTTCAGGCAATTTCTTCTCTACCCATCATTGTAATCAAGTAAAAAAGAAAGACTCTTAAAATGTTGTTGAGATGGGAAAAAAGGTTTTACTCTTTCAGACAGAGTTGCTAAAGAAAAATCCTTCTGAATATCCCCCAGTTTTCAGAAACTAGGAATATCATGAGACTGGAACAAACTTTGCTGCTCTTATAATTGTTGCAGTTGAAAATTCTAGTGAGAAAAATGTACAGCCCAAGTATGAATTTTCTGTTAAAATGAAAAAAAAGTATGTTTATCCTTCATTAGGACAATTTTAATTACAAGGTCTTTTTGTGTTTGAAAAACCTTGCTGTATATGTTGCATTATATAACAGAAGGAAAGAAAAATCCCAACCAAAAAACTTTGAATTCAGAAAGCTGGGAAACATTCACAACAGGTTAGGTATTTCTACCGAGTAAATGTTTTTGTTAATCAAACAAAAAAATAGCAGAGAGCAGTTGGACAATGGATAATACTTGACCATTGCCAATAATCTTATCATTGCCTCACCACTCTGATAGTCCATGAGGAATTTGCAATGTCTCCTAACTCTAATTAACAATCCTCTAACTAAAGTGTCCTAGCTGCTTGTAGGAAAACTTCTGTCTTTTTTTTTAATGTAATTTTTATAGTTTTTAAAAACTATGTTTCTAAGAAATGTCAAAGTGTATTCTTGTCAGCAAGGAATGAATTCATGCTCTGAACACTGCAATGTGAAAATACCGCTATAATGCCGTGATAGGAAAAACTTTATTTCAATTATGCATTTAAGAGGTCTAAGTTGAATCTGATTGGGATGAGTAGCACTAGGTAAATTCCAAATTTTGTTAATGATGTCTTTTGCAATAAATGCCTATGTGCTTTAGCATAGTTTCCTTCTGTACAAAGGGAAAAACAAGTTGAACTTCACTTTTGTTCCTTATTGTGTTACCCTGTTTTTGGTGAATGGACCCTCTCTATGTTCCTGGGTTCATGTTTTCAGGTGTATATAGTAGATAGACGAGGGTGTGATTACAACCCACTTTCCATTGAATTGAATGTTTGTTTCAATCAGATTGCATTTCATGACTGGTTTGTCCAACTCTCATAACCAATAGAAGGCAACAATCACACTCCTCAGTCTGTGTGATAAGCTGATATGAAAATGTTCACTTACATTTCCTATATCTTCATATGCAAGTGAGCTCTGATTCAGCTTTCCAAACCTACATAAGAGTGATATTGATTTCAGTTTTATGTCAGATAATATCCCTCTGCCTGGATGGCCTTGCTGTCTTCAGAGTGACTACACAGTTTCAAAACTGAAAGAAAATTTAGTGTGTATTTTTAAGAAGTGGCAAAGTTCAAACAAATTAGAATGTCAATTTCCAGAAATAATTTCTACTGCAACATTATTTTGTATGAGGGTTGTGCTTTTCATTGATATTTTGTACCTTAACATGCTTGTTTGTGAAGTTATAGTGATGAAAGGCAATTTTTCATCTTTTGTAAGAACTAGTCTCTCAAAAATAGGAAATGGATAATATATTATTTTTTAATTAGGATAATGAGAAGGGTTGGGAGGTGTTTTTTGTTGTTGTTTATTTTTTGATGTGTTTTTGGATTTTTCTTTTCCTTAATGCAAGATATTTCCTATGCTTATATAGTAAGTAAAAGTCTGAAATTAGAAAAAAATTTAAAACATTATTTTTATTGAATCTGTGGCTAAGAAGGAACAAAAAAACAACCCATAATGCTTTTCGAACAAATATGGTCATCTTTATCCTCCCATTTAGCTTTCTTCTCTACTGTGTGGCTATTTTCCCCCTGTATTCAACTTTACTCTTTCATCCATTACTACTCCTAGGTCAGAACCATTTCTTTAAAATATAAACATAATACCAGTAAAGATGAAAAGTGTGCTATAATAACTCCATTTGCCTGGAGGTGATTACAGCCAGCAACAAGGAAAGAAAAGGGAAAGCAGATGAAAAGGCAAACTGTTTGTTGCCACGATGTAGTGAATGATTGTGGAAGAGACATAAATTAGTATGTTCCCCTAAATAAGATTCTATATCAATATGATTCTTGAAATATCCTTACAGAGTTTTTTCTCATTCTTTTGGTGAACATTTGAGACAATGTTGCACTCCCTTTGGCAGAAAACAGGAGGCTCTGGTACAATTTGAACATACAGCATGATGGTAAGTAGATACCACTGTTTACTAACAGAGAAAAATTTATCTAAATCACTACCCTAATACTTCTCCTTTCCCTCAGAGGTTATTAATATGCATGAATCTCATCTGTCTGGAAAATGCAATTTAGGTTTCTTAGGTCTTCCTAGGTTACAGTTTTCTTGAGTTTCTTCTTTGTTTTCCCTTAAAGTTCACAGACTTTTTACCTTCTCTCTTTGAGAGTGCCTCCATTCTGTTTCCTGACTTTTGTAGTCTCTTTCTTCACAAATCTGAAATCTAGAACTGACGTCCAGAACCCTTCTAAATCTTTTAAGTAGCAGCCTTTGCATTCTAAGTTTGTTGCACTTTACATGAGTCAAAATCAAGGATCCGCTTTTGTTTTTCTGGCTTTTCATTTCTTCTTTTCCATGTCTAGAATATTGCATGATGTAGTGAATTTATTGGTATTCTGTGGTCCCACCAGACAGGGAAATGGCAGCATTTTTGGTCATGAAAACTAAAATAGCGGTGTTATAATGTGTACTATATATTATGCCTACACGTGTATTCAGAAGACACTTTTTTTATCCCCTTCTGAAATATTCTTCTTGGCTTTGCTTTTAATTAGCACCCAAAATGCAATTACTGAATTCATAAATCTCAAAGTATATTTAGTTTTCCAGTTAGCAGCATTCACCTCTATTAAGACATATGAAAATAATAACCTTGAAAACTGTTACTTTATACAGACAAATGTATCACAGGGATTTTTCTTGTACATCATATGGTATCTAAATTATTAACTTTCCTGATGAGGCTCACAGAAATTCTTTTAAAAAGTTGCTATGACATTAACCTTTTGTGTAATACAAAAACTTGTATTTAATGATATAGTTAGGTTTAAAGGAAACTATTTTTAATTTCTTTGGTTTTAATTTTAATTTGATATTGCTGTATTCCAGCTTTGAAATATAGAAATGGTGAAATGTGTTTGTGACCACAGTCCTGACTCTACAAACAAAACAGACAAACCCACCTTTTAAGATGTGAACTTGTTTTCCTCCTGTGAGCAAGTGTTTCCAGCCCTCTCTTTCCTTTTGTCTTTTGTAATGACACATATAGACATTGACTTTAGAATAGTGGGCATTTGAGGAATTTCATATCCATCTGCCTCCTATGTTAGGTCTCCCTATGCATGTGGTCAAAGGATATTTTATTTCTACATGAAGAAAGGATAATTAGCACAGTGCTCTGCACATCACAGTGTCCCTGGATTCTCGGCTTTATGCTAACTTGAAAAACAGCTGCACAAACTCCTGGAATAAAAGATTACAGAGAACTGTGAAAGGTGAAGATGCCACACTGGGTTGAAAGTCCTGACCCTCAGATCACTGGTGGATGAGAGTTTACTCCAGACCTGAAATACTTATGTACCTCTGATGTTTTCTGGGCTTATGCTGCTGACCACTACCTGGAAGAGGCTAGTGGCCTAACTGACCCTTTGCAATGATCCAGTGTGCTCATTCTGTCTAACAAACTGTATGATACACAAACTATGTCCTTCAAACACCAGCTAAGGTATTTCTGTGTGGCACTTAGCCAAGTAAAGAGGCATTAAATGAATCACTCTGCTTGCTAAATCAGGTCACAGGAGGTTGCATCATGTGAGGTGTAATAATGAGAAGAGACCTCTTGCTTGTGGGTCCACCTTGTCCTTCAGTGAGATACCATAAAAGGCAATCTTTTTTATGAAACTTAATCCTAAAACAAAGAATTTTTTGTCTTTGTCCCATGCTGTCTGTCATCTAGAACAATTCCGCTTGAGGCACATATTTAGAAAGTAAAACAAATATTTGAAATTTTCTGTCATGTTTTTTTTATGAGTTTTGGGTGTATTTTAGTTTTGTTTATTTTCTTAGGCAATTGCCAATTATATCCATATTTTTTAGAGATGTGTGTGAACCAGCATATTAAAAGCTGTGTAACATTTAGTATCTCTGCCATGTAAGAGACTAAAAAACAAGGAAGGATGGATGATTTCCAGGTTGCCTGGGGCATCCAAACTCCTTAGAGGCCAGTATACTGTCCTAGTTCTTTATATGCAGTTTCTGTCGACTTCTGCCTCAGAAAGAAGGGGAATGAATGCATAGCCCAGGAATTGAAACAGAATGGACAGAAGGAATCTTTAGTAAAATATTTTACTATCCTCTATATCAATTTGCGCTGAAATAGTTCAATTTTATTTGCTAATGTTTAAAACATTACTGCTTCTTAGTAAAAGTTATCATTGCAGCACTTATTTCCCAGGTTTCTCAAACTCGCAATTCATTTAACAACATTTTTTTTGGACCAAACGGGTAGAGAGACATCAAAGCATATGCATTTACTGATTATGGAACCTGCAGTAAGGATTTTTAGTCTGGGAGCCCTTAGTGAAGACCTGCCCTTAAGTGTAATTTTTCACAATTTTTCAAAGATTTTACTAGCAGGCCTGGAATTTTCATTTCATCTACTATACTTTTGAAATTCATAAAACAAATTTTAAAATTTAAAATAGGCAGTGGGGGTAAGGTTCAACATGTGAAAAATGAACCTTGCTTGTTTTTAGAGTGTGAACTTTGATGAAAAATTGTTCAGTTATGAAGTGATAGAAAACACTTCTGTAATTGTAAACTGAACTACCTCTCCACTTAAGGTCAGAAAGATTATCTTGTTTGAGTCAGATATTATTCTTATGAAAATATAACACATCTAACAATCCAAAAGAGATAAGAACCCTTATTTCCTTGATGGAAGACTCTGAATAGCAGGCAACAAAAACTCCAGACACACTAGACTTCTGCCTTGGCCATAGTTTTTTCCATGCATCTGCTCCTGCTTGGCAAAAGCATCTGGGACCCTGGAACTGGATCTCAGGGGAGTGGTTCTCCAATAATCTTCCCACTGTCCCGACATCTAGTGAGCAAGGAAAACATTTCTGATAAGGAGAGAGGAATTCCAGGATTTCTTTGGCTAGAGATATTCTGTCCAAAACAGAGCAAGGTCAGATAGGCAACGTAAGATCAGCATTCCTGAGGGCAGCAGCAGGAGAGTGTAATCCAGGAGAAATCTTAGGCTTAAGACCATCACTTTCAATTTAAAATAAAAATATGCTGAAATTCTTTATTAATCATTAATAAAGAAAGAATACTTAATTTTTATTTATCTAAATCTATATATATTTAATGTAATATCTAATATAACAAATATTTAACTACATCTTAGCAAGGGATAAGGGAAGAATTCATAGACTTTTACTCAGTGTTGATTCCTCATTGTTTTCCCTAAGTTAGTTATTCTGTGGAAGTGTTACATTGAATACTATTCTCAAAGTGAAATATAAGTTAGGAATATGCTAAGTGAATGATTATTTCTCAAAATTTGCCTTTGTTTTGATGCTTCTAGTCTCTTCCTTGAAAAGATGCAGAAAGAAACTCCAAAAAAAAATTCCTTCTGTCTCCTAAGAAACAGGTGCTATGTATGCAAAGTTAGAATGACAGAGGTACAGTTAACTTGCTAGTACACACAGCTGCTTATAAATTCTTGGGGAAAAAAAAAACCAAAACATACCTGGTAGGTAAGTTCAAATTGCTTACAGAATAAACATAGAATCACTTGCAGTGATATCTAACAGTATTAAGTGTGTATAACATTAAGTAGCAGGATAAGGGGCTGATTATTCACCACAGGTAGAGATAATAGTGTTAGACACAGGAGTTAATAAAAGCATAAGGAATTTTCAAAGCCATTCTCTCCACTGAAGAAGCCAATGCACTCTTTATTGACTTAGTGTGGCTTATTAACATCTGGGGGTTTTTTTCAGTGAGAATAAACTCAAAGCAATTGCAAGAATGTTTCTATCATGCCCTTTAGCTGGAAATTAGAAAAGTGAGTACCTTCTGAGGAACAAGGAGTTAAGATTCAAAGGTCTGAACAAAATATGTCTGAAAAGCTAAACAGAGAAATTGTGTGGAGTCATTTGTCCATTAATCTATAGCTGTCATGAGAACCCAGATAAAAAATGGGTTGAGTTTTAGCCATTTCCTTAGGTTTGCTATCTAGTTTTCCTCGTTGTTTCAGGGCATGTGGTAAAATGTTGTGAAGGTCATGGAAACCATGATTATGTGCAATGCAGTGGAAAACCAGAGGTCTTTTTGGGAACTTCCAATGTTCCTGGTTGTTGGCAGGGTACCTGTCAATTTTAGTTGAGCTATAACAAATTATAGAAAAGAAACCAATAGAACTGTCCAAGTGGACTGAAGGTGCTGCAACAAGTTCTGCAACCCACAGGAGATGAAGTGAAAAATATTATTATATCTTAAGTTATTGTTACTATCAGATGTACAGAAAAAAAGAGGCACTATGTAAAAAAAAAAATTAAGTTACTTCATACATAAAAGAAGAATAAACTACTTTAAAAGGTTTTATGATGCAAAGTTTTTGCAATCATTTAAGTTATGAAAGGCATGCTCTTGATATAATATTTAATTTTGCAGAACTGCAAGCATGGGGCAAGGTTAATTCATTGTTCCAATAGCATAAAACAGCTGACAGCAGCCAGATGTATAATTCCATGCCTGTTAAAGGAAAATTAATATCTTCACTGCATAATTGTTGATACTTAAGAGATAACAGAGATCTCAATTTGTCTGCTCAGAAAAGAACAATATGTATTCTTCCGTTTGAATCTTGGAGTTGATTATACACTATGATTTCCAATCCAATTGTTCAGTGCTGCTATTGATTGCAAAATGGAGGCTATTTTATGTAGAAGTAAATCTCTTTGGCTGAAAAAGGAAGAGAAAAAGGCTGCCTGTTGCTGGCTACTGTTATTGGCTACTGGTTTCAACAAGAAATCATCGCTATGCACACAATGTAACCCAAAATCCATATTAATGTGTTACTGGAACATTGAAAAATATGTCAGGTTTTCAGGTTTGGCAATGATGCTGGCTAGACGGATTTTCAGCTTTATGAGCATCATTTTTCTGTTTCTCGGAAATTACTGTGTGCTGTATTTTTACAAGATTTCAAAACTGTGGAAAATTACCGATAGATGTGGAAGTAGAGTTGCTACACAAAATTGAAGACCAAGGTAATTGCCTATGGTGTTGGAACAGGTAAATTTCATGACACAGAGGTGTCTCATGGATAATCACTGACCCCTGAAATACTATAGGGCTTTTATCTTCTAGATGATTGTCTTGCACTTCCGGGAAGTCAATATTTGTCTAGCAAGAAAGATAACTAGTTGAGAATTTTGTCTGAAAAAACTACCACTGCCTTGGTAGAATGGAACTACTACATCTGGATGGTGCTTTTATGCAATCTTTTGCAGCTAGCTAGTAGCTGACAGAAATATAGAAATTCTATAATGTTGTTAAGTTCTATATCTTATTGTTTGTATTAATTGTTCTTGAATAATTTGTAACCAATTATTTTCTACATTTTTAAAACCTATCAAAAGTATCAAAAATTTTTAATCAAAGTCTGCATAAGTGCCTCAGGTTGAATACAGGGAGAACAAGCAGAATTTCAAAATATCATCTGAGGATGCTCAAAATTAATGTATTATTACAGTCTAATAAGGGTGAGAGACATACATAGACCTTATTTTTTTTGAAGCTGCACAATGTCAATAATTCTTTCTCTAAAACCTCAGAAAAAAGGCAAATCTTTATGAGATAAAGATAATAAACTGTTGGAATTTATGTTTGTCTTGGCATCCTGCTCAAGCTTTCCTTATTCTTTTAAATGAAGTGCTAATTTTGAAGCCAGTTGTTTTGAAGACACATAATTTTGTTCCAGAATTGGGCGGTGTGGAGCCACAAAGAACTCCGACTTCTATTGTTTCAACCTTGCTGTAACAGGATTTTGGCAGTGGGTGAGAATTGTGCAGGCTTCTTCAGGAATAGGTTATGCTGATACAATTCAGAGCCCTGAGAGAGAAATAAGGTAGTGGTCTCTTACAAGACAGTGGGTCAGGTAAGGAAGGATATCTGACTGTTTGAATTGCTGCAAATGGCTCTTCAGTGAGTGTAGAGCCATAAATACTCCGTTTCTCAAAGAGCATGGTCTTTGAGGGTGGAGGAATGGCATAGGGTTTGTTTGCCTGTGGTGTGAATTGACAATTTGTCCCTACCACTGATCTCTTCACATGCTGGCCATGAACTACAAACTAGATATAATATGATGTTGTACAAGAGCCTGTTTAGCAGCTTCTGGAATTCTATTTCAATATGGGTCACCGAGTTTTGCACTGCTTTAGATTTTTAATCTGGAAGAATTTTTATCATGTTTTAGTATATTCACAATCTCCCAGGTTTGGCTAATGTTCTTATAATGGTAATCATTATCTGTGGCTGTCTTTATCTTCTTTCTGTATTCTAATCCCTTCATGCTTCATTTTCCCTTTCTTTCTTTGACCGTTTTTGTTTTTTTTTTTTTTCTTTGCTGAATTTATTGCATGCTTTCCCCTGGCAGCCTCTGTAAATATGTGCATTACTATTGGCTTCATCTCAATGTGTATGGGATTTATGCCTATACAGCTTGGCCTCCACTTAATTTAATCACAGGTTAATTAGATCCTCCACTTAATTTGATCAAAACCTTCCTTGAGCCAAATCACTTACATTAAGAAGACTAGTGGTACTTTCTACCCTTTAGTTTGATCAATATCGATCTTTTTAAGCAGGTACTTTGGGTTAATTCAATCACTGGCTGTGGATATTTTCTATCTAATTAATAATAAAGAACAACATCCTAAATGAGATGAGAAAATAAACATAGAAAATATTTTCAGATGTGAAAGGCAGTAATTTTTTTACATTTTTGAGGAGAACAGTTTTTCTTCTCTTTTTTACTTCTATCCTGAATCAGTTATTTTGGTAGCAACATGGTCAATTCTTCTGTGTACAATGGGGAGGGCAGGGTTGCACTGGTGGCAGTGTTAATAAATGGACAGAAATAACAGTAAGGAATTTTACTATGTTATTGGTACAATCCACTGTAAAAAAAGTTTGCTGGAAGTCCTGGAATATTGTATTTGAATGAATAATAATAAAATACTAATTCTAAATTCCAGGGAGCAGGATATCAATGAAATAATTAGCATGTATAAGAATATTAGTGTTGAAAGAAGTTACAGATAGCACAATTCTTTTCTGAAGCACGGTGCTTGCTGTATTTTAAAAAAAAAAAATAATTCTATACTTAATTTAATTTCTCTAGAGGGGTCATTTACAGCCTTAAAATAACCATGGAAACAAAAAAAAAACCCCTAAATGTTCAACCTTGCCTTTTTCAAGTGCTCTGATTGATAGGTGGGAACCTTCATGTATCACACTGTAGATGATTTATTTCAGTGAGCCTTTATTCATAGTACTACTGCCACTGTTTTCAGGAAGAGTATTTGCATTATTTCTTTTAAGTTTATGCTGTCCAATCTGTCTCAGAAAAACATGCTCAGATATATATTATGAGATCGTTGTGAAATATGTCTACTTAAGCTACACTTTGAGGCATGTGGTTAGCGTGTTAGCATGTTACACAACTGATGTAGAAATTCCAGTTCTCCGAAAGAACATGTTCTCTCCTTGTCCTTATTAGCCACTAAACCAATCCCTGAGTCTATTCCAGCAGTTTCTTAAAGGCTGTAACTGCTAAACCCATACTGCTACCTACCATACTGGTGAAAGAAACACGGGACTCACAGAAAATGGCAACATTTGAAATTTGGTTGGTGGTTGGAATGACAGAAAAGTGTTCATTTCACCTAATTTCATCCATCTGAAAATCAGGTGTCTAGTCACTTATTCTCATCTAAAAAGCTTGTGTGCTCCCAAGTGCACTTGGTTTTATTTTATTTATGTGGGATTCTTTCTCTGTGTTGATGTTTCATTGCTTTAATAAGCAATGAAACTGTGAGACAGCTGAAATAAAAATAACTAAGAATTTCATCCTTCTTATCAGTTGTTAATGCCAAGAACCATCGCGGCTTATATTAAAAAAAGATTTTAAAAGATCTGGTGAAGATCTCTTTAGTGGTGATGTTACTGCTTGCTTATGGGTTGCTCTTTCTTATAAATATCCCAAAACATGCAAGGCTCATGAGTCCTGTATTAGTGATCAGGAATCAGAGCAGAGACAACTAACAGATTTTAATTTGTCAAGTCAAGATTTCATGAATGGTTTTTAATATTTAGGACTAAACTGACTAATCAGTTAGGATTAAACTGAAGCTGCCATCTCTGTTTACTTACCTTAATGTTTATAAACTGATTCTTTAGGCTGCAAGAAATGTAGCTTGCCCACAAGTCTCACTTGGCACTCTGGTAAGTTCAGGTATTTCTCCGTATAAGATCCAAAGTTCCATAGGTAAAAATAAAATTATTTACAAATTCAGAGACTACTCAGAGCCATAGGTTACTGAAGATTTTAATGAGCATATATGATGGACTTTTAAAATTTGTTTGGTTTTGTTTTGTTGTTGTTGTTTTATTTTTCATTTTTTGGTCAGGCTTGCTCCAGGTCTGAAAATTTTTTATGCAACAAATGGTGATCTTAATGGAGAATTATATCTGTTTCCCCTGTTTTGAGTGAGTCTCTCAGTTAGGGTTGTGGTTGCTCTGGGAAACCTTTACAGTCAGTCAATCTATATGATCATGATGGAAGGCTGATTCTTTCCACCTAACTGGTGACCAGTGGAGGCACCCAGGTCTCTCTCTGGATCTAGGGCATAACTGTGTGCTCAATGCAGAAGTCTCACCAAGATGCCAGAAGTACAGCGACTCAGGTTGGTTTTACAGGTGCAACTTTGTATATGCATTGGCTTCTTGATTGTGATGGGAAATTCTGCACGTGTAAATCTAAAACACGCCTGTCACATCAAATGAATGAAATAGCTTCTTCATAAAGACAATTTCTTCTGTAGAAAATACCCTCACTTTCAAATATCTGCTGACCTCCTCTTGTGGTTTAGTCTTGATTGGACAATTTTGTAATATTGACGCCTAATTAAACTAATGAAAAAGGTAGATCACCTCCTGTGGCAGTACTTAAAAAGAGGAAGGGAGGGAGAAGCAGCAAAATAAATGGGTTTGTGCTTTTATTTGGGATGAAGTTTAAGTAATTTGTAATAAGTACTTATTAATGTTAAACTGTGTGTGTTTTGATGGCTTCTTACATAGCAAATGTAAGAAATACGTGACTGTGAGTGAAAGCAAAGATTTAGAATATGAGGAATTTTGGCAGATGCTGTGACTCTTTCATGTTACTGTTGGTCCATGGCTAAGCAATGGTCCTGGATTTCAAAAGACTTTGCCATCACTTCAATTTCCTTTGAAGTCAAAGAGGGTTTTGTTCTGCTGGAAATATGTTTTTGCATATATATGGAGAAAACATATGTGATTCCTATGTTAACAGCTCTGACACAAGTGGTTTGTGATTTTCTGGTTTCTAAATTAAAAAAAAATTGTAAATCTTTCATTTTTAGGTAAACATATTCCATTTTATAACAAACCAGATGCTCAGATTGTTACCATTTTTATTTTTAACATTTTCAAAGATTATGAAAAATGGTACTGGTAAACTATACTGAATCAAGAAGTAGATGATCATATTTCAAGCATATACCTTTCATACCTTTCAAACTGCAAAAGCCTTGCACTGTCAAAAACTCCTGTAGATCTTGTGTATAGAAATACAGACCAGGAAGAAAGACTCCTGCATGGGTAAAAACAGGGTTGGTATTAAGGAGACCTGGTTTCTATACTCAGTTCTACTACTACCCTTCTGAGAGCAATTCTCTCATCTTTCATGTGCCATCTCAAACAGTGATCTAGCATGACACCATTTAAGATCATTCTTTAGATCACTCAGAAGTTCTTATTTATGTGTTGATAAAAGCTATATGAGCAGCTACCTGTGTGATCACCATCACCATCTTGCTGCCTAAGTGACTTTGCACTGTTTTAGCCAAAACACCCTCATTAAGAATACAGACCTCTGCTGTGGTCAGTGGAAGAGTTTGTACCCACCAGAGGTAATAATTTAGGTTGGTGTGGGGTGCATAGTCTTGTACCTGGCTTCTGGCAGAAATAATATTGAAAGCTCTGAAGAGGCAGGAGGGCTGGGTGAGGAAGTTGTTAGCAGGGATGCTGATGGGTCTCTCAGCAGTTGTTTCCACAGAGACAATGAGTGGATAAGTGTCATTCAGTTTTTTCAAAGCAGCTGAAATGATATGTTTTTTTTAACTTTTGTTCTTACTAACTTTTACCATGATGGAATTATTTCCCCTTCTCACATTAGTTTGGAGAGGATAGCAATGAAAGGTGAGGTATCCGAGAAAACTGATATGGGATGGAGGAATTGGACAATCAGTGGCTTTCTTTTAGCTGCTGTATAAGACTGATACATGTTTCTGCAGCTAGGTCTATGAAGGCTAGCAAGGTCTCTTGGTTCAGTAAGCCCCCCCATTAAAGCCACTAAAATCTAAATACATTTACCTTTCTTTTGTCTTCATAGGCAAATGTTCATGTCAATCATAGCTCTTTCTTTTTAATGAGGGCTGTCTCCCTCCCAGCCCATCTTCTCCAACTGTTACCATTCTTCATGCAGAGCAGATATGGTGACATAGCAATTTTTTCACTGTACAAGTCATTCAGGGTGTAGACAACAATTTGAAATTTGTAAATATTCTGACAAGTTGATTGCCTCCTGGCCATTTTGTGCCCATACTCTGCCAAAGCAGACCTGCCAGTTCAGACAACATTATCACTAACCCAGCATGGGCCATCATGGGGTGATATCTGGCAGTATGTTAATAAAAGACCAGAACAACAACAAAAATGCATCTCGAAATTACAACTATAAACAACCTGCCAGTCGCAATAAAAAATGTTGCTGCTAGGAAATTAAAAATTGTACTCCACAGTGATCATAGCCTATGCATCACTACTCCAGTGCATATCATAAACATAAGATTAGGACTTCTCTACTAGATGAGGCAGAGTCTGAGGTACAGCAGAGATACTTTTCTCAAAAATGTAAAACAAATGCAAACGTACAATATTCTTGACAGATTTTTGTTTTCTCCTCATGTTTTGTTTTATATTTTCAAGTTTTCTTTGGAAGAGTTTCACTCTAATGAATGTGCAGAAAGACAAATTTCAAAATACAGTGATACTATTATTCAGTACATTCTTGGTACTTCGTGTAAAGAGAAAGCAGAGCAGATGCTGTTTGATGTAGTCAAAACAAATTGCAATCTTAAAAGATCATAAACATACACTGTTTTGGTATTATTCCCTTATCTTATTGTTGAAAAAATATATGAAGTGAAATCTTGAATAGTTAACATTTAAAGTACTATGAATAATACAATCTTAATCCTGGAATTCATCCTGTATATTTGCATGTTTAGCTAATGATTTTAAATTAATTTTTAACTTCCCTTAAAACTCTTGGCAAACTGAGATCTTCTATCCTGTTTTTTATAGTGGGGGAGTTGAAGTTCCCACTTTTCCTTGAGATAGAGCATATTCCCCTGCCTGTCCCCAGAGTGTTCTCTCTGCTTGAAGGGGTCCCCTGGCTTCCCAAATGCCTGCTGCCATTGCTAACAAGTAGTCAATGTGCTTCTTAGATTGGAACCATGGGACGGAACGGTGATTGGCTGTTTGATTATTTAATCTTGGCCCTGTGAGAATTTCACAGGGGAACACTGAGATTGTGCATTTTGTGGTCGTGGGTTTTTTCCTCCTGCTTAAATCTCATGTTCTGACCAAAACAGAAGAAATGAGAAATAATTCCTTCTTGCATGCTAGAACAGTAGTGACATCGCTTTTGCTTCTGACAGACAGATTAATATCCTGCCAGGTCATTCATGGGCAAGAGTTTGATTTTCTGACCTCTCCATCACCCTGTGCTTTGGACGGTTCACAGTGGGGATGGCTCTTTCTCCAGATGGATGCTGAAGTTAGCCTTTGGTGGCTCTAGGTGGTATTTACAGTTTTGAGGAGCTTGTGAAGAGTTTCTGTCCCCTTTCTGTAGTTTAGGGATGGGCAGGGCTCTTACTTGGAGCAAGGGTGAGGCTGAAATCAGCCAGTGCTTTGGAAGGTGAGCAATGGGCTATCCCAGACTGTGGGATAAAACTAAATGCAAAGGTCCCAGGCCTTGGGTACAGCTGCAGGACAGGAGGGAACAATGCTGAGTGATGAAATGGTGATCGTGTTCTGAAAGTGTCAGTGTTTCTGAGCCCTGGTGTTTGAGTAACATTCCTCTCTCTTTAGATTTTGGACAGTGCATGATATTTTCAACAGATACAATGTGAATTTGTAGTGAAATTTTGCCCAAGTGCAGTTTCACAGTAGGTTTTTAACACTATACATGCTGAAATTAAAACTCTTACTTCACTCTGGTGGACAGACACTTCTAAATCTAGACCCACTGTTTTGGGTCTTGTTCAAAGGCAGCATTGTGAGGGATTTTCTGCTATAACATCAGTTCTGTAATCTGTGGGTGTCTCCATTCAGATTTGGGTTGTTGCAACAGAGTGCAGGTGTTTCTTTTCTTTTCAAAGGGATGCAGCATTCATTCTGCTAGCAGTGCAAGAAACTGAAGCATCTGGAAAGAGCCTGGATTTGGTTAGCACCTGAATCAGTGAATCCTTAGCTTTAATGTGGAGTTATGTTTTGATATATGATATCACTCCTAAAAGTCTCTTAAAAAGTGGTATTTTCATATGGATAAAGCCATAGATCATAACTCAACTATGCTGGGAAGTTATTGCCAGTTCACATTGTATTATGAATCAAAACCCCTGTAATTATCATGTGGGCATTGTTCTACTTACATAAGAGTGTCGCTTTTTCATTTAAATTATCACTTTATTTTGCCTCTAACTGATTTAAAGAAAAGTATTCTCTTTCTGGGTTAGGTATTTATTTGTGAAACTACACCAGTACTATTTCACAGTATTAGAAAACTGCCTATGAAGACAGACTTTATGACTGAGGAGATCTAATCTGAATTTTCAACCACAACTCTGAGGACTGACTTACCAAAAAACAAGAGAAAATTGCTGTGGCATCAAACTGCTTCAGCCAGGACCCTAGTGAACAACAAGCACAAGGTCTGCTTCATCTTCTCTCACTTTCATCATTCATGTAGAGAAACTGCAGGTTCCTTGCTTCCTAATTTAGGAAGATTAGATGCATACTTCAACTTACGAGCGAAGAATCAATATCTTAATCCTTGTGCTTTAATTCTTCTTTATTTTTTCCATCTGTTGTTTCATCTATAAGGACTGTTGGTGCACCCTCACTCTAAGTACAGTACCTAGCACAGGGGAGCTGTGTTTTCCACTTGTCAAGAAATCCTGGTAATAATGAATGAGAAATCAATGCCATTTAGTAATTAAATATTGTTATTTTCTACACCTATATTTTTTTCTTCCCTGCTTTTGTTTGTGCATCTAGAGGATTGTCACACTCCCTGCTTTTCATGTCCAAATTCAAGGTAATGTGAGCTTTTAATCAGCAGGCTCCCAAACAGCAGCTTGTAAGTTCTGTGGCCATCAGTCAAGGGAAAAAAAACTGTCTTAAAATGGAGAAGTTAAAATTTAAAATCTCTTTCATAATTTCCTCATCCTTTTTGGAAACAGATAGCAAGATTTGCCCTCTTTGCAAAGGGATTTGTGAAGCTTTTGTAGATGCAAACATGGAGTTTTTCTTGCCCAAATTCATTCACATGAATAGAAATTACAATTTCATTCAGAACATTTAATTACTTTTTGAGTGGTGTTTCATGATTGTCACACTGCCACGGAAAATGGCTGACCTCTCTGCTATCACTGCAGAAGTAACTAAAAGCAGGGAGTGTCCTACTTTGTAGCTGGTGAATAATTACCTCAGTTATTTGCCTAAGGACACTGGAACCCAAGATATTGGTACAATTGATGCCTTTGACAAAGGAAAGCAGTGGCTGCTGTGATTGCTGAAGCCATTAACTTGCTTTCTGTCCTCAGAACAGGTGTGTTGGAGGTGGCCAGAACACCAGAGAGAGCCAAGATTGGTGTTTGTTTCTCTCATTCCCATTCCCACTTACCTCCTGAGTAACCTTAGGCAGAATAAGTCATGTATGGGCTCTGTGCCTTGGCTGACCAGTGTGTACAGTGATGTGGTGGAATTCACTGATCATGAAGGTATCTTATGTTCTTTCAAGTACTGTTTTTGAGCTGCTTGGACCTTTTCATGGGAGATATTCTGTATGGTCCTTATTCAATAATCTTTCAAATTTCTAATGTTCTCCACTTATGGGATTTATAATATTTATATATTTAATTTATTATTATTATTATTTAACTTAATATAATATTGATATATTTTAAATTTTTTTTAAAGTTATACAGTCTTGAGGCTAACACCACAAGAAATTAATTGGATCTCCAATTAACTGTGTGATCAGCTTTTATGTACAAGACAAAAAAAAAAAAAATCCACTAAAATTCCAGAAAAGGATGCTGGAAAAGTTAAATCTTTCTGGAGAGTGATGGCTGCTGCAACCAGACCAAAAATAAGATGTGCTTAGGAAGACAGGAAAAATACACAAACTTCCTCTAGCATCTAGATTAATAATTATCAAGTAAATAGTGTAGATAGAATCACTGCTAGGAAGAACATAAATGGATTTATGTGAACTTAAGGTTGGCAGAAGTTTGTTTTATCCCAACGTGTGTCAAGAAAGGTAATGAAATTAATACAGTGGCTATGAGTTCTGATGGTGATTGTAGTTTGGGATTTATTCTGCCAAAACAATGAATGGAGCTATGGAGAGCAGCTGTAGTGGGTTTCAAGATTAGTTTAAGGATAATCAATTATATCTGAGCAGAAACTAGACCAGTCTGTGTCCAGACAGGAATGATGTATTCATCTCTCCAGCTACAGGCGTAGTAGGTTGTCATCATCCATCTCTTGTCAGTGCTGGTCAGCTTTCTCTGAAACTGTCTTTCATGTTGGAATAGGTATTTGAACTTCTTATTTTGTTGATATGTAAAATAGGAAGATTTGACTTTTTGTCTTCTAATGGCCAGGTATAAGTTCAATTGAGTGTGTTGTTGACTAAATTTAATTGGGGGTTGGTTGTTTGTTGTTTTATTTCTTTTCATTTCCCCTTTTCAGCAAGGGATACTTTCTCATTTAGCATTTTACTTATTGTGGTCTTCACCAGGATATTCAGGTGAAATACTAGATATCTAATTTTGGAATGACTTACAGTCTCCATATACCCTGGTGAGTCACAGGTCCATTAGCCCAGCTGACTATGGGGATGTTTTTATTTTATTAAAACATAAATGAACCCACTTACAGGTATCATTTCTGGCAGAATCTATCTTTAAGGAAATGATGAGACTATAAGAATCAGAAATTTCGTTGCTTCACTTATGTTTACAGAGTTGATAGCCCTATGAACCTTGATTAAAAGACAGGCAACAAGGTGAGGCTCTCAGTAGGAGATTTTGGAGATCTCTCTTTTTTAAGGGAAATGTACAAGCTAGCTTGAAGCTTACAAGATTTCCAATGGCATTGTCATAGTTTTCACAGAAGCTTCTGAAAACTGAAATGTTGATACATTTCCATGAATTACATTTCTGATGGAAATAATTTTTCCATAAGAATTTTGGTCCATTTTAATTGTATCTGCTATAAGATTTCTACTAAAATCCATAAAGATTTCTTTTACTTTGTTTACAAGGCTATAGGTTCCGTCTAGCAGCTTCAGTGTAGACAGTTTGAAGAAAGAAGTCTTCTTTGTCCTGAGTGCTGAGTCATCTGAATTGTCATAAGAAATACAGTTCTGATACCAAGTTTTGGGTTTCTTGGTCATAAGGCTGTGCATTTTTGAGCAATGAAATGCCACAGGGTAGGATGACAGCATGTGTGTGAGAGGCAAGGCAAGTAACAGAACTCATTTTAACAACTGTAGACTTGGACTGACATTAGAACAATCCACTTAGCATGTAAGTAACAATTCTGCATTCTTAAATGGCAGAACATGAGCTCCATAAATTGCATGTTCACAATTTTTCTACAGAATGGCCTATAACAAAATTATTTACTAATTCTACTAGATAAATGGCTGTTAAGCTTAGAATTGATCTCTGGAAGCCATTGTAAAAGAATTCCTACAGTGACACCCAGTTTCACCTTGTTCTGCAACACTTACACAGTTTGCCAAAATTTAAACAGATGTGATATTTACATTGTGAGGTTTTCAGTCTAGCTCAATAGGTGAAGAAGCTGGCTGAGCCATAATTAAGTTTCTAATATACTTTGGTCGTTCTAAAATGATTCTGATTTGCATAAAGTAATACAAAGCTATTTAGAGCACACTGAGTTGTAGCTGCACTAGTGAAGCTACTTGGAGACAGAGAAGGGGAAAACCCCCTAAAATCCTGAACCTATTTACAACAGGTTTCAGCATGCTCTGGAGCTGTCTGGCACTAGTAGAACTCTGTACCTTGACTTTGTCCTTTCTGTCCTCTTCTATTAATTAAGACATTGTTCCCTCTTGGCAGTTTTTCTGCTCTGAACATAATGGAAAGTGTCTTCTTACAGTGTATTTCATCTATGAGGAAGAAAATAACATTTGTTGTTATTTAACTGTTTCTGAATTCAGGTGATAGGAAAGCAAAAAAATATTGTGGAAGCTGTTAATCCCAGATATTGCTAAAAGTTATTGAATGAAGAGCTTCAAAACATGGTTGTTATTGTTCTTGCTTTCAATCTTAAGACTGAAAAAGAAGAGGAATTCAGATTACAGATAAAAGCAGATGCTCCTAACTCATCTGCAGGAGGCATCCTAGGCTGATAAAAATTCTGGTTTTGAGAAGTCAAAGTGAAAGAAAGGCTATGCCAATAGAAGCATAATGTTCTTGCTTAAACCAAGCTGAAATAAATCCATTACTTAATGTAGCAGAATTGGAATAGTGTGACTGGAGTTCTTATTGTATAAAAAATTGCCTGAAATTAAAGAACAGTGGGTACAGATACACTTGGATCTGCTCCATCAAATAATTTTTTTTTCTGTACCAACTAAAATGAGGAGGATGCTAATTCTGTTGAGTAAGATTGAAATACACTATGTGTCTGTGATGACTAAATGATTTTTTTCTTGGATGAGTTCTGTTTAATCTGGCAGAGCAGACTTGTTCTGCCTTGTTTATAATGTCTGGTACCCCAACACTTGATTTGTCCAGAATCTCTTTACCTATACAGATCAATGAGGATGTTTATTGGGCAGAGGAATTGCAATTCTCAGGTGATTCAGCAAAGAAGAAAATATGAGTGTAAGCATGCATGTGAGACAGTTTGATTCCATAAGCATATTATGGATATGATATCGAGTGAAGATACATGATGTGGGAGAGAACACATCAGTGAAAGATATCTATAAATAGCCATGTCAGGCAAATGTTTTCATCAGAGAGCTATTTCGATGGGATTTGAAATATCTAAGTGGTATTTTTGGTGGATTCAGGGAGACCTTTCTAAGTTTATGTGCTCAAGCTATGGCACAGCAAGCCCTGAAGAAGTCCAAAAAGCCCTACTGTTAAAATTGATTGAAACATGTGGAAACTGTCTGCCTAAATGTAGTGTGGTATAGTGTTTGTCCTTGCTTCTTATTACATGATAATGTCTGTGTTTGTATAATTTTCTCCCACTTTCTTGAAGTGTGATGAACAAAATGAAAACAGACCAACCTCATTAGGGACATAGGGGAAAAAAACCAGACAGACAAAATCAAGGAGCAGTAATAGAACTAATTAAAGAATTGCTCTTTATGACTAATGCAGAGTCACTACGTCATGAAAATCAGAGCCTTAGGAGGTCAGCTAGAACAAATCTTGCAGATACATTTGATAAAGTTAGCATTATAAATAATTTTTGCATTTATGCAAGCTAAGACAACAAGTCAAGCTTGAAGCTCCTCATTGAATGAGGGAAATGCTCATTGAGGGAGCAGGAATTTTCCTATGCATATACATATATATGCATATACTATTTCCAGTTAGTGGTTAGTCTATATAAGGGCTATTTGTCTTTGAAAACTCTGCTAATCCTCTGCTAACTCTCTGAAATCCAAAGGCCAAATGGAGTAATATCCTGGTCACACATGGTGGCCTGGTCGAGCTGCCATATGTCTGTCTGTTTTTCTGAATGACATTTTGCAAGAATCTGCTAAATGAAAGGACTCCCCACTCTGTGTCTGACTTCAGAACCCATTGAATTTGACATAGTTTGACAGCAATAGAAGCATCCAGGCCAAAAGTTGTTTTCCTTTTGTCCCCACATCCCTTCCTGGTTCCCCCACTTATGTTAGTAG
The DNA here is from genome assembly GCA_018697195.1 of Certhia americana. Taxonomy (NCBI): domain Eukaryota; kingdom Metazoa; phylum Chordata; class Aves; order Passeriformes; family Certhiidae; genus Certhia; species Certhia americana. The sequence goes on from CM031859.1 coordinate 73,923,716, forward strand.
TAATGCTAATATGTTCATGAGAAGTGACAGAACACATAGCTGTTCATGAGGAGGAATCCAAACTTAAAATTCCGTCCCTGCCCCAACACACATATTCTACTGCAAAACACTGCATTTTGCATCATAACTACATTAATCTTCTAACTGTTGGTGCAAAGGGTTTTGCCCCTCCTCCATCTTTCTGACTTGCAGTGGCTCTGGCTCAAACATGGGTGTGACATATGACTAAGTGGTGTGACAGTTCTGGTAGCTAAACTGGCAGAGAATGCCATTAGGATAATTTAGCTGTATCATGAAACTGCACTCTGCGGGTCTGTTTTGTGTTTCTTACTCACATCCCTCATCTAATTGTCAAATCAAGATTTATAAAGGGATGTAAGGTACACATCAGTAGTTTAGGGCCTTTATCTTGCCAAGAGTTGTTTGAGAGTTCTGGGAAAGGGGGAGGGGGGAAGATAGGGAAAAAAAAAATGGGGGAATGAAGAAGGAATGATTTAAAATTATTTTTTACCCACTCATCGAGTCTAACAGTCTGTGCCTTATATCAGCTTAGAAAACTTTGCCTCCAACTCCCAATATACATCACTTTACCAGAAAAGCTATTTCAACCTTTTTAGCTATGTCTTATTGTGAACACATTATGAAAGGTATTCCTGATATTCGTTATAATTTTTGTTGTATTTTCCTTCATTTTAGTTCAGATTCTCCTGTTATTAACCACAATTTTTCTTAGCACTATCTCCTTGGTGCTTTGTCCTTTCTCCGATATGCATTGCCTCATCATTACTGAATATAAATCTGAGTAATTTTTACTTTTCTTCAAGTTGCCTCTCAGTTAAGCTCCAAAAAGGTCAGAACGTCTTCTAGAGTTTAGATCCTTAATCACATTCAAGCAACTTAAAAGAAAAAGTAATCAATTTAAAAGCTTCCCATGATAGTGTTTGTACTCACTAGTAAAATATTTCAGTCACTAATGAGATGCACTTAATAAAGAGACTTCATTATACAGATAATGGAAATTTAACTGTTTGGGTTTTTTGCAATGGAATATTTGTGACTGACAGACCCAACATCTTATTGCAAATGTCATAAAGATTGGATGGCCTATGTACACCATTGTTAAGATCAGATTATTTCCTCTCTTCAGAACGATGACACCCCCTTGGGAAACACCATAAACATTTGACATGTAATTTGGAATGAGGAGGAGTCTATTGAGAATAGCAATAAGTTGCACCTTAAAACTGCTTATTTCTCATTGTCTGTAAGACTTGGTTTTTATACTGTCCCAGAGCCTCTGCTAGCTTTGTCTATGAGGAGGCAAGCTTAACAAAGTTAATGCGGAAAAAAAAACTAATCTTGTATATGCTTGCCAGAGTTAGAACCTGTGTTGCCATCTGCACTGTTTGTAAACCAGCAAACACAGGTGCTTTACAACAATGTGTACTGATTGTGATACTGCAAATTTTTTCTCTTGCAGCCTGGATCACTGCACTTTATTCATCCTAATGCTGCATAGCTCATCTGACATTTCTTATAGGTAGGTGGAACTTGGAAGATGTTACATAGCACTAATCAATTCTGAATCTATCTGAAGGTTGTGAAAATCAGAGCTTTGAGCTAAGGATCAGGCATATAAATACAGAGCAGCAAAACCTCTATAGTAGTTATCTGGTAATGTTGCATAAAGAAGACAAATTACAGAGATCCACTTCAAAAGTCCTGGAAATTGGGAAAATATAAAGAATAAGTGCTTAGAATATTTAGTTTTAACTGAAGGGAGCCTTTCTCTGCACAGAAGAACATCCTCTGTCTGCAACAGTTAATACTTTCCTGTCACCCACTGTGCCAGCCAGTAATTCCCAGCAGTCCAGAATCAATGCACTGCATCTATTTGATAATATCACACAGAAGCTCCAAAGGGTGGAAAGGATGATGTATTACCTAAGAAATTATATGGGAAGAAAAAAGTCAGATGAACACAAAAACCCTGAGTAGTTCTAAAAGTGTTATAATGTCAACTACCTCACTTTAGTATGGAAGACAACTCAAAAACTTTCATACCAGTGGATGAAAATAGGCAGTAAAGAGTTTGGTCTGGCCAAGCATGTTATTGGATACTGTCTGCATTATCTTTCTTTGCCTTGAACTTTTCATAGTCTAAACCAAGAATTTTGCTTTATAATTCTGTGTTTTCATAGTGGTAATAGAGCTGCTGTAGCTGTGATAAAAGGGCTACTGTTCCTAATGCTTTGTGCTTTTTCTTTTCCAGTTCAGTTGGCCTTGCAAAAGATAAATAGACTAGACTAGAATAGAGTACTTAAGTTGGACGGGACCTACAGAGATCATGTAGTCTATGTGCCTGAATGATATTGGGCTCAACAGAAGTTGAAACATGTTGTTGTTAAGGGCTTCAGTGGTGCCTCTTATTTTGCCTATGATTGTGTTCAGAAGAAGCAGATTTAGTTTGGGGATTTTCTGTAATATTGAGCTTTTTCATTTAAATTTGATTATTCTACTAATTGTGTGGTTAGTTTCTAGAAATTTTGACAAAATATCTGTAAAAAAACATCATCTACTCACTATTGACCAAACTCATCACCAGAGGTAAAAACATCTGCTGACTGGTACATTTCTGTGGGTGAGCCATGCAAGGGCAGTGGCTGGTTGCAGAGGGAGAGGAGAGGCTTGAACTCACCATCTCCCTTCCAGGCACTGAATTGTGCTTAAATGGATAAAGATCCTCTTTCAGCCTGACTCCTCAATACCCAGTTTCATCTCCCTTGACTTCCAGGCTTTTTTACCTTTCCTGGCAGATTCTGGAAGTCTACCTGTATCCATTCCTTTTGGTCAGAAAATTTACCTACTTAGCTTCTTGAGTTGTCTACATCCATTCCTGTGTTCCTTGTCTGCCTTTTACCAGGTTCTTTTCTTTGGCATGACCTGTAGAATTTGCATTTTCTTCCTCTTGATCCTGCTCTTCATCCAGATAACTGGGTCATTCAAACCTGGTCTTGCACACTGGGGTCTTATTTAGTGCATCCCCCCTGCAGCACTGACTCCCATCTCCCATTTATCTTGTATAGGTGGTCTCAGTTATCTCTCAAGACACACTTGGCCTGAAATGCACAAAATCTAGGTCATTTCCTCTAACTTTTTCAGCGTAATTCAGCCACTGACCAGATTTCTTTGGCATAATGCAAGTTACAATTCCTCCAGTCTCTCCACATTTATTTATAACATTGGGTGCTCTCCTGTCTAGTTCTTAGGAAGTTTCTGGGCTCTGACAGTGGTGGAAAGAGAAATTCTCTTAGTTCAGGTGCTTGCAATTGCAGAAAACTCCACTTGACCTAACACAGAACATCCTCTGCAAGGAGTAAAAAAAATTGTTTATTTGTTTGTTTGGTTGGTTGGTTGTTTTTTGTTCTATGAAGAAGAAACAGTGTTATTTTCTAAATATGGTGAGCTTCTACCATATCAACTGTAACTTTTAAAATCCATACACAGCTAGGTTTTGACTGACTTCCCACAAGAAAAAGGCCCAGCACTTGACACAGGGAACCCAACACCAACTGACTTGTAATTGCAAAAGTGTTGTCAGCAGGAGTAAAGTCATTTCTCTGAGTAGATTATGGTGTGGTTGGTCTTTTGTTTAAATAGCTCATTTTTAAGCCAGTAGAGGTAAACTTTAGCAAGCCAGTGAGCAGTGGAAAGCAATATGCATAAAAGGAGATGTTAAGAAATTTCAGTTGCTGTATTTTTCATACAGGCAGTATTTTGTAGCTAGGAAATTATTCAGCTGTAATTTTCCAAACCTGTCCTTCTATATTATTCCATTCCAGATGGAAAGTCCTAGGAGAAGTTGAACAGTGGTCAGAGGAAAGTGTTTATAAGTGGCATGAGAGTACCTAGAAGTGGTTATTGCACATAGCCCTCAGAATCTGTAATACTCAAGAGGTGATTGTATCCTGGGCTAGGTAAGTTTCACGTGAGTAGGGTGTGCACAGAACTTGTGCAGGCTGTTAGCTACCTTGCCTTTGACGGAGTGGTCTTAGGGAGTTGTCTTTCCCTGAGGATTCTTTGTTTATTTCAGAAATGGAGGAACAAAAAGCAGTCATGCTGAGCATAGGTTATTCACAAGTGAGTGCACAAATTTCACCAGTTCAATACTTTTGTTCCTGTGTTTTATTTTTAACATTTGAGGTTCATCATGACCTCTGCTGTGTGCCATCCCACATCACAGCATAACCCTGGCTTGCAGAAGGAGTTTATTTTAGTGGCAGACAGCAAGCTTCATAAACTTAAGGTGTATACAAAACCACAGAGCACAGATGATGAGGGACACGAACCAGCTATTTGCAGCTCAGAAGCACACATGCTGATAGTTTTTCTTTTTTCTCCTATGGTTTTGTCCAGAGTATTTCTTACTTTGCTGCAGCTCATACAGCAATTTGTAGGTTCTGTTGAGGAGATCAGAATCTTGTGTTTCTCAGCAAAATTTGATTTCCCATCTGCTTCTGACAGATTTCTCTATTCAGCAGACTCTGAGAAAGTCTTGTCATTCTTGCCACATGGGAAGTTATGAGTATAACTCATGCCCTTTTAATGTTCATGGGTGTTTTCTGAATAAATCACTGACATTAAAGTCTTAACCCTTTTTATCCTTAAAATTGACATTTTCAGAGCTTAATCTCTACTGTCTGGCTAATGTTTCTCTTGTTCTGCCAGATGTATGCAATGTCACTCATTTCAGAACTGCACTGTGCCTTGGAAGCTGTAACATCTTTAAATGGAAGTAATTACAGATTTATTCAGAGGCTGTCATGTTCCCTTTGCATCTTTCATCACTGTTACCAGTGGCACAAGGAAACCAAGTAGAGAGTGTTTTTATAAGGTTTTGCTTGTTTCTTTCCAGATCAGAGAAAGCCACTCTTATTATTGTAATGGAGACAAGGTGATAAAGTACAGGTGATCCAGCCAATATATTACCTCTGAATAGCACTCTGTGTCATGTTTCCTTCCCTCAGCCCACATGAGTTATCACTATTAACTCTCTCTAAGCAGTTCCTCTGACTGTACTTGCTGCTTCAGTTCTCCATCACTCTTGATTATTTTAAACTGAAGAGCCATTGTAGGTGTGATAAAGTTTATTCTTTTTGTTTTGTTTTGTTCAATTGCTTTTTTACCATTTTATATCCCAAACTTATATCTTAAATGTTTGTATCCTCCTTCCTCTTTCCCCATAAATAAACAGGTACCTGCTGTAACAATTATTCTGCTAAATAAACGATGTTCTTTCAAAATTATTAATTTAAATGAGAGTCAGCCAAGTTAAATGAACAAGCTTCTTTGCTATTGATTCTTATCAGAGTTGTCTATGAATATGATGTAGCATGATAAGAATTAGCTAACCAATGATTTTGATGGGTAAGGAAGTGGGCTGTGTGAATGAGCAGCATTTAGATCTTTACATATTGTTAGCAGAGCTTACTTATGGAGCACTCACTCTCTTACTCTTTGGTATTCTTCATCATCATCATCATCACTTCAGGGCTGAAGTTGTCTTATGTTTCTGTGACTATTAAGTTAAAAAAAAAAAAAAAAAAAGCATGTTGCTGTGGAGCAGCACCAGTGGGACAGCTCAACTAGCAGTAAAGATTTTGTTTTTCACTTCATTCTTAAGGATATGGTCTGGTTTTCTACTTTTCTGTCTGCTGGCTTAATGTCATCTTGTAATCAAAAAAAAAAAGATCATTCAGAAGTTAAGGTACCAGTCCAGCATAGAGTACTCTGCATTTAGTTCCCTGTCATGACAACTGTCCAAAATTATTTTTAAAGTTTGTGATGCAAATAGGATACTTGGTCTCTTTCCTGTCAGTAAGACCTGTGGTCCTACCGTTTCCTTAAATAGAAACAGGCAATAAAAGAACTCATTAGTCTTTAAAAACAGCTCTGAATAACCTGTTAAATGTGAATAGCATCATTTCCGGAGACATGTGGAAATGAAGACATTTAAGAACTTAGAGCACTTAAGCGTTAAAGTAGCTGGTGACACATAAGTTCTAAAAGAGAGGACTTATTTTCTCAGAATGAGAAGGCAGGAGTTTATTTTTCCAAGAAAATAACTTGCCTGCATACTTGTGTTGGCTTGTTCTTTGGGGACCATAATAAGTAATACAATAAGTAGCATTCATAATTTAACTGTATTGTCTTCTACTTACTTATACACTTTAGTATTTAAGTCAGTATAATGTTTCTTTTTACCACTCTGTCTTTCCTGTTCTGCTGATACAATATGAAATGCTTTCTTGAAATCCATATAAAATTCTGAACACCCATATATTTTTTATTATACAGTCATTCTGGGTTATATATTCCATGCAACCTAAACTCTTTTATTGGAAACACTTGATGCTTGAATGATGTAAGGAACTCTGCACTGGCAGTCAGATTTGTTTGCTATAGCACTGCTGAATTTAGGTTTCTCTAAACTGTTCTGTCACTTTAGTTCTCAATTAACGATTCTAAGTTCTCTTTTAGTATACTTTGTGTCAAAATCTTACATAAATTTCGCATCTAAATAAAAAGAAACCTCAAAAATGAATATTTTGAGTAAATTTTAAGAGTCTTCTTTTTCCATTGCCCTCTGAGCATTGATTTGTTTTTTAATTTTTACTTTAGAGAACCTTTATTAAAACTGCTTTTTTCTTTCTTTGTACTTGTACTGAGTAGGTCATATTTTATAGATTTCATGTCTATGTTCTTGTCTCATCCAAAACACTCTTATACTTCATTTTACTTCAGGAAGAAACATCTGTGCAAAACTGGAGGACAGACTGTAGCAAGCATACCACATGTAGTCACAATTCTGAGGGATTCATGATGTCCATGTAGCATCGGTGCTATGTTAGCACAGGATGAGGTGAGTTTTCACAGGTTTTGATGCCTGCACAGTCGTAGATACCTTGTCATTTGCTTCTGTGCTGGCTTTTTTTCACACTTGGTTGTGAGCTTCTGGCAGAGCTTAACACTCTTCTGAAAAATGTTTCTGCTTAGAGCAAGAGTAGCACACTTTTTTGAAAGCAGGGCTTTGCATCATTTTAATAGCTGCAAGAAAGAAAAAGAAACCCATGGGTTACAGTTTAAGAGTTATTTGAAATACTGGGGTGGCAGTGAAAATACCTGGTAAATTACAAATTTTATAACTGAGGGTTTGATCTGTAATATTTAAAATGAGGGGGAAAAAAAAGAAACTGCATCAGCTTGGTAATCCATTTTTGGGATATATGTGAAATTGTGTACCCAGAGAAGAACCTTCTTATGCAAACGTTTCCAAATACCATCCTCAGATGGCTTGATAGGCACATTTTGGGCTTTGCCTCCTGTAGTACTTCATGTTGGTCTTGGTGCTGTCCTGAATAAGCTCCAGCCAGCTGATCTTCAGTACCCTTCCTAAGCAGAATCATCTTCACTTCATCTCCAGCAGGGCATTTGGATACTTCCAGAACTTTGTTGCACTGCACAAAGCAGAGCAATCATTCCTTGTTTGCTTCCAAATGTTGACCTTAGCTATGGCTGTTAGAGAGTTCTGGAGTGTGAAAGGGGGCACAGAGGAAAGAAATCAAGCAATCATTGGCTTCCTGCTTCCATGCTGGAGGCCTGCAGGGTGGGTGGAAACAATGACAGGAGCAGGGATATTGGAAGACAGGAAACTCCAGACGGACCTCAACCTATGGAACTTCCTTTTCTGAGATGAAGTGCTGTTTAGGATTAAGGTGAGGGTCTTGAAGGATGCTACAGCCTAGTTGGAAAACAGATACTTCCTTAGGGTTGACCCTAAACTAAATACTTCCTAGGACTTGTAAGTAAAATGCTGTATCTACAAATCTCTCTCAGGACTTCTTGGACAGCATTTAACAAGACATTACTTGTGGTCTTGTATTGTCACAGTTTTATAGAAAACTGTCATACTGTTTCCTGAAGAGTGCTCATTAATCATACTCAGTAATTTGATCAATAGAACATTGCAACACAGCTACAGTACTTTATTGAATAACACAGGTTCATTAAAATTCTATAAGAGTTATGTCATTCTTTTTCAGAAGTCTCTTGAATTCCAAGGGAACCTTTTCCTTTCCTCGCTATTATTCCTTATAGCTTTTTTAAAAGAAAGGTTTCTGTTTAGCTAGGTGCTGGTGGTGCTCTAGTCTCTGGCACTTTATGAGGCCAGGAATATCAGCAACACTCTCCAAGCACTGTGGGCCAGATCCAAAGTACACTCTGCAGTCAGTGAAAGTCTTTTATTTAAATAAATATTGGCTCAGGCCCTGTAATAGTGGCCAACTTTTTCTCTGTCATAATAGTCATGACAGTGCTTTTAAGAAGTCTGTCTTTTTCTTTCTTGGTAAATGGACCATATGCCAGCATCATAATTGGTTCAGAAAACACTGTATATATTCAAAGGGCACTGAATTTCTCTGTGTATGAAGAGCTATCAGATGTAGGAGGATGTTTCTGCTGAGCCATTTAGGCACACATTTCGTGTTGTTATTGCTGTTTCTTCCTGCTGTGGTGATAAGTGCACTAATACTTCTTTTTTTCCTCCAATTTTGCTGCTTTTTTAAAGTTATTTCTTCTTTGGGCTCCAAAAGAGCATATCTAAGATTATATATATAGAATGCAGTGTCTGTGAATAATATATAAAGAATTGGCTACCATCTTCATTATTTTTCCAGTATTTCTATTGAATGCAGTTGTTTAGTCACTTCCCATATCCTATTTAATTTATCAAAAAGGAAAATGCAGTAAAATTGTAATGTAAAATTTCTGATTAGGAGTGTGAAGATGAAGGCTTGGAGTTTTTCTTTGTTCTCATGATTTTTACCCTGAAAATTAACTCATCCGTTATTCTCTGAGCTTGCTTCTAGAGTCTGTGCAAAACATTCTAATGTCAATCCACCTGGTAGGTACAACCCTACTCTCTATGAAACTGTGTGGTTTAAGTACAGCATTTCTTCTGTAGTGTCCATCATATTAGGTCAGTCTACTGCTGGTGTCCACTGCTAGAGTCATGGAAGTAATAATGTAACTGTGCATCAACCAGCTTCAGTATTTGGACCTCACAAGTCTCAGTCAGTTTCATTTCCCATGGATGCAAAGTTTGATGAATCCCTCTTAATCACAGAAAATGGAGGACTGAAATAGCCAGACAGGTGTATTGAAATAAATTATTAAGACTCTCTAATGCATGATACAGAAGGCAGTCTAACTTGGCAAGGATGGAAAGCTCCACAACTATTTCTTGGGTCCAAACTTTAGACAGCTTGACACTTTTCTTCTTTAAATAGAATTAGGTTAAAAATGTGGATTTGAGCCAGTGTGATGATAAAATATGAAGGGGTAAGGATGTGTACAAATTATATATGTCTGCATTTACCTTTTCATATTGTGACACACATGCTCATGATTAATTAAATTACTGCGTGCCATGTTGGTGATGTGCTCTGTTTCAGCCTCAACAAATCTTTGATGTGTAGTTCACCACAAACATTAGAGACAATCTCTGGGAAAGAGGAAGGCAATTTTTTAAATGTTTAGTAAATAGGCACTGGAGATGGATACTAGGTATACATGAGAAGCAGGTGTTTTAGTGGACAATAAAAGAAAAAAAGTAGGCAGATTATAGGAGACAGTGCCCTTCTGATAAGTAGCCCCTCCTGGGAGTATGTTATCTCCCAGGCAGCTGGTAACAGGGAAGAGCTCCTGCAAGCAACCTTTTTTTGCTCCAGCAAGAGTTTTCCAGCCAGTGTTGCTGATCTCTCTGGGAAAGTGGCTGCTCATGTGCACGAGTCTTGGATGAGGCTTGTTGTCTTTAGAGTTGACAAGGAAGAGCAGAGGCAGACAGTAAAAACAAATAAATTAATTAAAAGTTAGAAACCAAATAGGGAAGTCCACAAAAAAAAATGAAAGTAGGAATGCAAAATAAGAAGAACATTAGATGTTGTTTGGGGTTTTTTTACAGAATTGAGCAACCCTAGACATAAACTTTTCTCATTAATGTCAAGGGTCCAATTTGATGCTAAAGGACATCTCACTCTGTGTGGGTTTTACTAGAAGTAGACTGACCAGAAGTACACAGAAGTGACTGGTAAAAGAAATTCATTCTCTAGCAGGTGGCATATACCACTGAGATTGTTGCAAATTTGTCACATCTTGGTTAAAATGTCTGTCACTGAAATACATCATAGGACAGCAAGTCTTATCCTAGTTCTGTTATAAACAAAAACTATTAGAAGAATTTCAAAACCTTATTTCCAGAGAAAGATAGAAATAAAACAAATAATTGGTTCAAAGGTCCCCCATCCTTTTTTATGAGTAGATGGAAGCAAGAACGGATATGAATACAAAATTAGCTTCTGATTACAGTCTCAAGAAAGGTATTTTGCTAGTCTTTTCCTTACATTTAGCCCTCTAATTTAGCCTCATAATAAAAGCAGATATCTGGAGGAAAAGTTCCATGTGTAGGACTATTGTCAAGTAAAGATTTAAAATGGGATTAGGTTAAAATCATAATATTTGTTGCTGTTACCAAAGGTTTGTCTAAAAAGGTTAGATGAGAATGTATAAGTATTTGCAATGCTCCTTGACAGGGTTTCACATTAGTTTATTGCTCAGAAGTATCATCCTTGTTTTGCACCAAGTGTTGCTCATAAGTTCTCAGCTTCAGTGTGTTACTGTAAAAGAAAGAAAAAAAAGCATCTGAAAAGGAACAGGTTCTATCTCAGCACACACTGACAGAGGCAATGTGATATCCCCTTTAATCTTTTAAAGGTCATATTCTTCCTCCCTCCCTTCAGTTCTCTTCACTTATAGCTTTTCCTCAAATGTTAATACATGACCATTGCATGCCTGTTGTCTCTACTTGATCAGAGGTGTAGGCATCACATGTAATTACAATTACAATTATCATGTGAGGAACCATGTGAGGGTTCTGCAATAACCCTGCTAAGTGCCATGTGCTGCAGTAGCAATAAGAGAATTTCTCACTTCAGGGTAAGTTGATTACTGCAGAAGTGATCCAGGTCCTCACTTCTCCTACTGACACCTCCATACCTATCTCCATACCTCCATACCTAGTGTATGTTTTGTGTCCAGGTTCTGGGGCTCTGAATCTCTTTTAGAAAACTCCAGCAGTGGCCTAAGAAAGCTCTGAGCTCACTGTCTGCACTGATTTGATACAAAAAGTACTGTGTACTTGCATCCTACAACTGATGAACAGAGAGAACCAAAACTGCTTGGATGATGCTCTAAATTAATTTGCTATCTTATGTTCACACAAAAATAGTGCCACACTTATATGCCTTTTGTCACCATGCAGCATGGGTCAAGGCTGGCTATCAGCATCTGTGTTCTCTAAATTTGGCCCATTAAACATGAAATACATGACTACTCTAGAGCATGAATGAATGTTTGGATGAGAGTTTTTTGCTGACAGCTTTTAAAAAAATAGATTTTTTTTCCCCTTAAATTGAACCAGAATAGCAATGGTGGTTGTCATATTTTGCTCTCAACTGAGAGAGATTTTTAATACATCTTGGATCAGTGGGGTGCAAAAGTTCGATAGTTTTTTTCCACTGAATGCACAGAGAAGCAAGAAAACCGGTTTTTATCAGCACTGTTTATTTGTTCAAGCTTTGGAACTGAGCATTTCTCTTCAACCTTTTCTCATATAATCCCTTACAGTTTCTCCAATTTCCACTTTGTTAAGAAATGGGACTTTCTTGATATGATAAACACAGTTTTGTAAACCCAATACCCAGAAAGTTGCTAATTAGTGATAATGAACTGGTCCTGGACATAGAAAAAGTTCCAATCTGAAACATCTTCTGAAAGAGTGACACATTACGGGATTCTTTGAGCATGACAGATGCTTCTTATTGAACTGAGAATATTCAGGTTGTGAGTTCACTACATTTTCATCTTGGACTTTTTTCTTATCAAGAAGTACCACATACCTCAGGCAAGGCTTATCAAAGAAATCATGGTGTGACAAAAGCTTTTCTGCAGGGTGTCAAGGAAGATCTTATAAAGTCTTCCTGAACTAAACTTTCTACACTCTTTATGAATAGTCTCTCAAATTTTAGTTATACATTCGCTGCATTTGTGCATGCTCTCACCTTTCTTTTTGATAGTTACTCTCTGATGTAATGTTCTTAAAATTTTCTTTTATTTAAAGTACCCCAGGTGAAGACTGGGGGTTTTTATTTATGCATCTTGTGCCTGGCCAAATTTCCTTTTGGATTTGAGATTTCTTGTTGTTCCAGAACCACTATCCATACCCAGACCAGAGGATTGTTTTTTTTGGTTTTTTGGTTTTTGTTGGGTTTTTTTTGTTTGTTTGTTTCTTTTTTTGTTTGGTTTTTTTTGTTTGTTTTTTTTTTAAATGGTGGCAGTTTTTGCATAAGCTGTTACTCTGTCTTAAGATAAAATTTATTCAAAGTGTTTAAAAGCTGGTCCAAACTTCTGATTGGCTTCAGAAAGAGCAGATCTGGACCTTGCTATTCAAAGGATTACAGGATTATATGGTTTTGTCATATTTGATATTTATTGACTAAGTAACAGTGATAGGGATATTTCCCTTCCAAAAGACTCTCAATCTATAATTGTGTATCTTAAAAAACGTGTGATCAATTTCTTATTGCAAGATCATACCACCTTATCTACGAGCTGCTGATGTCTCATTACCAAGTCTGTTTTTATGTTATACCCATCAGCCTACAAAATCTCAGGTTTAAAATGTGAATGTTGGCAGAAATTGCACAGAAGAGTATGAAGCAGAGTTACTGAGCTTCAGTAGGCATCTAGGTGATTCCATAAAGGTAATCCAGAAAAGCTCTTTATAGGGCTCTAAAACTCATTGTGATAAGACAGTGCTGAGGCCAAAACCAGAAATATAATACACAAAAAACCCCCAAATTTTAGTACAGAACCCACCCCCCCATTTCACTTTGTACTGAGTAGCATGACTTAATGATTTTAATGCTTTTAAAATGTATTTAGATTCAACTATTTTTAAACCACAGTGGCATTTTAGTAAAACTGTTAGCAATTTGAATATGGAAAAAGGAGAAAAAATTTAAAATACTAAGGAAAATTAAAATATTTAGAAAGTCATTAGAGAAAAATTGAGTCTTTGCAATGCAGATTGTGCTCTACAGATTCTTAGTTGTCATCCTAAATTAATGCTAGTTGTTTAAAAATAGTGTACTATTAAATATTTCTTGAGTTCCAAATTTAAATAATTTATTTCTTTAAAACTGAGACAAATATTAGCAGGAAAAAAAATCTGATATAAATTTCTTATTTAGTAAAAATACCAATTGACCCTATTCAGTGAAAAACTAGTTTTTATATCATCAAAGAAATTTGTCCAGTGCTTCTCTGCCTAGATATTTTCATAACTTTTTTCCAAAATGGAAGATTTTCTACTCAAATCTGTGGGATACCAGTACAGAATATTTGGCTTCACTTTGCCCATTCTTAGAAATTTATGGCTTAAATTTTGCATGTTTGCATTAATATATATACCACCACAAATCCACAGGCAAGATATTATTAACCTGCTGGCGTCAGACCAGCAGCATGAAAACAGGAAGGCCATGTGATTGAATGCAGAGCTAGTCCCCATCTGGGTCCTGCAATTAGAAGCTTGAGGCTGAAGTGATCATCCTGGTCTTTAATAATGATACAAAAGAAAGAGAAAATATAAGGAGGAGCCAAGAAAGGTATCCTTTCATGTGACTTCTTGCACTTTCAGCTTCATCACTAGGAAAAAAAAAATCTTGGTTTGTTTTTGGTTGATTTTAACTATCAGGTCACACATTCCTCTAATAGACTTTTAGCACAAGTGTGTAATTGTAATTGATCTGTTTTTGGGGTGGATTGCCATAGGGGAGTATTAACTAAGAGTAAAATTGACTGATTTGTATTCCAGATGTCATGGCATCACTATGAAAATACAACAGCAGGGCTGCTGGGCTGCTTTTCTCTAAATTTCAATTCAGTAGCCCTCAAAGACAAAATATGGAACCATCAGTTATGGACATCTGTTTCGCTATCAGCCAATAAATAAATTTATAATACTGAGATGTCCTTGATCTGCCACAATACAGCACTGGTGTTACTCATTTCAGGTGGATCTTTTTAGAAACCACTGCGGGGCCTGTGTGGCTAAAGGGGGGGAAAAGAGAAATATATATACTTCCTCTTTTTTTCTAACCAAGATACTGAATTTGTTATCTCAGGGGAAGCAACAGCAAATTTTCTAAATGGCAAAAGGCAAGTAGTGTCTCTATCTGCATAATTTTTGTAATTTCTCTCATACAAAAAAAATTGAGCTGAATGGGTTGCTACTCTTAGATTATTATATGATTTTCCTGTGTAGAAAACTAGATTCTATTTGCTATTCTATGTACATGAGCAGGGATGTAGATGGAGAAGCAGTCTGCATTTAATGTTGGATGACTCATATCCTACTTAAGTCAAATTTTAAACTTTCTGATACCATTGGGATGAGAAAGCAGCAGGATGCTGGGGGGTGATGGTGGAGGCAAAAGGATGAAGGGAGGAACCAATGAAAAGCCATGAGCAAGCTCCCTGGCACATGGAAAACTTAATCTGGAAGCGAGAAACTGTTTGGCCAAGGCTGAGGGTTTTGTGAGAAAAGACTGAGAGTTCTTTATGTGACTGTGTGTCACAGAACCTACCTCAGGCTTTAAAATCTGACAGTTTACATAAGTCGTATGCACTGTTTGGTTTGGGATTTTTTTTTTCACCAGTATAGGCCAGACTGGGTGAACTTGCCCTGCTTCTTAAAGCTCTTAAATGTCTTTTGATAGATGTAAGTAATATCTTTTATTGTCCATGAACAAGAGGGTGGAAAGACAGGGGAAATATAGGAACATAAATGAAAAAAGACTTTTATGGAAGCGTCAGCTTTAACCATTTAGAAAGATTTGTGTTATTGCATTTAATTTCCTCCAGATGTTCTTTCAGAGGGGGAATTTGGATTAACATGGGAAGGTCAATGGAACAGCATATTTTCCTTATTTTCAGAACAGGGGAGAAAGGACCCTTATAGTGCTTATCTGACATCTTTATAATTACCAGAACAATAATTTATTTTGCTTACAGTGCAGGGAGGAAAAATTTTGGAAGAAGCATCACCATGACAGCTATTCAAATTCTAGGAACTTTCCTGCTGTTCAGAGTCCCTGAAAAGCCAATGGGGAAAAGGGCCTCTGTGTTAACATTGGATTAAGATTGTTTGCATTTAGTCTGGGTTTCATGTGACTAAATGTTGACACTGATTAAAAGAGAGGAAGAACAAAGAAAATAAGAAAATGCTATCACCAGGAATAGCTTAAATTAGCATCCTGTTTGCCAACGTCAGCAAAGTCTGAAGTTTCTTATCACTCTTAATCGACTGTTTAGCAAAAGGTTCATCTTATGTGGAATAATATGTCATATTTGAAGACTGAGAAGTAATTGCTCTGGATTTAATATAATAAGTGTGGTGGGAAACCTAGATGGCTTACAGAAGGGATATGAACTAATATGGTGTTAAATATGCTATTTTAACCTGGGGAACTATAGACACATTATCTGAGTAAATTGTTTATTTTAGTAGTGAAGGTTGAATATATGGGTTTTTTTTCCCTATCTTGTCTTGCTCATTACATTTGTATTTCATCTTTGCTAATAATTCTGTTCCTGGCAAGACAGTGAGACAGGTATCTGTGTAGCTGCTTTTCTGCTCAACCTTCACTGAGACAAAATGAATTATGAAAATCTATAGGCCCTTTGGGCTATAGATAGGGCTAGTAGATAACAAAATTTCATTGAATGTCTTCTCTAGAACCTTTTAATCTCTCCCAGGCTTATAAAGGCAGCTCCTCAGCTGCCTTTATAAAGAAAATTAAAAATAAGTACCATACCTTAACACAGAGTTGGGCTGCTGTAAAAATAAGTTATTGACAAATCTGTGGTAATGAGTGGCTTTCCTGTAGAAGGAAGATGATTGTGAAGGTTTAGATAATTTTTCACTATCTTCTCCAGTGCAGGGAAAGTTCCAAGGTAGAGATGTGGATGTTACTGGTGTGCTAGAAAAGCATTTCTCCATTTTCCTTTGCTTCAAAGAAACAACGTTGAAGACCAAAAGTTCTTTTCAGTAAAACTAGAATTTCCCAGATCTGTTTTCATGTCTGCTGTTTTACTGCCTTGGCCAATTTCAGTAAAGAAGTTTACTTGAAGAAATATGCACTGATTAAAATAAAAATTTACTTCTCTCTCTTCCAATCATTGGTCCCTATCTTCCACAATGGAAGTAAGAAATATTAGTCATTATTTAAAAAATTAAAAGGTGAGAAGTTTTCCCATAGTAGTTTAATGAAACTTTTTATTTTCCCATTTATTTTTTTGTACTTTTGCTTCACGTAGTTTTATATTGAAAATAAGTACACCCTAAAATTTACTCATTTGCTTTCCACTGCCTGTGGCTCTTTTTTCACATAAAATATTATATTTTCTTGGCAATGTGCTGCTTTTTGCAGCTGTTTCCAGATGGGATGGGAACCATCTTTCTGAGTTTTATTTAGAAGTAAATAGTGATGGATTTTCTTGCTATTTGATGAAAATCACACAATGTATTTGTGAAAAATCTCACGCTTATAAGTGTTTTCAAAAATTACTATGCAAATATTAAGAAACCATCGTAGTCTAACTGATAACCCATCATGGATTAAAAAAAAAAAAAAGACGAAAATGAGACAAAAGTGTATATGCTTCAATTGATTGGAATGAAAACTTCTCTAATCTGTTTAGACTTCAGGGTTGTTAGATTGGAGGAGCCCAGGGGAGAGAGGACAGGGAGTATCAATAGGACTTGGTAGGGTTTCTGGAAGGCAAGATACAGAGCCATCAGTTGTTACTATTATTCACCTCTACAAGTCTGGCTGCAAGTCGCTACAACATGAGGGAGTCAGATTTGTGTTCCAGTGTGATCTGCTCCAAATACCATTTCAACACTTAATTTGTTTTAATTTGCTTCTTTGTATGAAGGTGAATTTAAGTGTTCTTTTTCTAAATATTATTGCAGAATCATGGAATTGTTAGGGTTGGAAGGAACCTCTGGATATCACATAGTCCAAATCCCCTGCCAAGGCAGGATCACCCAGAGCTGGTTGCACATTGCCATATCTAGGTTGGTTTTGAATGTCTCCAGAGAGGGAAAGTCCACAACATCCCTGGGCAGCCTCTTCCAGTGCTCTGCCACTCTTGATGTAAAGAAATTCTTCCTCATGTTGAGCTGGAACTTCTTGCTTTTAGCTTATGTACATTACTTCTAGTCCTGTCACTGAGCACCAAAAGAGTCTGGCACCATCCTCTTGATACCTGCCTATGAGACACTTGTATTTATTGATGAAGTCCCCTCTCAGTATTCTTTTCAACAGACTAAACAGGCCCAGCTCCTGCAGTCTCTCCTCATAAGAGAGATGCTTCAGACCCCTCTCCACCTTCGTGACGCCCCCTTGCTGTACCCTTACCAGTTAATCCTTGTTTTTCTTTAACTGTGGACACCAGAATTGAACACAATACCTTATATGTGGCCTCACTAGGGCTAAACCTGCTGACTACACTGTTCCCGACGCACTCCAGAATCTCATTGATTCTCCTGGCTGCAAGAGTCATGCAAAAACTCATGGTCAGCTTGCCATCCACCAATATTCCCAGGTCCTCCTCAGCAGAGCTGCTCTCTAGGAGGTCAGCCCCAGCCTGTCCTGGTACTTGGGATCATTCCTCCCCAGGTACAGGACCCTGCACTTGTCCTTGTTGAACCTCATTAAGTTTCTCTCTGTCCAACTCTTCACCCTACCAAGGTCCCACTGAGTGGCAGCACAGTCTTCAGGTGGATCAGCCATTCCTCCCAGTTTTGGGTCATCAGCAAACTTGCTTAGGATGCTTCCTATCCCTTCATACAGGTTACTGATAAACAAGTTGAATATTATATTGACA
Organism: Certhia americana; assembly: GCA_018697195.1. NCBI lineage: Eukaryota > Metazoa > Chordata > Aves > Passeriformes > Certhiidae > Certhia > Certhia americana. Next base: position 73,941,788 of record CM031859.1, read on the forward strand.
GTATTGATCCCTAGGGAACACCACTGACTACAGGCCTCCAACTGGATTCTGCTCCACTCATCACGACCCTCTGAGCTCTGCAATTCAGACAGTTCTTGATCCACCTCACTGTCCATTCGTCCAACTCACATTTTCTGAGCTTACTTCTGAGGTTGCTATGGGAGACAGCATCAAAAACCTTGCTGAAGTCAGACAACATCCACTGTTGTCTTCCCCCATTGACCCATCCTGCCATGCCATGATCAAAGGCTATCAGATTGGTCAAACATGATTTCTCCTTGGTGAATTCATTCTGACTACTCCTGATGACCTACTTTTCTTCTATGTGCTTGGTGATTGCCTCCATAATGATCTGTGCCATCACCTTTCCAGGACTGAAGATGAGGCTGACTGCCTGGTAGTTTCTCAGGTCCTCCTCCTATTCCCAGGTCCAGAATTGATCAAATCATCAAAATGGGCTAAAATAAAAGTCTCTCTACCATGTGCATCTAGTTATGGTGGGAATAGATACATAGGATTATCTAACTCTCATTTGTGCAATGAAATAAATGCTCACTAGCACACTAGTTTTATTCCCTCTGATACATAAGTCCCGTGTAATCCATATCCTGACTCTGAGAGGGAAAAGAAATAACAAAAACCAGCTGTAGATATTTTCCCCCCTCCTTACTTAGTTTCCATGCTAGTGCTCAGTGGCTCTTCCAGTCCATCACATCTTCTCCTCCAAGGATCTGCGTTACCCTGAGTGAAAAGCTATCTACCAAAAACATAATTAAAGCTCTTGAACACAATTATCAGCTCTTTGCAGCCTTGTAAACACAGTCTTTGTGTGGTAACCATTCACTGCCAAATTGTATTGATGAAAACATTCCCCTGTGGAATCCATTTATGTGCTTTGTATGCCAGTGGCCACTGTATGATGACTTCGGTGGGTGCCACTGAGGTAGACTGATTAGGGATGAGGTAGAAAGAGACAAGGAAACTTCAGAGAATTGAGAAAAAATAAAGTAAAAAATAAGCCCAAATCAAAACACAAAGCCTTTCTGTGCTATACAGAAACCACATCAGGCAAATGTGAAATGGAGAGAACTGAGTGTGGTAGGAAGCCTTGGGCTCAATGCTACTCTTCAACTCTCAAACTGTAGTTTTCCAGCAGGTGCCTTCCTGTTGTTTGTGATGATTTTTGACATGTAGTGAAGTGTAGCATTTGGTTTTCCTCAGAGGTGTTATGAATTTTTGTAAGATTTTAAGTTCCACAGTTGGTCATCAAGGGAAAAATAGTGACACTTTTTGTTTTCTGCTTGTATTCTCAGCATAGGAGAACATTATGATAACATAACACAACAACTTTGTCTTTAGTTGATGTTTTCCCCCATTAATTTACTTTCTATTTTTTTCCTAGTTGAATCTTGGGTAGCAGTAAGAGGACAATAGCCTCCCTTTTTCTTACCACAAGTGTTCACTGAACCACTTTTGATTAAGAGAATGTATATTGACATGAATAATATAATCAGGCCAGAGACTCAAGCTGAAACTGAGTGTATCTCTTCTACATTTATTTCAATTTATGACTGTTCAGATACAGATGAGTAGCGAAAAGTTTTAATTTCAGTTTTTGTTGTTAGACCAATTCTTATAATAATGCAAGCATTAACTGAACGTGCTATGTATTGGTGTGGAGCAATCATGCACGTCCAGTTGTCCAGTTTTCATAAGTGGGGTCTGGAGGTCAATTTTCTTAACATGTTCCAAACATGCGAGTTACAGAAATATATTTACATTTGATCAGCTTTTATATTTACATTTGATCAGGTACAGTATAAAAGATTATGTTCCTGGAAATCCAGCATTAAAAAAAAAATTAATTTAAAAGTATTTTGGAATAGCAATTTTTGTGTAAAAGTAGATGGCATTTTTTATTTTATGAGTTATAGAGATGTAGATGTGATGAGATTTCTTGCTACCATTCCCTGCAAACTTTTTTTTGGTTAGGTCGTCACATACATCCTTGTAAACTGAGGGTTTTGATTCTAATATTCGTTTATCATGGAAGTCTAAAAACACCAAGTTGTTTTGACCTGAAAGCCCCATAGTAATGATTAGTTACACTGTTTTTTCAAAGTGTGTGGCATGCAGCATTCTACATCTGCTGAGTAATATTCTCTACATTTTCAGCCAAGCAGTATAGAGGATTCTAAAGTCTGTGATTTGTTTGTTAAGGTGTTTTATCTTTTTAATGGTCCTTATTGCTTTCCATCTTATGAACGAATGGATTTTTTTCTTGCACACTGAATCACGGATATATGACACGTTTTCTATCAGCCTTCTTTTCTCATGTTCACATCATGATTTCCAAGTGTTTAGAGCTTGAATAGAAACATGCATTTTTTTTCCACAAAGTAGTGTGATTTATTTATTTATTCATTTGCTTACGGGGAAACAAACCATTAAGATACACATCTCATTTCCAATTTAGATACCTCATAAATTCTGCTTTGTTGATAAATTAATGGAAAGGACTAGGCATTTCAATCTGGGAATTTCTGTCACATAAAACATTCCTCTTTCCCCTGGGATTTTATTGACTTAGAAAGAAAAATACAACCCCCTATTTCTGTAAATCTACCTCAGGAGGTAAGGACCATAACTTAAAAGTGTTCAGAATGGTGCAGCAAAGTACTGTACTGTACAATATATGGAACAATAATTGATTTCTTAATTCACCTGCCAAATAAAAGGAAAATGCCACCAAGCGCAATTGGTTGTGATTAAATCAAAAAGAAAGATTTTCCTTTTTTTTCTTTTTCGTAAGGGGAAAGTGTTTAAAATTTTCCTTTTGTGTCAAAGTTCCTGCTTTCCCCTGAATTGTTTATTGTATTTCTGTTTTCATCTAAGGCAGGCAGCAAATAACTTGAAACAGCTGGTTCTCTTTGTCCTTTTACACTCAGAAATTATTCACAATTGGTGCAAGGCTCCTTGATTCACTTTTCCCATTTTCCTGCAGGCTGTGAGTTTGTGTTTGCTCAGAGAGGCCATGAACATGCAAGGGAGATGGCCTCTGTCTCATTCTGCATCACTCAGGCACTTATTCTTTCCCCACTTAGAAAGAGAAACACTCTAAGCTCACTGATTTTAGCTCTGCAATGAGCATACTAATCAAGAAAAGTGAGCAGGTCACTCTTCCTCACATTGACACATACATATCGTATGAAACAATAACATATGCCATAGCTTAGACAAGATATGCTCATGAAAAGTGGAACATGGTGGCTCAAACAGCTGTGACAGGCCATGAAAGTTGAATCCAGAGTTTCTACTGAGTGATTGCCATAGCCTGAAAGTGTTTATTTGTGACCTTTCAGTATTTATTTTTAACACTACAGAAAATATTTTGCCTAATTTTTAATTTTTATGATCTTAAATGTGAGAAGAATCATACAAGAGATTTTTTTTAAAGTTCCTGACTCTAATTCCTAATAAGTCAGAAGACATTCAGGAATTTAGGCTTTTTAAAGTTCTCATAAATGCTTTTGGCATCTGCTTAAATAAACATACGTGTACATTTTAAATATCACCCCAAAGTATTTTCTTGAAAAGGAATTTTTATGAATGAGTGAAATGGAACTTACATGTAAAATCATGTTGTTTTCTCTCTGCTAATTAAGAAAGAGGCTTGGTAAGTTTTCAAGAGATGCCAAATCAAATTCAAATTCAGCCTATTTTTTTAGTGTTGATCATAAATGTCAATATCTCTTGATGATATGTCTCACTCCTACCCATACTTTTTCTGCCTTATGTGAATGCATCGCATGACAGATAGAAGGCCCACTCTTCCTTTCACATGGCCAGCATGAGATCAGACAAATTTCCCCATGATTGTAGAGATGGAAATTAGAAAGTCTTGAGTAAGTGGAGGAAGTAAAAGTGTGAGAGCAAACAGATCTTTCCATTTCCATCTACTGCTAAGGTGGATCAATCTTGTTCAGCCCTGAGAATACGATCTATTATATCGTATTGCATCTCCTCTATACAATGGGAAGTCCTTACCCTTCAAATGCAAATTATCTTGAACGCAGCTTAAATGTAACTGGCAATTACTAATACTCAGTGTATATGTCCATTTTTAGGGAAGAATGACAGGTTGCTTTTGGGAAAGGTGTCCTCAGTGTATGCAGTTAATACTTGTGTTTGATGCTCATTGACTAGTAACTGGCAACCTTGCAGACCTTGCATTTGATGGTGCTTTCAAACACTGAGACAGACCAGCTGCTCAGACTTTCTAGAAAAGGTATCTCTTTATGGTAGGAACAAGATGTACTAAAATACTATATACTATCCATCCAGGGATATCTGGTTTTATTCAAAAGAGGTCAGATCAACTTCTGGATATACTGCTGAATGAATATTCTTAAGGAGAAAATTATTTTCCTTGTTATTTGTAATTTAGCATAATGTGGTTATCTCTGGAGTAGTGGTATACTCACCAGTCTGATTATATCTTCTATCTTTTAAACTGTGTCATATATTTTCCAATTTGTTTTCACTCTCAAATAAAAACTTTACCCTAAATCATTTGTCATGGAACAGTATAAAGAAATGTCTTACCATGAAATCCTCTAATGTGATTGATCTCAGCACAACTGCATCATCTGGGCAACCAACTCACACCTCATGTTTCTAAACTCTGAGAGCTGACACAGCTTCCCTGTAGCTGGCTCTGGGGAAGGATTTCAGTTTTCATTTAGCTTTAAATATCTTTAAGTATATCTAAAGTTGTTGCATTGAAAAGGACCAACATGTCCAGGACTTCTGTCTCCGTTTCTGTTGAGGTGAACAGCATGGTTGGGCTTTTCTTGTGGAATTTCTTTTGAAGGGATCCAGGTATGCATCCACATATTCATCTTCATACACAAACATAGAGGAGGGTGGTGGGAAGAAGTGCCCTGGGCATGTGCTGACTTATGCCAAACCCCCAAGATTTATTGTAAAGTTTATGGAATATTCAAATGGGTACTTCTATGAAACAATAGATGCTTATTTTCTTCAAGGACTTATCTACATCCACTTTCACAGTGAATGCTAGAAAAATCAATGCAGTCAATATTAAAACGTAAACAGACAATTATGTGACTCAGAAGTAAAAGAATACTTTTACTACATAACAATGGCAGTGCCATTAAACAGCTCTACTTATTCAAAACTCATTTTGTGGTCTGGAAAGACCACTGAATTTTCCAAGAAAGTATTTAAATTCAGTTTCTCAGACAGAAACTTTATACCAAATTTATACCAAATTTTATAATGTTGCTGTTGTTTATCCTTGGAAAAGGTATCTCATTCCTAAGGTATATCATTCCTAATTATTTATAGGAAAAAATCAGTGAGTTAGGAGTTTAAAACTAAGCATTTTGACTGCTTTTAGTAATTTCCTAAATTGCCTTTTGACTTTTTGTGTTAGGGGTAGTTTTCAGTGTTTTGGTGGACTGAGTATGTTTAAAAGCTGGTTTAAATAATTTTTAAATTAAAATACTTGAATTAGTGCAGAAGGCAGATGGGACAGTGCAGTGCATCTTAGAAGCAGTAGTCGAAACAGGAAGCACTACCAAAAACAAAGAATATGTGCCACAGACAATCAGCCTGCTGCTCCTGGGAGACAGGCAAATAGATAAATTGGCACTGAACTGATGCCAGAAAAAACAATTCATTTTGGCTGAAAAAATCAGAAAAGTTTCAATTTTAGAAATATCACCGACTTAGTTTCCATTTTTCATGTGAAAACTGAAGGAGAATGTTTTGTTCTGTTTGGTTTATCCTGAATCCTAGGGACTCAAATTTTCAAAGAGCTAAGATTTCCATTTGCACGTCTTTGGGGTGAAAATTCATGACAGAAAAACCAGTCTGCTTACAGGCTTTTGTTTTTTTGCTAAATAAATGCAATATGTTTTGTTAAAGAAGTTGTCTGTGATGGGACCAGTAGTAAGTCATACAGGCAACAAGGATGAAGGCTGCTCTTCCAGAGTAGGATGGGAAAAGGGAGAAATGCCGCCTGTTAGTTTAAAAACTGACTTCTTAAAGAGTGAAGTTCAGTGAGTCCTCATGGCTTTCAACCAAAAACAGGCACAAAAATGTTGTAATCTGAAGTAAATGGAGAAGTTATGCCAGCTGTCTGGGTGGATTTTTTTTTTTTTTTTTTTTTTTTTTCTCATTAAACAACAGTAAGCAGAAATCGCAAAAGGACACCAGGGTCCCACAAACTAGATTTTCTAGCTATAAGCAAATATGAAAACCCTCTGCTACTTTGGGTTCTGGTGGTTTCTAAAACATAGAGATATAAACCAGGGGGTAGAGGAAAAATTTATTTGTAAAGTAAGTTCTTAAATGTTCTTAATCCTGAAGCATGGTATTTATATACCTTTTCTGTAGGGGTATGTATGAAGCAATATTGAAAAAAAACCAACATTCAGAATACAAATTCCTGGGAATCTAGAGCAGGCTGATAAGAGAATTTTCTAGGTTTGGACTTTTTTTTTCTGATTTGGAGTAAGCAGAGCTGGCACCTGAGCTCTACAAAGCTGGAGGGGAGGGCTACTTTACTTGAACAGAAATTTAGAATACTTTTTCTCCAAATGGATTATCAGCTTAAAACTTTAGTAGAACTGAAAATTCCATCTTTGCTGCTTAATATTGATCTCTTTCACAAGGGTTTGCTGGAAACACTTCCAAGACTTTGGAGTCATGAACACAAATACAATTTCTCTCCATAAATCATAGCCTGTTTAGTTTTGATGTAAATATTGAAAAGTTCAAGCAATATTATTTTCCTTTTTCTTCCTGCCCTTGAAGTTGAAAATCATTGTACAGCACCATATAAGATATATCTTGGAGGGTGTAGAGGTGGGGTAATCTTTGTGAAAATACCCCCACTCCAAATATACATACACCAAACATTTATCATTTACCTGCAGCAAAAACTAAGGCTCAGGACTTCTTTTGTTAAGTCAGTTAAGAAATCCATGTTGACAGGAAAGAATTTAGACACTGCTCCACAGGCAAACCACATGGACAGTCCCTCTACAGAGCTTGCTGGAGGAAGGGAAAGACAATGCTAAAAAAGATTTCTTACGCTCTTCATGTGCTTAATGAATGTGATGGAATATTTAATGTTTGTGAGAAATGGAAAAAATCTTGTCTTTTGAATAGCCTATCATAAAATGCTGGCAGTTTTCTAAGTAGAAGAGAAAATGCTAGTTTCAGGAAGATGAACTGTGACAGTTTTATCAATATTTTAATTTGTATTTTAAGGACATCATAGTCCCTCCTATTTGAAGCTTAAAAACCCTGTTCATATGGTTTAGCATATCTAAGCTAATGTATCTGAACTGGTCTAAAATTATTTGGATTGGCAGCTGAGACGGAAATTTCATGAGAATGTAATGGGAGAAGTTTTCAATAGCCCATTAGACCCAGAACTGGTGAGGTCACCCCTTGAGTTCTGTCTCCATTTCTGGGCCACTCAACTCAGGAAGGACCTTGAGGCACAGGACCTTGTCCAGAGAAGGGCAACAAAGCCGGTGAAGGGTCTGAAGCAAAAGTCTGATGAGGAGCATCTGAGGGAGCTGAAGGAGGCTTGGGGGAGACCTCATTGCTCCCTACAGCCACCTGAAGAGAGGGTGTAGCCAGGTGGGGCTCAGTTTCTTCTCCCAGGCAACCAATGACAGGATGAGAAGAGACAGTCTTAAGTTGTGTCAGGGGAGGTTTAAGTTGGACATTAAGGAGAATTTCTTCATAGAAAGGGTGATTAGACATAGGAATGGGTTGTCTGGGGAGGTGGTGGAGTCCCTGGAGGTGTTTAAGGAAAGACTGGATGGGGTAATCTGTGCCATGGTCTAGTTGGCATGGTGGTGTTCAGTCACAGATTGTTCTCAAGGATCTCAGAGGCCTGTTCCTGCTTAGTTGGTTCAGCAATTCTGGGATTAGTTGCCTATGTTGAAAATAATATAGAGAAGAGCCTTCTTTTCTCTCTGGCCTAAGAAAAATTGAGATCTTCAAGAACAGGAAAATTCTGTGAGATAATTAACTAAAGATTATTTTTTATTTTATTGATACCAATTGATTTCCCTCTTGTTATTGATGTAATGATATAACTGCAGAGCTTTCCCACCCTTTTGTCATTCTCTTAATCTTTCCATCTGAGAGATAAGGGCTTTGCTCCTAGTGGGCAAGTTGTATAAAACCAAGATAAAATACTTAGATTAACACTTTGATGACAGATAATAGTACTATGATGAGTGTGTGTCAACTTAGAAGAGAAATTTCATTTCGCTGTGGGATCTTCTGTTTCGGGAAGCAAAACTGCAAATATAATTTGAGGTGTTTTGTGGTTTAGTGATACCTGCTGGTCTGTTGTGGTACATCAAAGCTAACCAGAAGCAGAGCAAAATATAGATTTTAGATTAAAGTGATCGTGTGTTCTTTGTACAGATTTGTTTAAGACTGGTGAGGCCTTCTCACTAGACAAGAGAGGCTTTGTGCACTGCATTTGTGTAAGCAATGTATTTGCCTTAAAACATACCAGAAACAGTAAGACCAAATGAAAGTTCAGATATGCCCATTTGAAATGTTATTCTATGTTTTGCTTTTCTGCTCTTGGCAGGAATTTCTAACAAAAAATGCTACTACGAGTCTCTGGGATTCCTTTTTATTAACACATTAGTGGACCATGTTACCATGATAGAAGATGAAAGCACCAGACAAAATATGTGACACTTAATAGTTCAGTAGTGATATCATGACTGATGTTATTTAGAAAGGAGCTATTAAAACATGATAAATAGTTCTAGACCTGGTCTTTATGAATCCTTGTAAAATTCTATATTTTGTTTTTAAGACAAAAAGCTTGATATGATGAATGAAGATTCTTCCATTACACGATGAATATTAACAAGTTAACAAACTCAGTTAACAAACTTTGAGGATGATTGGAAAAAATATTATTTTCACTATTGTGTTCTAAGGGGAAATAAAGGGGTAAAAAAGTCAGTCCTTAGGCTTTGAAACTAAGATTATAAAGTTTTTTTCCAGTTGATTTTCTCATTGCATCTATAGACCATTCTTTTGGTATGAATTCTAAACCTTTAAAACCATTGGCTATGAGCAGCAGAATTTTGTAAAACTGTCTTCTGGTAATTTTTGTGATGAAGCTCAAGGAGGTCACAAAGCAAATTAATTGTGCAAGTCATGTCTTAACCTGCCTGCTTCTGGTTACTAACTTTTTTCTCCCAGAAGATCAACCTGTCAGTTAAATTTCAAAGATTTTTCTGAAGTATGAAATTCTCAAAATTCATCACCTTTTCATAGTCTCCTGCTATTTAACAACCTCATTAATCATAGTACAAGCACCAAAATGGCCAGCCAGTTAAAATGCAAAAGGTCAGAAGCTCAAGGCATCAGGAAGGTTCATGACTGTTGCTGTTCCATGCCAAGTCAATGCTGCCTGTGGCCTTAATTGTTATCACTTATAAAAATCACAACCCTATTGATTTTGGTAAGGCTTTTAGATTAGATAGGGATCCTTGTAAATGATATCCAAATCTGTGTAATGTGAGTAATATGTGATTAAATCTAATAATTTTATCTTAATTGTGCTGATGAAAAAGATGGCATTAGCACAAGGCAGAGTTTCTCACGAGAAGTTATTAAGAAAATTAAGGATCAGAGAGTGAGAAACTGATTATAACAATTTAGGAGGGAGGCACAAAATACATATCAGGAGTAAATTATTAGAGTGAGAAACTGATTATACCAATTTAGATGGGAAGAAGAAAATACACATCAGGAGTAAATTATTACTCTTAAAATGGTACAAGATCAGAAGAGCAATCTCGATCTCTTAGGACTGGTTCCAACTCCTGGGATGTGCATCTGACATAGTACTTGAGAATTAGGTTTGTCTTCATCCAAATTTTCTTGTAAAGGTCTGGTGCCTTAGTATTCTCTTGGTCAAACAGCTGGTTCCAGGTAAACAGGTAGTTTATCTGCCTGTGTAGATGGCTCTAAAACAGCAAAGTAAAGGTGTACGTGTATAACAGCAAATATGTGAAAAGTTCGAACTAGGATTGTTTCCATGCCAGACAGCCAAGAATAAGATTTGGTGTCTTCTTGGATCTCTACCAAGAAAAAGAATGTTTTACAGGGTCTTGTTCAAAATATTGGGTATAATGTAGCTACCCCAAATCTTACTACTTTTTACACAGTCCATCTTTCTAAAAAAGGTGAACAGATACAGAAAAGAAGATTATATTTACACAAATTATTGTAGTAACATTAATACAAAATCATATCCCAAATGTCCTTCCCTTCCTTGCTTACAGTGTTGTGTTCAGCCTAATTATTGTCATAAAAGAGTCAGAAGTCCAGCTATATGATGTAAAGACACGTTATGCTGGTTTGCATCAAAATCTTCAGGTTGCATTGAAATAGCCTAATTGACACATTTTCTGTCATGTAGCAATGCTTTTCATTTACATGCAAACTTCCCACTGCTGTGCAGGAACAAAATTAAATCTTCATGCATTCATGTATTTATGCACTGGTGATCAGCAAAATAATTGCTAGATACAAGATATAACTTACTCTTTCTAAAGTATGTAGTCTTATTCAGTATATATGTTTCTGTCTATTAAACTTTAAAGAATAATAAAAATCTACAGACAAGAAGATTTTTTTATTAGGACAGTGGACATAACAGCAGTGGGAAGCAATAGTAACTTAAATTACTTTAATAGAATTACATTGCACATCTGCTACTGTAATGAGAAGAAGCTGGATGCAGGTGTCCATGCAAGTAAATAAACAAACAGTATTTCTAATGCAAAAACACCGAAGATGCACCACTACTGAACATAAAGTGAAAACGATCGTTTCTAATGCAGGGAAAAGTGGAGGGGCTTGGTTTGGGTTGGGGTACTTTTTAAAATACATTTGTCTGTACCCACCATTAGTTTGAATGAAGTACTGAAATATTTGTGACCTTTGGAGCTCACAGCAACTTAATTCCTAATAACCTGTTACTTCATATGAAATCCAGGAAAAAACTGCTCCTAAAGAGTGAGCACAATGCAGCCTGTTCCCAAAAAATCTCATTTTTATCTAAGTGCAAACAAAATGGGTTCTCAAGAATATATCAGAGAGGTAAGGCCATTGTTATTCTGAAGTCTGTTTTTTCCACTTACCAGTAAATAATGATATGGCATAAGTTATTTGCCATATTTATTTTTCAGTCTTGGGAAGTGACTTTCAGGTTTTCAAATTTTTATTTAATATTGCTGTTCATATAATATCAGGCCATTCAATAGTGTATTTTTTCTGATTCAGGAAAAAATTCAGTTTATTAGTTCATTAGAATAGTTTCTCTGTCCCAACTTTCCCCTTTATTTGTTGTGTTCTGCAGCATGTGAGAGTTTGACAGTTTTCCCATTGGTTGTGATGATACTGTATAAAATGTTTCTCATATATATATAAATATATATATATATATATATATATATATATAAAATAAATATTATATATAATCTTGGAATACCTATGTGCCTACATGTAGTCTTTAAGGGTTAAATGTGTGATACATATTCAGAATTAATAGTCAGCATTAAATGTGGTGTGATATGAAGAAAAGTCTGAAGAACAGAAAAAGCACATGCACACCCCCAAATCCTAGCCTCTAGCAAGAGGAGCTATCAAGCACAATAACTATTACAGGTCTGGAGGCAGTACAGAAGAAAAGAGTTTTGTGGAAGAGTGGAGTCAGAACAGTGGTTTCCACATATTGCCATCATGAAATCCCTCTTTCAAGTCAACAAATTCAATTAAACCTCCAGGACTCTTCTTGCTCTAGAAGTCTTGAATCTAGTATGCATGTAGGATAAGGAGTCTTTTTTGTTTGTTTCTGTAATCATAGTACACCTAAATACAAAATCTGTTGCCTCAGTACAGATTTCTCTTCTTTTTAATAGGCTCAACTTTTGGCCTCTCAGTGCAATATTGCAAAAAATGTACTACGCTGCCAGCTTTCAATAATGCTTTAAAACAGATCTGTGAGTTATGTATTATTGCATGATTTCAAAGGAAAGAAAATCAGTGGAGGTCTTCTGAGAGTTAAGTAGTTTTTGTCTTTTACATTGTGTTTCTCACATAACTTGACACCTTTGCACACAGTCGCATCTAAACTGATGTTACATGTACTGTATTTGAAGTAGATCACAGCACTTTTGGTGCCAGAGACCTTGTGTTCTACTGTATTTCATAAAGAACTTTTTTACTTACAGTATTCCCTGAATAATAAATTAAAAAGGTAAAGAGCTTTACAAAACCTTCAAACAAACATGAGTGAGATTTCAGTCTTATCAATATGACAGGACCTCCTGCTGAGGTGTGAGACTGAAATAAATTATTATTGTGAATAAATACGGACTTTTTGTGTCAAAACAGGTCTTCAAAATTTTGCACAGGCTGCTTTGTCTCTGGTTGTCAACGCTGCAGAAGCTGAACACTGTAGCACTAATGAGCTTACAAAATGCAGCCTACAATGTCTGGTTTTTAAAAGAGTTAGGTGGGCCATGAGTTGAAAGATAAACTACTGTTCCTGCTCTGATTTTCAAGAATTACTGAGTACAAAAAGATGCTGAGATGCTCATCTCCTGCTACCTTGGGCCAAACTTTCAGTGGGCTGCCAGGAGCTGTGCAGAGGGCCCACGGCAGGCTGGGGACTGTTCAAACTACCTGGAGCTCCATCTTAGTGTCTTTCTTGCAAGGGAAAGAGGATATTGTAGCTTACAGTAGGGAGGAAAATGCAGCTATTCCTTAACTGGGAACAGCAGAACCCTGAGGACTCAACTGAAGTCAAGCGTCTCATGCTCCACATTACACAGCAACAGGGGGCCATTCAGACCATGTGAACCTGGCCTAGCAAAGAGCAAGTGGAAGGAAAATCAGGGGCACAGAGGAGGGAAGAAATAGCCACAGACCCCACTGCAGGCCATTGATAGATGTGTATGCACACCTCACACTAACAGAAACCATTCTCCTGCTTTGCAGTTCCTGTGAATAATTGACCAGCTGAATAAGAAGATGTGTTTAAACAATTGCCAACTTGCTCCAATCTTCAGCACACAACTGGTCAAGTGAACTCCAGCTGTGGGAACTGAACATCACATCCCATGTTGTGTAGATTTCCTGCATTGGCAGTGTATAATTGGCAGTTGCCTGTTTTTTTCTCTTTAGAATAACAGGATGAGAGAAGATAATTGTAGCAGCTGGTTATACAAGAACCAAGCCTATTTTTGTTTGAATTTCTACCAGGAAGTAGAACAGAACTGCACTCCTTTATTATTAAGCAGGGAAAAAAGGGATGTGTGTCTTGAATTAGGTAGCGCTGCTGTAGAAAAATCATCACTACTTCTACTTGCTTTGCTGGAGAAAAACAAGAGAGGTGGCTTTTCCCGTACAACAGATCTTATTTCCAGACTGCAAATGCCACTTGCCTAGAAATCTCCTGGACGCTGGCAGGTGATCAACACAATGTGACTCACAACAGCAGAAGACTTGGAATCAGCAGTATCCTTCAAAAGGATTGGTGGGAGAAAAAATGAAAGTAAACAGGAGTAATATGTGCAGAAGGATTTCCATGTGGTTCTTACTCCTACTTTCTCACATCTACTGCTGCTCTGCTGATGACAAAACTCACAAGTTATTAAAACTTAATGTTATTCAGAACCATCTTTCCCTACACAATCCAAGCACTTTTCATTTCTCACACCTGTCTTCAGAAGCACTTTCATTCTTCAAGAACAGCAGGGGAATAAAATATATCTACAATGTATATTATGCTTAATATATCGTGGCTGATCCTTAGTTGTGTACATAAATGTCACAGAAGATCAATTGCTGAGTATTTTTTGTCTCTCTGAGGTACTTAAAAATTTTTATTTCATTTCCAGAAAACTGTATATGCTTATGAACACAGAAAATAAGGGATTCTACTATTTAAAAAAGATGCTGTGCATTAATGATGTGAAAAATAATCAGACACACACTGTGCCATCAAGATTTCCGCTGCAGCTGCTCTGCTGCCCTTTGCTCTCTCCAGGGAAGAAGCTGGAAACAGGGATGCTCATGTGGGTGTTTTGTGTTGCAGTTTGGAGCTTGGCCATGCCTTTGGGTGAGAAATGCCTTGCTGTGCTGGAGCCCTGAGATCATGAACGACTCAGGCAAGGTACAAGGAAAACTCTGTGACTGTGCACATCCAAGGTAAACAGCACAGACTTAAAAGACAGAAGAGGATCTGTGTGTCATTTGCCTTCGCAGAGACTCAATCAGGAGGGGCTGTCCCTCAGCTCAACTAACCTGCTGCAGCTGTTTCTGATGTGCACCTCATTAGGAATCCTGGACTTGTGTCTACTTAACACCTGGGGTTGTATGCTGTGGAGAAAACCCCTTGCAGATGCTAGCTTTTATAGTCCATCTGAAGTCCTCCAGGAGGTACACACAGATTTGATCTTCCTCTCCACGATTTCTCTCTTAACTGAACTAAATCTCATTTCCTGAGAGGTGCCAGTTCTCTCACTTAGTCCAAGTACCAATACTTGCCCAGTTAATTAACAGCTCTTTGCTTTGAAAAGATAAAGGTCTCCCTCACACAAACACACAAACAGAGTTTTGTGAGACAGAGACCTGCTCAGCAGCCACTTAAGCTGATCTATTTGAGGCTGTTATTGCTCCTTGTGCTCCCAGGCTGTGTGGTCCTGCTGACTTCCTTGTGAACGTGCAGTTGTTGTTCAGGGAATGGAATAGCTTGGAAAATGACCTTTTCTTTGTTTTGCTGGGTTTCTTTTGACTGGGGTGGCCTCCTTGTGCTACTGCAGCAGAAGGGATAGTGCTATCCTACAAAGTGTCAGAGCAGGGAACAGGACTGTAACAACTTATCTGGCTGTGGGAGTATTCGAATTGCCATTTTTCATTGGGATGTGTATTCTCCATTGACTCTTAGATTTTATGTCAGTGTGGACAGGAACAAATATTTTGCATATGAACTGCCAGATGGGATAGATGGTCTAGCTTATTATTAGCTCATAACTTCTGTCATGTACAACATAACCAAGCTCTTTCAGGTGACAGTAGGGTTGGGATATTGACACCGCCCACCCCCAATATTTTTCTTCATAGACCTCTGTGGGAGTTACTAAATTTAAAGTGACCCCTTTTTCATGACATTCCAGTAGGCAATAGGATTCCAGAAACGATTGTGAGTCTTCTGTTGCACTTTGCTATCTCAGTTCTTATCAGGAGCTTGTATCTATGTGGAGTTTTTTCTGAGGGAAACATAGTTTCTACAAACTACAGGGAATAGAATCATGCTTCCAGATATTAAATTTTCTTCTATCAGAAAAACTGAAATTATATAGCTTTGGTCATTTTCATGATCAATTTAAAATATTTTTATTTCTTGATCAAAACAAAAATATTTACTCTTGACTCACAGAAGATTTTTTCAAGCTCTTAAAATTACAATGTGTGTACTTGATCACTTATGTCTTTCTCCCATAGTTTAACTGTGCCATATGTTAACAAGACACACAATACAAAAATAAAGGATGGATTGGTAAAGGAAGCTAAAACCAGCAATACTTTACCCTAAAATAATTACAAGTAAAGGAGTAATTGTAATTTAATACCAAGAAGATTTGAAAACAAATTTGTCAGTGAGATTTAACAAACCAGACTGCTTCCATACAAGAATACTGACCTGATTATTTCAACTGTAAATCTTGCAGTGAATTATTTTTCTTTGTTGCCTTAAAAACTTGCTGAGACTTTGAAATCATGGAGCATGTGAGGCTGTGAGAGACCCTTAGAGGTCTCTGGTAAGAAACAGGGTCCAGGCTAGAACAGGTTGCTCAAGGGAACATTTAATTGAGTGCTGAATATATCTAAGGCTGGAAACTCAACAATTTGACTGGGAAACCTTTGCCAGTCAGCCAGTGTTGATCACTCTCACACTAAACTCTTTTCATTTAATGTCTTATCTGTAAGTTTGTGCCAATTGCCTTTTGTTCTCTTGCTAGGCACCATTGTCTCCCTCTTTCTTGCTTGTTCCTGTCTCCCCATTAGGTATTTATACATCAAGTATATAAATCAAGGAACAAAATACTAGAATTTCCTATCAGAAGAGTACTCCAGTTTTCTTTTAGATTTCTGTTAAACATTAGACTGAAGATATGAAGGTAGAAGAAGGAAAAACCAGAGGAAAAAGCAGAGTTTTCTGGGGATTAGCTAGTTTGCATAATATAGCTCCTATTTTGAATTTTTCCTTAGATATGGTAAGACACATACAGGACATTCAGTAACATATCTGTTTCTTGTACATCAAGACAGATCATTGCAAAAGCCATTACTGTTTTTACTAGACCCATCTGAATAGCATTGCAAAGGACACTTGAGGCTGACTTTTAATTTATGGCCCAGACTGGGATATAAGTATATGTGGACAAAAATGCCTCCTTCTGTAACTCTAAAAATTAAATATCACCAGCACAGGGCTTCAGAGATTATGTGCTAGTCTTTCCCTGCATCCAGATCCAAGATGTGGACCAGCCTCTTGTTTACTTGGCATTGAAGTACAGTTGTGTATTTGTATGTCCTAGAGGGTAAGATTATTTAAATATTAATAATTTTTTTCCTGAAAATTCAAAGCACCAAGTACCCAGAGTGTAATTTCCCCTTTTTTGCTTTGGTGAAAAGCATCTGAGTCCTTGTTTAAGAGGAACTGTTTCCTACTAAGTAAGAGATGTTCATCTATGCAGAAGAGGGATTGATGTAATGAAGGGACAGTTTAAGTGCAGATTGAGTACAGATAGCTGTGATGGAATGGGAGCTTGTGACAAACACTCTGATACTACTCCAGTGGTTTATCTCAGTGGTTGATGCAAGACTCCTGATCATTTGCTGGGAGCAATGGGAGAAATACTGGGAGACTTTGATATTGTGTTTTTCTCCCCAACATTAAAGCATTCTCTTTTACTCTGTTCTGTTCAAGAAAAACCAAGATGCAAGTCTCTCTCCAAGGCTGGCTAGCTACTGGGGAAAAAAAAGGATGCCTATGAAGTAGTAGCAGGCAGGAGTTCATTCTGCAGCACCTGAGTGCAATGGTACTGAGGTCTCTGTGGACCCCTGTGTGATTTTTGGACAGAGAGGTAAAAGGTTCCACATAACAAAATTCTCCTGTATCCAATCCCCACCATTTCAACAGGAAAAGGCAGGAAAAAGGGGGAGGCAAGGTGTGGGTCTATGCATAGGGTACTGTACCTTCTTCCTTTAATGTGTCCTTCACTCCATGTACAGCAGAGATGTACTGATTGTTTTGCAGTGGGGTTTATTTTGCCTCTTTGTAGTATGCTGAGCTTACTTCTTTTATGTATTGCATTTATAATGTCTTCCATATGAAGAATCCCTGCTTGATAAAGCATTTCCATGGTTCCATTGAGCAATGTGAGGATAGAAGCTGAAATTTGAGTGGGACTCTCATCCCATATATTTTGACTCTTCTCAAGACTGTGACAGTAATTTTGAATTTCTGTTAACCCTATCATTGTTATTAGGCGGGTCCATAGGAGGATACAGTCATCAGCAATCTTCAGAGGTATCAATTCAGTCCCTAAATGGCAAGATTTTGGCTGTATTTTACTTCACAAGAGCAAGAGGAAAGGGGAGAAGGAATGCTGAAGAGATTCTCTTACAGGGTTGATCATGGTACAGCTGAGATGAAAGAGGTTTTTCTTTCAAGCAGGTTACCATCATTTACTCCTTTAAAATGCCTCTATTTTGTGAATGTATGCCAAGAAAATTGAATGATGGACAGAAAAATTCAGTGGCTCAAGTGAAGTTGGCAGCATTCCATACCCAATGGTATTTGTAAGCATCCATAGTAAAGAGAAAAATGTGAATAATATTGCAGGATATTATATTAATGTTACAAAGAGCTCTAGGTAATTAAAGAATTACATACATGTAAATGATCTTCAAGCTGGGTTGCAATTAACTAGAAGTCTATGGCACAATGATATCATGCTGGATTGGTGCCAATTCTAAGGGATCCTTACCCACTAACTTCCTGTCTGGAAAATTTCCCCAGCACCATAAAAGGGTTCCTTTGTGCTTCAGAATTATAGATACACACACAGATTATCACAACAAGTGATTTTTTTTCCTTTTTCTGCCACAGAAAAACAATTAAAGCTGTGTTTCAAATAGAAAGCAGGAGTTGAATACTCTGGATTACTAATTTTAATCATCATTTAAACCAGAAAACAAGAAAATTAATTTTAAATAATCAATTTTAATCTTGGTTTGCATTTTTACTTATTAGTCACCTTCCTTAAGGAATACTGAACCCTCCTGATAAGTAACCATGGGAGGTTGTTGATTTTCACGTAAATACAGCTAAATAAAGTATTTATTTTAGTGAGGTGAATATATTATATGCATTTAGTCAGGGTATAGCCTGATATACATTTAGTTGGATTAAAATTAGAAAGTAATTTAGAAAAATGGCGATAGATACATTCACTATTTACCCTCTTCTGATAATGCTCGTATTTGTATTTTTTGTCAAGGTGCAATTGGATGGAATTTGCAAATCAATTAAAAGTGCAAAACTAGCTTTATAAAATTGTTTGTTTTAGTTAAATTAAACCACCTTAAATAGCTGGTTAGTTAGGCAAAACATTCATTTATTAAAATGTGTTTTGAAACTAATTGATTCATTAAACAAAGGAAGCATTGTCCATAGATAACAAATTGTACTAATAGTTTCTTATCTTCATGTCTGTCAGGACTTTAGAACTACCAGATCTCATCCTGTTACACCTTATTTATATTTATGGATTGGAAGAGGGATAAAAAGCTATCCCATTTTTCAGCAGACAAAATTTTCTCAGCTATGAATAAATTAGCCATTGAATTTAAGTAACTAAACAAATAAAAATGCAGAAAATATTATCCCTGCAGTTGCAGAAGAACCTATAAGTTTTTAACTCACTCAAAACATTTGCAGATTCAGATCTAGGACTCCATAACTCCTAAATTACCTGGTTCAGAGATTTGCCTTTACCAGTTCACATGTACTACAGTGGTAGTGTTTATTTAATATAAATATTTTCATGAATTATAATAAATGCAGGTATGGATGTGAGTTGCTAGTATTTAAGTTTTAATTTTATATATGTTTGCTAACAAATGTATGGGGAATTTAAATTAGAAATCTGTTTTGAACATAGGCTTCAGCTCTGGAATCCTCTTTACAGAGTTATGCAAAAGAGCAGAAAAAGTTACCCATCAACCAGTAGCTGTTAACAGAGGATATTACACAGAACAAAATCCATCTTATGACTAGGCTGAAGTTGGGCTGTGAGATCCACCTTAAGTGAAACAACTTTAATGATCAACTCATGCTTCTAAGGTATGAGAGAATCTCTTCTGGAATAATACAGAAAAAAAAATATTATTAAATTATGCCAAATCCACTTGAGAGCAAGTGTCAGTATGGCATGGAGGTGCAGAACTAACTGCTGATTCATCCTGACAGTCAGGTCAGGCAGGCCGACTCATTAACTCAGAAGTATAAAACATTGAGCTTTTCTTTGAGGCAAGAGAAAGAGAGAAGGGACAGCATGGGTCTTGCAGGCAGGAGTCAGAAGAACAGTCAGTTCAGGAGGGACTTGAGGACTAAAGCTTATGTTTATGAGTACATTTCAGCCTGCAGCCATTTCCTTTACTGGAAATAAGAAGAAAGTCTATATCTGAACTCTTTGGGAGGACAGGTATGTAGATGGGTCCAAGAGGCAATCATGGCTCGAGAGCTCAGCTGTCCTGGGCTCAAGAGCACTCAGCAGCAGCTTGGCATTTTTGCTGTCCTCTGCTGCCTCTGCTGACAACCTCTTCTGGGGCTCAAGCATGCTTCTGAGTTCTCCAAAAGTACAGAAGAGCTGAGGGCTGCTCTTCCACAGTCCTCTAGCAATATAACCAGTGACAATGTCTTCCTACAGCTGACTCTTTGAGTACCCATGGCAAACCCTTGCTTCATGGATTAGAGTCATTAATGCTGATAATTGTCCAAACAACTCTTGCAGGATCTGTTCTGACTGTTCCAGAGATGGTAGTTTTAAACTATGTCAAATAGATGTGTAAAATGCAACAAAATCAAGGTGTTCCTATCATCTGTCTTCCCTAAAGACAGTGATATGGTTTCTTTTATCAAGTGATTAGAAAGTTTTCAGAAAAACTCCTGAAAAACAGCGTACAACATTTCTATTTTGAACTGGACATATTTTTTCCAAAAAAAAGCAGTATCTCTTTCAGCAGATTGTTCCATGGTGGGGTGGCTTAATTCTACTGGGTAATTAAGTCCCACACAGCCACTTGCTCACTTCCACCTGCCAGGATGGGGGAGAAAATATGAAAGTAAAAGTGAGAATACTTGTGGGTTGGGATAGAGAGTTCAGTAGGTAAAGTAAAAGTCACAGAAGCAAGCAAAGCAAAGCAAGGAATTCATTCACTGCTTCCCATGGGCAGAGAGGTGTTCAGTCATCTCCAGGAAAGCAAGTATTACTTGGGAATACAAATGCCATCACTCCAAGTGTCCCCCCACCTTCCTTCTTTTCCCTGCTTTATATGCTGAAGGTAATGCCATATGTTACAGAATATCTCTCTGGTCACTTGGGGTCAGCTGTCCTGGCTGTGTCCCTGTACAACTCCCTGATGCAGAGGCAGAAAAGGCTGTGTGAAAGCCCTGCTCAGCAAGAACTAAAACATTCTTGTGTTATCAGCACCATTTCCAACTCAAATTCTAAACATAGTCCCATACCAGCTACTGTGACAAAAATCAACAAAACCCCAGCCTAAACCAGCACACAGAGTAAGGGGCTGCTATGGATGGGGGTCTCTCCTTCAGGCTGTGGAAATGAGTCTGTTTGAAGTACAAAGGCACTGAGTCTGTAGTGCTTTGCTCTATGCTACATTTGCAAGTATCCCATTCTTTGGAGGAATCTCTAATTATTTGTTGCTTCCTGTAAACAAAAGCAGGCTAACAGATATTTTGAGGTGTGTTGGAAGGCAGGAGCATTTCACAACAAAGAAGGGCTGTTTTCTAATGTGAATCTGTGTTCATATCTCTACAGGTACCAAAAAAACGATATGAAACTATTTACTATCTTGTTTCCAGGCTTCAGTCTGGATCTCAGTCCTACAGTTTTGGAACTGTCTGGGAGGATTAACAAAGGCCAAGCTATTGATGGACTGCATCTGACACACTGCAAAGACGATTACTTGTAGTACTTTCCCATGATAGTGATCCTACACGATATTGAAAGGTCCACAGAAGAAACAGGAAACCTTATTTCAAAGCAAGAGAAATATCCTTTTAATTCACTGGATCACAAAAGTCTCATAACCACTCTGTATGTGCAATGTTAGAATGCTGAGGGACAGGAGCAAGAGTTGAATTGCAAAACTATTCTGGCACTTTATTCCATAAGTGATCTTGGGGCAAAAAAATTTTAAAAAATTAAAAAAAAAAAAAAAAATCACAGAATCACTAGGTTGGAAGAGACTTCCAAGACCATCGAGTCCAACCCATGCCCTAACACCTCAAGTAGACCAGACCATGGCACCAAGTGCACATCTAGTCCTTTTTTAGGTATGGTGACTCCACCACCTCCCCAGGCAAAGTATTCCAGTACCTTATCTAGCTTTTATCTAGTGAAAAATTTCTTCCTAATATCCAGCCTATATTTCCCTTGGCACAGCTTGAGACTGCGTCCTCTTGTTCTGTCAGCTGCTGCCTGATGAAAGGTACCCACCTGACTACAGCCACCTTTCAGGGGGTTGTATAGAGCGATGAGATTACCCCTGAGTCTTCTTTTCTCCAGGCTAAACAGCCCCAGCTCCCTCAGCCATTCCTCACAGGGTTTGTGTTCCCAGCCCCTCTCCAGCCTCGTTGCCTCCTCTGGATGCGCTCCAGCATCTCAACATCCTTCTGGACACAGCACTCAAGGTGCCAGTACAGGGGCAGAATGACCTCCCTGTTCCTTCTGGCCACACCATTCCTGTTCCAGGCCAGGATAACATTCACCTCCTTGGCCACCAGGACACAGAGCTGGCTCATGTTCAGCCAGCTGTGGACCAGCACCCTCAGGTCCCTTTCTGCCTGGGACCTGCAGAATCTGCAGGGGGTTATTGTGGCCAAAATGCAGGACCTGGCACTTGGACTTATTAAACCTCATCCTGTTGGACTCTGCCAATCCATCCAACCATTCCAAGTCCCTTTACAGAGTCCTCTTACCTTTCAACAGATCGACACACACTCCCAGCTTAGTAAATTTAGTGCAAATTTACTAATGAAAAGACTCACTACCCTCATCTATGTCATCAATATTGAACAGAGAAAATATTGAACAGAGCTGGCCCCAGAACAGAGCCCTGGGGAACACCACTGGTGCCTGGCCACCAGCTGGATGCAGCACTGCTCATCATGGTGTTAGGCTTGCAAAAGCAACCCTAACAGGAAAAAAAAAATTAAATTAGGGGGCAGGGCTGGAAGAAGGTTGGCTCTTCAGGTAAGCCTAGTCCAACAAAGCTTCACCTTGTCTTCTTAAAGCACTTAAACAGGTGCTTTAGGTAAACTAGTTGAATTCATCCAGGGAAGCTAGTAAACTTTGCTGGGCAAGACCTGTATTTTTATGTGACTTAGAAACCATAATATTTATTCAAATTGACACACAGCTACATATTGCATACTATATTATTTATTCTGTTTTGCATGGAAAACTATTGATTTACAATTCTGAAATATCTATTAAATTAGGAAAATATTCTTTTTAAACCTCTGCATCTTTTTCAATATTTTTCTGAGCCAGAGGAATTATTTTTAAGTATTGTTCTCCTTTTACCTCACTTCTTTTGATATTAATGAGCTACAAAAGTAAAATTCAGTCTAACCCAGAGACCATTCATTACACATTCATGAAGTAAAATAGATGCACAACAGCAAATGATGATTTATGACAAAATATTAAAATAAGGGAGTTTTTAGTATAAGCCACATATAATGAGCACTAGTGTCACAAAATATTCCCAGACCCAGTCATGCATATTCCACTTTATATTAAATATTTGTGTCTCAGAGGGCTGGAAAGGATTCAGTAGACCTTTTCAACAGGACCTTGAATAGATAAAACACTTGTTATATCAAATATACATACAAACTTGTGGATGAGTAAATGATGCTGAATATATCACTCACCATGTGTATAGGAAATCAAAAGAGAAGTTTTAGAGGGGCAGAGCCTTCTCTGGAGAAGCTTGCTGGACCTTTCCTGACTGAGAAGAATAATTCATGTGTAGACACTGCCAAAACTGTGGGCAAAATCCAGGATAAAGTAGCAAAATAAGGTAATGACAGCCAAAAGAAAATGGGAAAGGATAAATTTGAAAAGGTGCTGTGCCCCATGCCCATCTCTTGGGATAACAACTGCTCTCCCCAGCAGTTTTTCAAATACCAGTATTGTCAAAGCCACTCCTTTTCTCCCCTACACACAGTGCAAGTAGAAGTGAAAAAAAGGTTGTCTGTTTCCTTCTGGCATCACTTCCCTCAATAGCATCTTTTGTCTCATGGGAGTTGTGCCAGCTTAGCAGAACTGGTTTCATATCCCTCCCCGGAAGCAAATTCTTGTTGGCCAAGGGTTTTGGGTTTGTCATTCCAGCAGGCTGGACAAAAATAAGACTTTCATCCCACATGCCTTGCTGAAGATTGAAGGCAGCTGGTGTCCTAAAATATAAACCTTTGTTATTCCCGTGAACTCTCTTCCAAGAAAATAGACTGCTATTCCTGAATTAGAACCATCATCAGAAGCTCCAGTGATTTATACTTCTGTCAGTTCTTTCATCCATAAATACTGTTCATAGAATGTTGCATTAACTGATTTATCTCTTTCAGGCCAAACACAGAATTTTTAGAACATGTGAATTGAGTGTCAGATGGATTTTGGCCAATATTGACACCATAAGCTGGGCCTTTCACTGTCCTTTCAGAACACTGCAGAAGAATGTGATATAACCTATAGATCATTTATCTACAACTCACACAGAGCTCTGAGTTCCAGTATGTCAACCACTTAACAACCAACAGTGTCTATTGTTTCTGCCAAGAGGAAACTCATACAGGATATATGTGAAATTGTAATGTGAGTACACATGGGGTTTATAAAGTTAACTGCACTGAACTGAACCAAACTAAAACAACAGGGCTCTGTCTTCTTTTGGACAGTGCCACCTTCACAGGTTTAGGAATGGCATGCAGAGATTCCCTTAAATTATGAAGCCAGGGGAATATTAGACTGGATGAAACAACTGTGGATTGCTCATAGAGAACTCAGTTTTGAAGTATCTTATAGCTGACCTCAAAAAAAAAGTATTCAGGGAATGAATTGTGTCCATATAGAGTGAGACCGGGCTTGGAGGCTAGGAGTCACTGAAGCTGATTCCAAGGAGAGAAGGAGGAGATAGATAGGAGGAGGAGGGGGGATAGAGGAGGAGCAGGAGGAAGAGGAGGGCTAGGGAGGAGGAAGAGGCGGAGGAAGTGGCTGAATCAGTCTTTTGGGAGGCTTATGTTCATAAGATTCTTGATTACTTCTAAAAATGGATTTGGGCAGGAGGACCCCTAAGCCAACATACTCACACCTTGTTTTTCTTCCCAAAACAGTGTTTCTCATTCCCAAACCTTGAGTGGCTAAAGAAGGAGTCTGTGAGGAAGAGGAAGATGCTCCAGAATACCCAGGCAGGTGAGGAAGAAGTCAATCCAATTTCCTTCTCTCCCCTTTTCCTGTCTTTCAGCTGAGCAGCCCCCAGGTGCTGTCCATCACCCAAATTGGCTTTCCAACTTTCCACGAAAGAAAGGAATAATATCGTCTCTAATGTGCCTTTAGGTCTTCAATTGGATGAGGTGCCTCCATTGTTTGGACTCTCTGTACAAGAGAGACATGAAGCTTCTGGAGTCGGTCTAGTGGAGGGCTCCAAAGTTGATCAAGAAGCGTCTTTCTTATAAGGCTGAGGGAGCTGGGCCTGCTTAGCCTTGAGAAGAGATGACTGGGAGGGGACCTCATTGTTATCTCTAAGTTTCTGAAGGTGGGGTGCCAAGAGGATGCAGCCAGGCTCTTCTTGCTGGCGCCAAGCAATGTGAGAAGAGGCAAAGGGATGAAACCAATGAATAGGAAGTTCCACCTATGAGGAAGAATTTCTTTACTGTGAAGGTGACTGAACGCTGGAACAGATTGCCCAGAGAGAGTATAGAGTCTCTCTCACTAGAGATATTCAAAAACCACCTGGACACAATTCTGTGCAATGTGCTCTAGGATGTCCTTCTTGAGCAGGGAGGTTGGACCAGATGATCTGCTGTGGTCTGTAGTCTCTTCCAGCCTGACCCATTCTGTGATTACTAAGAAAGCAGATATCTTTCTGCTAGGAAAATTAAAAGTTAAAGGGGTTGTTTATTCTGTCTGTGTAATATTCCCCAAAGGCACTGTTGTAAAATGGTAGAAAAGTTGAGATCTGCATATTCTCTGAATACTTTCTTGCACTCATATTTTTTCGTCCTCAGGAATATGGTAGATGGAAAGGCTATGATGTTCTTCAACACAGTGCTCAGATACAAAGTATCAGTCATGCCAGTCATAATAATGGTTGGGACAAATAGACAAGATGAACATCTACTTGGTCTGCATTGTGGGACATAGTTAAAGAGTAAATCAGCACAGGTGAGTAATGTAGATACAGGCTTAAAACAGTGAAAATGCCACTGTCACCCTTTTCCCTTCTAAGACATGGCACTTTATGTGATTTTTAATGCCCACTAAATCCCACATCCCCATCTGTCACAGTGAAGTGTCCTCTGCAGAGAGCAGTGGCTGCCTACTACTGCTTTTGAAAGAGTAGAGGAAAAAGTAGAGGCTCATCACTCTGCAAAAAAAAGATGGACGCTATCCAAGAAACCATCTTATGTAAAGGGCATTCCTTACAGGCATCTTTGCTGCCATCACTAATAGCACTGGACTGAACTGACAACAGCTCAAGGCAAGTGTAGATAGAAGACAAACAATAAGCACATTAGTTAATAAAGGTTTTGTTACACCTTGATTCATTGTTTAGTTGAGAGTCAAGACTGGTTATTAAATATCTCAAAGAGAGGAAGGATTGCTATGACAACAACATATGAATAATTCATCTGAAGGGAAGAGGGGACATGCAATAATAGAACAATTGCTAAAATTCTTTAAGGATTTGTGTGCATCAAACGCAATAATTAAAAAAAAAAGTATTTCAATCTATGCTGTCTTTCTAACTGCAGCGTAAAAAAACATCTGTCATCTTTGGTGGCTTGAACAATACAAGCTAAAGTGCAAAGTCTGCAGATTGTTACTTCTTATAAATTAAGAGCAAAGGCACAAGAAACCCCTCAGGTAGGCTCTCTGAACATTGATGCTTTGGGTGTCTGGACTTGGTTAAAATTTTGGATTTTGTTTTTATCATAAATGTTGAGCCATAAAAATCAGAGACATGACTCAAAATATAGTAAAATACTGTAAAGAAATATTCTTTAAATTAAGCTCTATTTCCATGAGAACTGTCCAGTCTCTTCCAGAAGAATTTAAAGGAACTGGAGAAAAAGTAATTATAATACAAAAATGCAAGTGGTCCCATCTCTCCATTGCTTTATTTTAAATATCATTCCAATCTCTTACCAAGAAGGTTTTCACCTTGCATTTTGTTTGATTTCATTCAGCATGCAGCATGGTATTTTTAACAAAGCATGGTAATTCTTACTAAGAATGTTTTTGGTTTTAATGACTCATCTTTCCTTTCAAAGAAAGATAGTAGTCCATGCAGTAATTAAATGCTGTCCACCTAAAAAGTTACCTCAAATTCATCTACAAAAGCAAAAAGACACCTGCAATGAACGTTTTCCTGGCCATTTTTTTCCCTCTGGACCTGAAGGATAAGCGATTTTGGAGACTGATCATGATGCCAGTTCAGGCTTTTGTCTCTCTTCTTGTACCATGGAGAAGTGTGTAGCCTGCTTAGCATGCATTCACACACAAGGAAATCTAGATGAGATCAAGACAGAGAAAAAACTATTTTGAGTCTAAAAGGAAGGGAGGATCATATGCTGTTTTAAAGGCAGTAGTATATGAAGATGATTGACAAAGGAAGAAAGAAAGAAATAGAAAAAAAAACCTAGTATTTTTTTTATCCAATAAAAAAGAAACATACCAAGCTCTGAAATCTTAAACTATAAGCCTCCTCCATGTCTCTGATTACATAAATACATTAAAATAAAGCAATATAGATTAGGGTTTTAAAATTATATTTGCATAACTTAAAGTGAATTTGAATGATAATGCAAATGTGTGATTAGTTTAATAAAGTTTGATACCTGGTACTGTTTTCATAATATTAATTTAGACAGCTCTTTTCCTGTGGTATAAAACCCAGTTACTGTGGCTACATTACTGTATTATTATACTCAG
The DNA here is from genome assembly GCA_018697195.1 of Certhia americana. NCBI lineage: Eukaryota > Metazoa > Chordata > Aves > Passeriformes > Certhiidae > Certhia > Certhia americana. Next base: position 73,969,417 of record CM031859.1, read on the forward strand.
TAAAAAGTAACAGGATTTTTTAACGTGAAATAAGCACACAATACTAGCATCTAAACTGATAAGAAAAATGGTAATAATTCCTTTATATTCTAAACAGTACAGGATCTGAAATAGATCTACACAATGTAGAAAATCAACTCTGTAGAAAGTCTTAAAGCTCATACATATGATTACTGATAGAACACTGGTTATTTTTTTTTTTAATTTTATTTTACCAGTGTGAACTTACAAAGAAACTAATGTGATTCATTCCAGAGAAGCTCTGAAATTCAAAATAAGTAATCTTTAAAAGTCAGGTGTGGACTTACTGCAGCAGTGATTTCTAGAATGTGTTATATTTTGCCTGCTTCGGTGAGGCTTTTTATGTGATTTGGATTTACATTTTCCCTTCAGTCTTTTCCCCCTTTTATTTTGAAACAAGTTTAAAAAAACTCCTTCTCCTTTACCTTTCCCACATATTAATTGCTTCTTTCCTTCTTCCTTGATGAATTAAGCAGATGAAGTAAGATTGTACTAGGAAGAAAAAAAAAAAATCCAAGAGAAGAACAGGTAATTGATCTTTTCAATTTGCAAGGCAAAACTGCCTAAGATTAGGAGTCACCGATGTGGGCTGCCTACACCTGCAGGCTCAGCAGGGATGTGAAGCAAGCTATAGCACATTGCCATTAGGAAGAATAACAGGGTTACCTGGCCAGAGAATTTATCTCCAGTGGCTGTGGAGTTCATGAGACTTTCTGTGTGATACAGGACACTCAGGACTTGTTCACATAGCAAGATCAGTGTCCGAGATGCAGTTTCTTCACTCTCTTGTGGGGACTCAGGAAAAAGATAAGGTTATTACAGAAAGTAAGTATATTTTTTGCAGCAGCTGATGCAAGACAGAAGTCCCATCTGTGCACAGTCTGTCTTACTGCACGGTTCAGTCCCACCAGGATGGAGCTGTAAATTACAATTAGACCTCTATGTGTTTCAACAGCTGAACTTGGCTATGTAAATTCTACAGGTAGATTTTACAGGTAATAACAGAGCTGTGAAATGGTGTCTCCTCTTCACCTATGTTCTCTTAGTAAGGGATGTGCTGCCAGGCCCAGATACAATCACCTTTCAGGATCCAGCTTTTCTGAATCTCCAAAATGCAAATTATCTCTATGATTTCCTCTGTAAAGACATGTCTATAATTCCTATTTTGTATTGAGAACAGAAGTGCAAGTGTCCAAATACCAAGGAGAAAGCTCACTCTAGGGCTCCTAACCTAAAGGAAGGTGTAAATCTCACTGATTTCAATAAGCAATGAAGGAAAACAGCTTACTTGCAAAATGACCAGAAAGAGGAAAATGTGAAATTGTACAAGCCATGCTAACCTAAAGATTTTTCCAGTTCAGTAGTGCTGTCAAAACATTTAGGTCGTTCAGGACAATACTTGAACATCATTTGTGAATATGCAGCCAATATCAAATGTGGTATATACGCTGTTTCTCTGGAAGTGATGTTCATCTACATGGTTATAATACTTTATGGGAAGAAATAAGGAAAAAAAAGTGTCAATTCCCATTTAGTTAGTTTAGTTAGTTTGACTTTAAATTATCTCAGTCAACACTGGCAGTAATGAAATGTAACTGACATTAACAAACATTGATTAGTGAGTGCTCAGTAAAAACATTCTAAAAATGCCCTCTGAAACTTGTATTCTGAGAAGCACAATAATATGACAGAAGTGTCCTTCAGTCTCTTTTTTTTCCTAATCCCTTAAATATAGGGAAATCTCCCTGCCTGTTGTAAAGTTGCTGCTAATGTTTTTATTGCAAATAGTGTAGCAGTCGGTTATATTGCACATTTTTCGGTTCAAGTTGTTTCTCTCTCTTCATGGAGAGTTTGGACAAATATGTCAAAAATGGATACCGAAAGTTAGGTTTAAGTTTGCACAGCTCATTTAGAAGCTTCTCTTAATGTCAATTAGAGTAAGAGCATTCATTACCTAATCATCACTCAGTAGTTTAGGTAAATTTTACATAGGTCAACAGATGTATTTGTCTGTTTGTTTGTCTTTCCTCTTATGTTGACAGTTCAGGCTACTACAGACCTAAGATCTCTGAGTGAGAAATGGGGTAGGAGAAACTTGGGGCAAACCTACAGCTATTGTTAGTGAGCTTGTCTGCATAAATTATGAGAAGCAGAAGTGGAAGAAAAGCAAGGTGTTTTTAAAATCATGCAGTGACGAGAAAGGATCATGAGCAAATACACCTCCCAAACATCTATTAGTGAGTACTCAATGAAGGTTAGGATAAGCTTTTCTGTAAGTATTTATTCACATTTGAGTATAAATTCAGATTTAATGGTTTTGATTGCAAGTTATTCGCACCTGCCTTTCACAATTATTTGAGTGCTTGGGGTCTTGTATTACTGTGTAAAGCAAACATCAGCCTGAAACGCACAAACATTTATAAGGAGAATACTTCATGTAGTTTAAAATATCCTATTCAGACTTTGTGCTGGAATGAAGAATTATGCAAATCATCCAGAAAGAAAGAGGTTGAATTGTGCAACAAAGCATCAAAGTATGAACTGTGAATGGGGAGTCAGTGGAACAAACTCTTTGCAAATGATCTGTGGACCTGGAATAAATTGCTGATGGCATTTCCATACAATTTCTATTAAGCATGAGACTTTTATATTCTGGATGAGGATAGTTTCCTAAAGAAGAGGATGAATGTACCTGCTTGGAAATTCTTCCCATATTTTCTTATGTTTGAAATGTACAGGGTGCCATCCTCCTAAAGTGTCCTGTCACAACAAGTTCCCCAGAGCAGTCATCTCCATCCTTGAAAATATTTGATACCTGACAGGACCTGGTCATTGGTGACCTGCTCTAGTGGACCTGTTTTGAGCAAGAATGTCTGACTAGAAGACCTTCAACATGACCATTCTATCAGTTCTTTGATTCCTTTATTTATTCCTACGCTTAACTTCGTCCTGTCAAATGCTTTGCTGATGAAGTTCTGTACATATCAGATCAAGTCCAAGGCAGCCATTGCACTTTTACAGCAGAGAATTGTTGGTGTAAATGGAAACCACTGTAGAGACTGATCCAGCATTGCCCATGATTTTGGATACTCCTGTTTATAATCCTAACATGTTACGTACTGTCATGGTGAACTGATGACACAACAGCAAGGAGAGAACTTTGTTTTCACAATGCACAGTGGACCACCACTAGTTTGTGTCTCACATTCTCCTGCTGAAAGAAGAGGAGAGTAATAGATTTATAATACTCTCTTTAGTGGAAATCAAACTAGTGCCCAAATGAAACTGAATTTTCCCTATAACACACATTGAAATACAATTTACTTTAGGATGTGAACATCGGCCTAACCATTCTAGTATTTTTTGTAGACATGGTACAAGTTATAGATATTTGAATTGTATTTTTTCCAGAAATTTCCTAAATCATTCTGCCATTTGCCTGTTTAAAAAAAACCCAAACAAACAAACAAACAAAAAGCAAACAAAATCACCCAAAAAAACTGTAATCAGAAAGGAAAAATCAAACTAAATGATAGCGCTTAAAGAAAAAAAAAAAAACAGAAACCAAGAACTATAATCAGAAAGGGGAAATCAGACTAAATGGTGGATTAGTCTTTTTTAAAGAACAGTTTAACCATGGCCATTCTTAGAATCATAGACTTGTTGAGATTGGAAAAGACTTGTAAGATCATGTTCATTTTTAGGTTGTGTCGCCATGTCATGCTTAAGAAAGCATGCTCCAAGCTAATAAATGAATATAGAAGAGCTACTTGAGTTAGTTGATCCTTTAAAAAAGCTAAAATATTTAAAGAGGGGAAAGAAAAAGAATTACTTTTCTAATATTATCCTGCTTGCATTATGGAACATGCGTAAATCAACAGATGAGAGGGGCAACTTAAATCTCAGCAATTAGAAGCAAAGACATATATGTCCTACTGTGATTTTAATTCAGTATAATTATCTAAGAGGGAAAAAAAAAAGTACTTTAGAGATAATTTAGAGGTGTTGGTAAAGTATTCAATGGTCAGCATTGTAGGAATTATTAGAAGGTAAACCAATGAGAAGTCAATACAGAGAAGCAAAACTGTTTTCTTACATCAAACTGTGGTAGCTATGCTCATGATCTAGTTGCTGTTCAGGATCTATTTTTAAAGATAAGGTTGTTATGACTGGAATGCCAGACGTGATTAGATGCTGTTCCATGTCCTGTTTTAATCATAGAATCTATGATTTGCATTGAAAGGGATCTTAAAGATCATCTAGTTCCAATTGCCCTGTCATGGGCGGGGACACCTACTACTAAACCAGGTTGCTCAGAACTCAGTTCAAAATTGTCTTGAAATCTACTGATTATACAGGTCTGAAAAAAGACTTGATGAACTGAGAATGTAGGAGAAGAAGAATGTAAGTAGTGGTTTAAATGCTTATGTGAGTTGCTGATGTTGTCTTCCTGACCGTAAGATTCATGCCTTCATTTTTTTATCCTAGGACCCAGATTCACTGTCAGGTGGTAGTACCAAAAAACACAAGTAATGAATACTGCCCAGCTAAAGATTACATTTTCTCAGTGTGTAGTTAAATTGAGTTAATTTCTGTGTGTTTTTTGTACACAACTCAGTGGATGTTAAAAACCCTGTGAAAAGAATAATATTAGAAAAATATTATGGCAAATGTTGCTTCTCCTAAAAACCTTTGGTCCAGGACCTGGGAATCTCATATAGCCATTACTACCAGACATCAGCTGGAGGCTGAATTTCTAAATCATCTGCTGCCATGGAATCTGGGTGATCTCCATTCAACTTTTTGTTGCAAAGAACCTTTAAGATCCCTGAGAAGAAAATACAGTCCAAAACTAAAACCTGCTTTGCTCTCCTAATACATCATGAGATTTGCAAGGTGAAAGGAGGTATGAAATTTAGCTCTGTCCCCAGTGGAGATCGGTTGGTGGAAATTCAAGATAATTAATGTAGTCAGGCTATGCTGAGACTGCTCTATACCTCCCCAGAGCACTTAGGACATGTATATCAGAAAGGTCTTTAGAGATAAAAGAAGGGTAAGGTGAGAGCTTTGATCTCCGATGGGGCTTAATGACTTGGACATTGCTCATGGTAATAACTATGAGCACTCTAAGGAGGGGAGAACATTTCTGTAGTTATTTAAAGGATTGCTTCCTTCTGCCATTTTTTTAATTGCAACCTACAAAATCACAAGTCTTTTTGGACATATAATATTGGGCATCTTAGAAGATGAGATTATCTCCTTAAAAGACTGTATCAGAGAAAAGAAGTAATAGAGAGTTTCTTGTTTTCAAATTTAAAAAAATATGAAAACCTTTTACTTGGTTAAAGTAAAAGTGTGCATTCACTAAAGAAGCCAAAAATCAGGAAAAAACAAAGCACTAAAAACCAGTTATGTTTCAATGGAAGGGTCTGAAGTGAGCCATATGATGAAAAATTATATGACCAGCTTTTTCAGAGTAGGTTTCCATTTCCAGAATGGAAATTATGTGAAGATTAATGGTTCCTTCCAAGACACTCTTCAATAAAGAGCTCAGCAAGTCATTAGGGACAAGAGCTATTCTTAGCTTGGAGCTTGGGTATCTGTGATTGTGGGCCAGTGTACAAAGATCTCCCTCAAGCTGTAGTGGTGGGCACCACTGTCCCCACAGGCACCTGGTGAACGTTTGGAGAGATCCTTAGAGAGATGACACATCTGAGTGAGCACAGAAATCAAGCTCCCCTGACACAGCCCCAGTTTGCATTACTGCTACCTGTTTTAAGGGCTTATCCAACCTCTTTGGGAAACCACAGGAAGGAGTAGTCTTATGCTTCTAATTGAGGTGCCAGCAAAACTTTGTAGTGTCTGCTAAGGCTTCCCTGTGTTTCTTACTTTTAAAGTGTTAGTAATATAATTTCAAACTCTTGAAATGGAATAACCATTAACTGAGGCCAAAATAGTCTTCTTAATTGTACATAGCCATTTATAATTATATCCAGCTTTTGTGCTTGCATGCATGGTGGTGGTCATTTAGAATGTGGCATCCTTGCCACACAGTGATGTTAGAAGTAACAAATCTCTGCATTATACACAGAAAGTTGTTGCAGTCAGTATCCAAATGCTACTTTTTAAAATGATACCTATAGTATGGTGTGTATGCATGTGTGTGTCCACATGCAACATGCACTGTTCCCATGCTTCCCCTGTAGGAATCAAACAGGAAAAATACAGATGCAAGAGGCTCCTGTTTCTACTCAGTGTTCCAGCTCCAGTGAGCAGTGATGACTGTTTATGATGCACAAATTGCTCCGCTGAAAGGAGAGGGAGAATGAAAATTAGCAAACCTCCCAAGAGAAATTTTTGAGTTTCCAGATATATGTCAGACTTTCACAATCTGAAAGTGTCATTTGCTCACTGTCTACAAAAAGAGATCACAAACAACAATTATGGAGTATCTTCCTAGCTACCAATTGCAGTTATAGTATTAGAAACAATTTGCATGGCTGTAGGGAGGGAACACCTTGCAATTCAAAATACATAATTTGTTTAGAGACAGCCATGGGTGAAAGGAGCCTTAAGCTAATTCTTAACTAACTTGGAAGGTTTCTAGCAGGTTATGGCAGTGAAAATGTAATGAATGACAAATGCTTAGGGCCAGTCACTGGGAAAAATCTCCAGTGAGTTCATTCAAGAACCTGCTTATAAATTTATGACACAATTAATATACATACATACATATATATATGTATACGTATCCCTGTAACAGCACAGAACCCCAGCCCTCAAAATAGCTCTGGGAAAGTTCAGAATATGGGAAGGATGTAAAAAATTGAACAAAGATTTTCCTGTGGAACATCTGTGCTATACCTTTTTGAGTGACTTTTAGTGAGACTTGTTGGAAAAAGGCAGTTTGAGATAAATGAGTAATATTTGTTCAGGGGAAATGAAGAGAGGAAAAGCAAATGCTGATGGATTTTTCTCTGCAAAAGGGAAGATTTCAAGGTGACTTAGAGAAGTATTCAACATGATAAAGGACTTGGAAAAGATAAACAACATTCGCCAATGAGGAGATGAAAACATGGCTTTATAATAGCCTCTAACTGGATTTTGTGTTATTTGGGCTTCAGCTGGAGAAATGTATGGTGGCTTGACAGCAGGAGTGACTACCCATAATTAATTTCTAGGTTTAAAGGAGCAAGCTACTCAAAAAAACCTTTGCTCTTTTTAATGAAAGCGGTCGTTACTTGGAATATAAATGAAGGAAGAAAGGGGTTTATTTATGTATTTAAATTATGACTTGTACCAAAAAATTAGGCACAGTGGGTAGAAAGATCCTGCACAGATGTGAATTGATCCTGTGTGTGTCTGTACTGACAGAGAAATGGGCAAACTGCTTGGATTAAATGTAAAAAAGTAGCTCTCCATAATGTTCATGGGAAAAGCAAAACGTTATTTTATTGGAGCCTGAATTATTTTTCACTTTGGCCCAATTTTTTGCCTTTGTCTTTCAGCAAGGGAAAAGCTTTCAGTACCGAATATATGGATTTATCATTACCAGGTCATTTTCTTGGACAGGACTAGGAAGATGCAAAATATGTTAATTTTTCCAAGGGGAAACTTCAAATCTTTGGGATACTGTTCTGCTTTAATATGGCTGTGGTAATTTTTTATTGTTTTACAGAGGTTTAGAAGAAACATTGCCTTTATTTTAAAGCGCTAAGAATTTGTGTGACTTACCCAAAACACAGAAAACTATGAGCATAAAGTCCATTTTCCCAAACATACGGTTTAAAACACAAAACTCTAACTTGGACCTACTCTTGCAGTAAGGAAGTGACACTAAAGCAGCAAAGGATTTGCCTCTGTGTTAGTCTAAGGAAGGCTGGAAAAAATGTGGAGCAGGCATAAGGAACAAACTGTGGGTATAAATGTTCTTGGCATGTTTATACTGCAAACTAAGGCATGTTTTTGGTCTTTAACAGCATCTCTGATACACACTTCTCAGGAAACTTCCCTGTCTGACCATTTAGGAGTCATTTTGGTAGTCACAGTACCATCACCAGCGGCATTAGCTGCTGGGTTTGAAGCCACTTCTCAGCGAGGGGCTCCAGTAAGCCAATGGATGCCCCACTTGATTCCCAACACACTTCACTCTCTCAGTCAGGCCAGGTTTCCTTAATGGCACGTCCCCAGATTTCCCATAGCAGAGTCCCTCAGTTCCTTTAATTTTACCATGGTGCAACAACAAAATGAGAACTCAAGCTGGTGCCTCTGGGGAGTGACCTCAAAAAAAAGGAGAAACTGAGCTTTTTGCCCTCACAGTCTATGTGCATGGGGCGGGGGGGGGGGGGGGGGCGGTCTTCCAGCTGTTGATTTAATTTCCTCTGCGGGGGATTCAGAGCCAAGACAGCTCTGCAGTGTAAAACAAAACATACTAAGTATTGCTAAACAAAAGAAAATGCTAATGTAGACATGCCAAAAATCATTCAGGACTTCTGATGCATCTTTAGAATGTGTGCTTTCTGAATACCTTTTCTTAGACACTGCAAGTCACTATTCGGGATTTACAGTATTTTATACACTGGGAAACAATTTGTCCATAATGACCAAAAATCTCTGAAAATAGGATTTTCAGTACTGGTGAGGCCTCACCTCAAGTTTTGGACACCTCACTGAATGAAGAATATTTTGCTTCTCTAGTCTGTCCAGAGAAGGGGAATCTTTTGAGATGAGTAGCAAGGCAGAATATCTCATCTGTGTCCGATCTTGTTTTTCTCATACCAACTTCACACTAATAATTGACCATTTTCCACAGTTTTCTGAAATATTTTGCCATAAAGGAAGTAGATAGCTGTTGTGCAATCCCATTGGATTTGATCCCAATAAACCTTTCTTTTATCTCTTTGCTCCTTGCTGCACATCCTGTGGAGTCAGATGAAACCCCTTATGGTTGAATGCAGGAACTTCCCATTGGTTTTTTATTGTTCCATTATCAGTTTTGCTCAGATTATGATTAAAGGGATTATTTTTCTGAATAGGAATTCATATAGCCTGGGATCCCAATAGCCTGGATGCTGTAGGTCAAGCTGTGTTCCCTTCTGCTTCTCACATTATCACCACCAATAAAGAATCTGCAGCTGGGGAGTCACTGACAACTCTGTCAGTGATGCATGGAGAAAGAGAGACTATGACTTCTCTTTCACAGCTGCAGTAGAGTTATGGTAGGAACTGAAGCAGGAGCTACTTTTTTTTTTGCTTATAACTAAAACAAGCAGGTAACTGGTGACTACATAGAAACCAAAATATTGGAACTATTTAAAGTATTTGTATGCTGAGCTTGATTTCTAAATGGTCACGAAACTTCATCTTGACCATTCTCTTGCTCTACATTTGATATGCCCCAAGAGCTATCTCTGCAACAACTTTTCACTCTATTCTGTCTTTTTCCCTACTTTATATTTGCAATGGATGTAATTTTTGGCTTCTGCACTGTGGCCAGCAAGTGTAGGGCAATGATTGTGTCTCTGAATTTGACATTTTAGTTCTGGGCCCCTTAAAACAAGAAGGACGTTGAAGTGCTGGAGCAAGTTCAAAGGTTGACAACTCTGAAGGGTCTGGAACACAACTCTGATGAGGAGCAACTGAGGAAGCTGTGATTGTTTCCTGGAGAAAAGGAAACTCAGGGGGCACCTTTATCACTCTCTAGGGAAGTCTAAAAGAAGGTCATAACCAAGTAGGGATAAGTCTCTTCTCCCAAGTACCAAGTGACAGGAAGGAAATGGTCTGAAGCTTCAACTGAGAAGGTTTAAATTGGATATTAGAAAAAACTTCTTCACCAAAAGGGTTGTTAGGCATTGAAAAAGGTTGAAGTGGGGAAAGTGGTTGTGTCACCATCCCTGCAAGTTTTTTAATGGTGTGTAGATGTGGCATTTAGGGACATAGTTTAGTGGTGGACTTGTCAGTGTTGGGGTTATGGTTGTACTTGATGATTTTAAAGGTCTTTTTTAACCCAAATGATTCTGTGATTCTATGATTGTCATTCCTCTGTCTGCATACCAATTACTGCCCTTCTCTCAAGTTTTCCAGAACTTCAGCAAAGCTGCATTCTTCAGTCTGAAAATATTAACATTTCCACTGATCCCTGATGACTAATTTTGAGAGAGATTTTCCTTTACCAAAGAAAAAAATTTGTGATGTTTTACCCAATTACTTAATTTATAATTTAAATTTGATGAGTTTTTTTCCCTAGGTAAACTGGAAGAGGAATGCTTACTTTCATGAAAAAGGTCATAACCTTTGCTATAAGAGATGATCAGTTACGCAATTGCTGTGACTAAGACTAGCTTTAAGACAGTGATAATATATCTAGGGGACACAGAAGTTCATATGAATGGACATAAGATTTTTAGGGTTTTGCTCCTAAATGGTGACTCAGGTGGGAAGAGACTGGGAAGCTACCTGATGATTAGAGTTAAAGTATTTCTTGGCTTTTATCTTAGTCGTAATAAAAAATACATCACCGAAAAGAAATCCCTAAATTAACAAACCCTGCATCACAATCAGTAGCAACCGCCTCAGAAGGAGATGGTATATTGAAGAACAAAAAAAAAAAAGTTAGAAATTACGATATCTTCCTTTTTGTTAAGGTTAGAATTGAAGGGTTTGGGGTTTTTTTTGGTCAGACAGAATTCAGTCTATCCTGGACTTAAGATCTTACAATCCATTCAACTTTTGTAAAACAAGAAATTAGGAAAAAATATTCAGAAAAAGGAATTGTTATGAAGGAAACATCTAGAATTTCTGTGGATTGGAATACATGTAAAAAGGCAATCCTAACTATGGTGGAAACTTGCCCGTCTGACTGCACTTTATGCTTAAAGAATTCAAACAGCGTTTTTACTTCACCACTCAGCAGTGAGGGCACAACATAAAGGTAGATCCTTGGTACCATAGATTCAGCACATTTTTGGTAAGGAGCATGTCAGAGCAAAGAGTGGCTTTTTTCCAACCTGGTCTTATCCAGAGCAACAGGTTATTCACTTGACATTTCTAAAAGAAATCATCTTTGTTCTCCCATTTCTTTCCATCTTTGAAGGGCTCTCCCACTTTTATTTTCTGTGTAGTGCTTCAGATCTTTAACTCCATGTACCCAGAGAAAATCAAAGCTGCTGTTCTGTCTTTGTTTTAGAACTTAACAGCCCTCTGATGAAAGTCTACTGAAGAAGTTGCTTGGCTTTTCTTGGTTTCATAGAGCCACCCGATGGGTGTGTGCTCTGCGACCTGCATGGCCCCAGGGTCATTCACTGATGTGATGTCATGCAGAGGAGGAAAAGGGGAGCCAGCTTTGATCACTGGCATTGCACAGATTCAAAGGAAAATAATAGGAACTAAAGAAAAATGTGAGATAAATTGAGGAACAGCAAAGGTAGCACTGAGTGGGGCTCTGTTCCCACTGTCAGAGGGATGGATACGAGCTATTCTAAGTGCAGTGTGGGGGCAAACACTGGAGTGACATGGGAAATGGCACAATGTGCCTCACTTCTGGATACCTTCAAGTGAAAGAGCCATCTCTGTACTGTAGCTTTACTGAAAAAATATGTATGTGCTGTTAATGTGCAAAAAAGATGAGTGGGATGATCCCTTTCCTTTAATCACAGAATATTCTAGTGGGATTTGGAAAATGTTGACTTCCATTGGGATTAGCAGGACAGAAAGAAAAATCACCATGTTTATTTTCCCTCCCTCCAAGGCTTTGCAGGTGACAGACCCAGTGAAAGCATCCATCTCCGCTCTGTGCTCACTAAGCAGAAAATGAAACAGAAGAGTCAGTATGAAAGTGAGTGATTTCAAGCCACTTGTAAAGGCATGAATTCAACCCAAGGGGAACCCTCACAACAATAGGGTAGGTTTTAATAATACCACAGTCACCAGAATCCAAAGGGATCTTGAACAAGACAAACAACAAACACAAAACCTTCTAAAATTCGTGCTGCTCATCAAGGTACAAAAGTTCCTCCAGGCACTTTGTCAGGATTTGAGGTTACTATGGGTATTTTTTCCTGTCCTTGTCTGTCTTCAGCCCAGATTAGCTCAAGAAATTCCTCCCAAAACAAACTGCATCAGCAGATGATAATTGCTGCTCTTCTCTTTTTGTCTTGGGACATCTGGACAAACTGCATAGCTCTTTTCACAATGTCGTGGCTCCCTCAAACCATTTGCTGAAGGCTGGACACAGAAGAGTGACTTATATGTAAATCTTGGGACTGATGGAATTTTTGCCTTTTGTTAATAAACTCAATGTATTGCTTCATGCAACATATGCAAATATGCTATTTGCCAGAATAGGCTACTCAAAACTGCCTTAAGGTGGCTCACAAAATTTTAGTATCATGTTCTCTTCAATTTTAAACAAGCATTGAAGAAATCAAAAGGACATTTTTCAGTGGGGTCCTGGATGCTTAGATAGAAATATGGACTCACTCCATCATTATCAGGACTCCAGTGTTCAGGTTCTAAAATGTAATAAATGGCATTAAAATACTGAAACAAAAGGTACTTTTTAACCTGGATCTTACAGAGATCAAATAGTGTCTTTATCCAGCAATCTGTAGTCAGATTTCTTTAAATTTCTCTTAACCTCTTCTGGAGTTTGAATTAACTCATTATTAAATCAGCTACGTGACTCAGCCTCTTACTGTGATTTGGGAGATGAAAGACCAAATCCAAGCACTGTGTCTGGGCCAAGAAGCAGCTAATATTTTAATATGAAGTGGAAAAGTTGTAACAGGAGGCATTGAGAATGTTTAAATCCATAACAGATACAATGGGAGTTGGAGCTTTGCAAGAAAAGCATGCAATAGGCAGCTTCAGAAAGCTGCTGTGGGCAGGCCAGATAGAAACTTCAGACTGGCTTTTGTGCATCTCAGATACAGGTTTTAAACACTGGTTGGTGGGATTTCTCCTCTCTTTCTCTTACTGGATAAAGACCAAGTTTGAATGGCAAACTCTCAGTCTGATTTTCAAAAGTAGAGTCCTGTTTACCACTCTGCTCTAATTTTCAGCTTTTTTTGAGTGCATGTGCTAGGATATGCTTTCTGTTGCAGCAGAGATCAATAGCAAATGATACCTTTGAAGAGTGGGATTTGAGGGATTCTGCAGGAAATCAAAGGAAACAGCATTATACAAGCTATTTCTTCCTTGTTGACCTCATAACTATTTGTTCTTTCCAAGCAGTGGCTAGGTATATATATCCCAAACCAATAAGTTATAAAACAAATTGAATAATAAAAAAATGCTACAGTCAAGGTATTATGAAGACTTCCTATCTTGCCCCCCTCAACAAAGTGTTGAAACAGAACCAAGAGTGCAATTTTCACTTTTGATAGTTCAGTCTGTCAATTATGTAGGCAAGGCCTTCCTTTAAGTCTTATTTTAAGGTACAAACGTGTATTGAGGAGAGAATCATTCTCATGGCCAAGATACTGAAACATTATATTGACCAAGAAATCTTACTGGGCTTCCCTTCTCAAGCAGAAGCACAAAGGAAGAAAGCAGAGCTGAGGGGTGGTGCTGACTGTGTGAAGTTGCATGTAATATATCTATCCATCACATTTTGGAAGATACCTAGGCTCATCTAAACAGTAACCCTTTTAGAAAGACTTTAGGGGTGGGTCTCCCCTCAGAAACTTGGTAAAGGTTGACTGTATCATCAAAGCAAATTATCTCATCTCCCTCAGTGACCAGTAGAGAGAGCCAAGCACCTTTAAAAATCAATCAATCCTTTTCCCTGGCACAATTTCTAAAGCTGATGAGGTATTTTTTTCTGCTTGTTGCCTCTTTATCTCCATTGACAGGAGGGACAATATAGAGGAGAACTAGGAAGGGCAGGATATTAGGCAAATGCACCAGAAAATATCTGGTGGAGAATCTTCTCTTAATATGTAGGGTCCATTGCATTTAATTCTGAAATGGAGGGGGTTTGTTTGTTGCTCTAAGGTCTCTCCTTTTCTGGTGTTCCGGGGGTAGGGTAGGGTTTTTTTGGGTTTGGGGGTTTCTTAATAGAGAAATGTAAACTTTGGAAGAAATTTAACTTTGAAAGAGCTGAGTTAAGCAGGGAGGGAATATAATTAGAAAAGACAGGTTTTGTATGCCATGCCGTGTTCTGCAGTACAAAAATATAAACGTTGTAGATCTGTGTCTCAGTGTGCTGACAAGAGCTTACTTACTTACAAGTGTTTGTGTGTATGTGTGCAGATATACACAGGTTGAGGAAAGATTTAGACTGGATTGTGGGATAGTGATTTGCTTGAAGTAGAGCCTCCTGTACACCATTTCATTATGCTCTATATTATAACACAGCTGCAGGATGATTGGTGCCTTTAGTATTCCCTTGGGTCATGCAGAAACTGTTCCATGCCCTGCAGAGTTGCAGGGTCTTGTGTAAGCTTGCTACAAAATTGATCCGTCTTTCAGGGAGTTCATATGCTAGTGAGGTCTGAGGATGACAGCTCAAATATATGATACATATAATTTTTGTTTGAAAAAACTTTCTCCAAGTTCCTATTAAAGCTGTGATTTCTAGTGTGACTAGTGACCATACCCCAAACATTGGCTGTGCAATCAGGTTCTTAATGCTTACCTTCCCAAAAACACCAGGAACACTTCATGTTTGTAGTGAGTTTCAGCAAGGGTAATTATGAAAGCATGATTTAGGGGGGGTTGTGATTTGTTTGCTCTTATTGCTATTACATTGCACCAATTTAGTCTTATATATCTAAATCCAGTGAGCCAAATTTTCAGTGTGAAGTTACTAAGTGTAGCAATACTAGAGAGCAGCAGTGTGGGGTTATTTCACATTAAGGAGGACCTTGGCAGCTATGATGTAAGGATCTCAAAGTATTCAATAAGGTTTATCAAGATCATGTAAGCTGAAGTGAAGAAAGCAGCATATCATATCAAAACACAGATTTTGTGTTTATTATTTACCAGAATTGGGATTTGGGACAGAGCTACAGCAATAATAAAGTGTTTGTCATGGAGTTGTCTTCCCTTGTCATGATTGTTAAAAGTTGTTAAGTTACCAATGTGTCAGTAAAGATGATGGGTGTAATTTGTGGGGTTTAATTTCAAATATTGGTGTATATTAAATCAGAGTCTGTGCACTATCTGTTCCTTCCAGCATAATTTTAAGTTCCAAGTATAGGAGAATGCAATATAATATAATTGTGGTCATTTTATTTTCTTCAATAAAGCAACCATTGCCTGTAGCTGGTTTCAGAGTGTTGTGAACAACTTGAAACTGTTACTGACCGACTATCTAAAAGAAGTCTCAGGCCTGGCAAATGCCTTTGGAGAGTTTTTGTAATTGACATTTTAGTTAGCTCTTAGATGGAAAAGCACACACTGTTCGGAACAGCTGGCAGTCACTGAAGTAAACTGAAAGGCATTGTTTTGCAAAAAACTCAGGTGAGTGCAAAGCAAACAATAGCCTAATTCTTTTACCTTAGTCAATTAAAAGTTAGTATGTGTATAAAGAGCTTGATCTTTATCATACTGAAATTAATGGTAAAACTCTCACTGACTTCAATAACAATACCAAAATGCAAGATAAAATCACTCTTTAGAATGAGCTAGAAAAAACTATTGCCTTCAAGCTTTTAACATCATATTTAATTACAAGAATAATGTTTTGAGCGAATGACTGGTAATCAGGAGCCCTGTATCCTCTTCTGGAACAGAAAAGCAAATGTTCAGATTTAAGGACATGTCCTGAATGAAGCTGCTTTCTGGAATTAAAATTTTTATTCTCATCACTGATTACTGTTCTCTGAGTCTTTGGCATTATCAGTCAGGGCATCATCTTGCTAAAGTGCAGATGCTCTTGCCATTGGTGTCAGGGTAATGTCATCTGGGTAACTCCTTGAAGGTCTAGGAACTTAGTAAATATCTTCATCTTTACAACAGATGAGCTAATGAAGATAATATGAAGTTAAATAATTTTATATATTCTGCTGTGTTTAGAGACGAAGTAATATGTAAATGCAAGGGTTTGCTGTGAAATTGATATGTCAGTTCAGATGTGAAAGCTTCCCATGATGCCAGGTCTCTGGTTTAGATGTTTTTATTGACTTCTCAATGATCTATTTGGTTAAGAGTTGAGCACTTCCTAAGTCCTAGCTCCCTTTCTTTGCAAGGTGGAGGACAAATGGGGAACATAACAGTGTAATGTTTTGTCAGCAGCAATCTCTCAAAGGGCTTAGAAGTCTCTGTCTAAAGCTGAGCAGTAGTGAAACAAGGAAAATATGGTGATTAATAGAGGATTACTTATGCACCTTAAGGTAAGATGAATAGCTGGAATGATTAGTGCAGTTCTTAAATTTGCTAAAGTGCCTTGTTCATATTGCTTTTGCATCCTTGGAGTCTGAAAGCTGAAAGTGCCTTGTTCATATTGCTTTTGCATCCTTGGAGTCTGAAAGCTGATTTCAGTCCACTATTTTCTTCCACGGCTGGTAGCTCCTGCTCTGAAGAAGTGTGTTGATTCTAGTCTATTAACTGCATAAGCTACCAGCCTCATCAATAGAGCAAAAGTCCAATCCTATTCCACCTTCAGTCTGATCAGAGCCCTTTTGGAAGGTTGTGGTCATGCCCATATCTGAAGGTATGCTGAGCTCTTGCCTCTTTTCTCTTTAGCTTGGTTTTCTTGCATAAAGTGCTACATAGTTCTGAAAGTGCTCTGTGCTTTCCTTCCACATAAATGGAGAGCTCTGCTTGTGTGTCTGCTTGTTTATCCATCCTGGTTCTCACGTGGTCCACAAACAAGGACCAAGGGTCCTTGGATCATGATTCTACTAACTTCCCACCAAAATGACCAGGCAGTTTTCCCTGGCAGCAGTGCTGACCAAAACACATAGTAATGATGACATAGAGACCCAAGTCATATGTAGAAAAGTTACAGCACAGGCCTACTTGGAGAGCCTGAGATGGTTAATCTGCTACAGTCTTGCAACTTCAGTGATGATTGCTTATCACTCAAGAGTTTAATAAGGGGCAAAAAAAAAAAAAAAAAAAAATTGAAAAAAAATTGGCTACAAGTTACAAAAATTGAGTATAGAATGTGCGATGATACCTTTGTTTTAGCTTCAGCAATGGATCTGGGGGGAAGCCACAGTTCTGCAAAGACCATGATTTGGAAGTCAAGCAGATTCAGATCTAGATCTAAATTCCAGGGCCTGTATGTATCATTGCAATATAGCATGTGCTTGATGGAGCACTGAAATAGGAACTGAAAAAGTTAATAAACTCTTTTTTTTTTTTCTGGTGCTACATCCATGTTTAATTTCTCTTCACTGTTTGCATTTACAACACATTTGAAAGTCTGGCATTTTGCAGGAATATAATAAGACTGGTAATTAAAGCAAGCTGAAAAAAATCCAAGCCAAAGTCAATAGTTTTTTTGGTTTGGTTTTTTTTTTTTTTCCTCTTCTAACAGTAGCTTGTCAAGTTCGACAGAGAAATTTTCTTCACTATAATTTATTACAAAAGTTATAAAAAACAAGATATCTTGAAAGAGTAAACCTGCATCTTTCTTTCCAAACCTGATTTAGTAGGTTGAGGGAGATTAAACTGAAAGGGATTATATTTTTAACTCAAGTTTTCCCCACCAAATAAAAGCCCACTCCACAAACAAAAAAACTAGGTGACACAATTGCAAAATTAGGCTCTATTCACAGAGAAGAGAAAATGCCTGGCTGGGATTCATTTAGTCCTCTATGGCTCTTCTCTGAGAAACTGGGTCTACAGGGCGCTGGGCTACAGTCATCTGTGGGAAACGAGAGGGACTGTTACACCTGATAAAGGTACTAGTCTAAGAGATGGAGAATTTCAAAGGGTGTTTAAGCATCTTGCAAAGCATTAACATCTAATAAGAAAGCTTACAGCCCAAATGCTGCACTTCTGCAAACATTAATACAGGCTGCTGTTAGCCAGGGGAAATACTTTGTGAGGCTCATTAGTTTAATTGGTCCCTGTCATCTAGTTAAAAAGGAGGAAAGAAATGCTCCTGACAAAGGCACAGGCTCTGTGCAAGAGGTGTTTTGCTGCTGTAGCTCTGCTATCTGCTCGCTGGGTATCATGGGGCATACACATCCATCACAGCCTTGACCTCCACTAGCACAGGGCAGCAGCAGGTAACAACTCCCTGGCACAATTATATGCCTAAACCATTAACATTATAACAAGCTTGAGTGTGCTCATGCCTCAGTCACTATGGCACAGATTTGGAGTGCCACCTGCCTGAACACTGTGGGTCTTTTTGCTGTGGGCTGCCATGGGTACTTCTCCTTCTTGAGGGTGAGTGGCTCACAAAGATGCTCATCTCTAAAATCATTGTAAGCACAGCTGTATGGGAATCAAGACTCAGTAGGGACAGTTTCTGGAGACTAGTTGCAAGAATGTCCTGTTGTATAAGCAGGGATAAACCATGGACTTCTACTTCCTAATCTGTGGTATGGAGCTAATATTTACTTAAGGTGCAGCCTTTTTTGATACAGATGTGTACATCAGGAGACCTTTCCAGGGAGGGAAGGCACTGCATGCAGGTGATTACAGCTGTATCTGGCTCTCCACACTTCTAGTGGTGACAGAGGTGCCAACCGGAGTATATAACAGTGCTGGCCTGTGCAGGTCTAGGCTGGTCTCTGCTGAACCCAGATAACACAAACTCAGCAGTGTTGTTAAGATTCATGGAAATATATTCCTGCAGGTGTCTTGGTTTCTCATTTGCAGCCCTGGCTGCTGTGGGGTTTCAGTGAATTTTTTTTCTGTTGCAATACCTAAGTTAAGTCTACTAAGACAAAGTGTGTAGTCTGCTTTCTAGGTCATTTAAAACTTGTGGCAAAATTAACTATATTGGTTTGGTTAATTGTCCTCATCCAAGAAACATTGGTAGCTCCCCTGGGTCACAACAGCAATTTCTTTCATGCTGTAAAATGTTTACTTCTCTAGAGTGAAAATGCGTAGGCTGTCATTATGTGACTCTACAGTTCCACACTGATAAAGGATACCTGTGCCTTTATTTTTTTAAACTAGTAATCAACTGCCAAATTCACTGGAATAGTCTCTATTCACTGGAATAGTCTAGTGAATTATTTCTACATTTTTTTTTTCTTTTCATTGTTTTTGATTTGATGTTACATGATTGATAACAACATTTTGTGCTTTGGGAATCTTACTCTCTTTGACTGTGCTGGTTAGCCTCTGCTTTTTCACAGAAGTCAGCCAAGTTAAGCCTTTTCTTTTGATTCATGCAGGTTGTAAGGTCAGTTCTAGTAGGTATGATTTGCTAATGAATTCGTGCTCCATTTTTCAGCTGACTGGTTCTGCAAGTAGGCCTGGACAAATACATTGACATTTGAATTTAAGGTGACATTGAGACTTAGGTAAAAAACATTTGAGAATAGATTTAGAAACCTGTACAATGCAAAAAAAAAAAAAAAAAAAAAAAAAATTAAGTAGAATAAATAAAAACACTTTGGTAATAAGAACATATATATGTGTATTTGTGTAGGTATATATTTCTCTGTGTTATAGATTTCAAAGTTTATTTGATTTCATACATGTCAGCATTGATCTGAGGGATTCTTTTGTGCTCCAAAGAAGAAGGAAAGGTGAAGCACAATCAAAGGAAGAAAAAGGGTGTCATGTGGCAAGCAGCATTTCCAGTGCATTCATTCCTAATGTGGTAAGTGGTAGTGCAGAGATGATTTAGAGGGTCACTATTGGGTGTCATTTCCCACACAGGTGCACACAGGGGGTGGGATAGAGCATGGACAGATCTGAGTACATCACTCCCCCTTCACACCACTAGCCACCACAACTGGGTCATCTTAGCCAGGTGAAGTCTAGTCTGGACTAACTTATCTATTCCTGAAATAAGAATAGGATAGAATTTGAATCGTAGGCTGCAGTTGGTCTTTCAGCACCCACCACAACTATGATTGGAACTGGAAACGAATTCTAGAGGAAGGATCTCTCTGTACCTAAGCTGGTTTTTATAATCTTTGACTCAGCATTGGAAACTTTTTCTTTGGTTCAGGAAAGGTCAGTCCAACAAGGACAAGGACAAGGGTAGGGTCTCCAAGTCACCACCAGGGACTTCAACATTGGCTGAATTTTCCAGTTTTGACTTGTACGTCCTGTGTGAGTGCAGTCAAGCTATTTAATTTATCAGTGCCTCTGTCCATTCTGAGGTGAAACACAGTGTACAATACTGCTTCATTTTTACCGACATTTGTTTGTAAACAGCTCAAGGGAAAAAAAAAAAAAAATAATCTGCGTCATTATTTCCTTTGGCAATGTGTTCCCCATCCTTAAAAATGATTTTTGGTCCTCCATAGTGTTAATTAGAAATTGTTAATGAACTGGTGGCTTTTCAAAAGACAATAGCATTGTGTGATCCTTGGGATATAAATGTGTCTCAGAGGTAGAAGGAAAATGGGAATATCTATGAGGGAAACTCCAAACTTTATCTCACCATTCTTAGCAGTTCTGACCAACAGGGATTCTCATAATTCATTTAGGGTACACCAGGAGTGTTGGGTTCACCCAAAACACAAACTATAGCTTAATTTCAAAGGTGAGAAAGCAGCATCTCATCGATAGAACTGGGGATTGGTTTTTACTCACTCCTGGATCAGAGGACATCCAAAACTACCTTTGCCACTTCCAAGATGTCCTAGATATCATATAAGAGATACTTTCTGCATGTCATATTGAAGTTATTTTGCTGCAGAAAGGAGAAATCCAGAAAATTTACTGAACCTCAGAGAGAAAGGCATGGAAAAATAGTGACATAATGCTAGAGTTGAGAGAAGGGGGACAGCAGTGAAAGGGGACACCAGTGTTTAATCTATAGGATGTTTCTATATTTTGTGTTAAATGCAAAGTGGGTAGTATGTGCCACTGTCATCACCACCACTGTTACCTAAACATATGTTTTCCACTTACCAGTCATTAAATGAATGAAGGACATTAAAAGAATGCACAGCCAGAGATGCGAATGAATTCTGTGGAAGAAAATGACAGGCTGTGCTTCAGGAACAGGCTCCAAACAGAATGTCCCTCTTTGCTGCTGATGCACAGTGCCACAGCAAGAAAGGAGTCCATGCTTTTACTTTCTAGTCCTCCCTGCAGAGTCCAGACAGATTATGAGAATCTGGCATTAAAAATATAAATGCTGTCATGCTTAATTTCTAACCACCAAGATCTTTTACGGGTTCTTAATCCCTTCCATGGAGTTAAATCTTAATCCCTTTACCCTGAGATTTAAGGTAATAATCTGAGTTTTCTGGAAAATCTCCGATATAAAACTCCCTTGGTTTTGCATAGAACACACCTCAAGTATAGTTATTTAACTTGCTCAAGAACACCTGGCCAAAATTCATTTTTTGGAAGAACTGGTAATTAAATTTCTTGGCAATAATTTGCATGTAAATAGGCATGCAAAACCTCAGTTTTAGTTTCCCTGAAATCACATCATTCAGTGTAGATACATTAAGGAATTTCAGTGGAGCATGAGATAAGCTCCAGAAATGTTGAATCCTTTAGAGTACCACATTTGTGCTATCACTCAGCAATTCATTCCATTTTTATGATATTGCCAAGATGTTCAAACTACATTAATTATGTCAAATTCATTGACTGGTATTTAAACTGATTTATTTCCTTTCAAAAAGGTTGCCACTTTAACTGCCCAAATGTAAATAAAACACAGTTGCAGAAGGGTTTATATGTAGTAATGAGACACACTAATCTTACCTGCTCATTCAATGTAGATTCAGATTTGTGTGTCTGAAAATAGTATAATGTATCTGAGATCAGTATATATCTTGCTTGAATTATGCAATAGTAGTGCACTAAAAAAAAATGTATGGAGATTAGTGTCAAAACTTCTTTTCTTTTAGTGGATAATATCTTGAGGAGAGAGGCCTTAGGTTCAAATTAGGATAATTGCAACTAATTGAATATAATTTAGAAAGCAACATCTTCCAGAAATGGTGGTCAGCTAATGAGTAATACAGTACATCTAGCAGATATATTGTTGACTGCAAAGCAATTAATTTGATGTTTCAGTGTCATTTATCTCTATTCCCACATAGCAAACAAGGAACTCCAGTGACACACAATGACACACAATGTCAGGATACAAGTAAGTGCTGGAATTTTTTGGTGGTATTATCATTCGCTGACTGGCCTCTTTAAACAATTTTTACTGCAAGGTTCAGTTTTCATTCCTTCTGGCATTTAAACACAGGACCATATAAACAGTATTCAAATAAGTTTCTCACCAAAATTAAAAGGTAATTTTAAGCACAGAAATTATGTATATTCAGTTGGTGCGGGAAGTTTTTAATAGCAGAGGTTCCAGGGGTGACTTCTTACAGAAGATGCTTAAGGCTTTCTGTGTCTGACAGAGCTAATTCCAGCTGGCTTCAAGACAGACTTGCCAGTGGCCAAAGCTGAGACTGTCAGTGATAGTGGTAGTGTCTCACTGGAAAGGTACTTAAGAAGGGGGTAAAAAAACCTGTAAAACAACAACTGCAGCTAAATAAGAGAGGTGTGAGAGTATGTGAGAACCAACACTGCAGACACCAAGCTCAGTGAAGAAGGAGGGGGAGGGCTTCTTCCGGGTTCTGGAGCAGAGATTTCCCTGCAGCCTGTGGTGTAGACCATGGTGAGGTAGCTGTGCCCCTGCAGTCCATGGATTTCCACAAGGAGTAAAGATCCACCTGCAGCCTCTGGAGAACCCCATGCAGGATCAGATGGATGCCAAAAGGAGAAGCCTACACTGGAGCAGGCTCCTGGCAGAGCCTGTGGAAGCATGGAGAGATGAGCCTGTGCTGAAGCAAGTTTGCTGGCAGGTCTTGTACCCCATGGTGGAGCCACACTGGACCAGCCTGTTCCTGAAGGACTGTACTGCATGGAAAAGTCCTGTGCTGGAACAGGTCATAAGGAAATGTAGCAAGTATTCACTCTGGAGAAGTTCGTGGAAGATTGTCTTCTGCTAGAGGGATCCCATGCTGGAGCAGGGCAAGATTGGAGGAGTCCTCTCCCTGAGGAGGACAGAGTGGTAAAGACAACTTGTGATGAACTGGCTGCAGCCCCCCTTCCCCAAGCAGGAGTAAAATTAAGATTGGCAGGAAAGGAAGGGTAGAGGGAAGGTGGTTTAAGGTTTATTTTTATTTCTTATTATCCAATTCTAGTTTGGTAGTAGGTAATTTTTTCCCCAAGTCAAGTCTGGTTTGCCCATGACAATTACTGGTGAGTGATCTCTCTCTGTCCTTATCTTGAACCATGAACTTTTTTGGTATAGTCTCTCCCCTCCTGTCCAGCTGAGGTAGGAAGTGATAGAGTGGTTTTGTTTGGCACCCATTGCCTTGCCAGGGTCAACCCACCATAAGCCAATATTCTGTTTAACCAGTGCTCACTAACAATGGCCTGGTTGAAAACCTATACAGTTTTATTTGTTTTATAGCATATCAGTTATTAACCAGATTCATTCAGTGATCCATGTGGCAGGGTAAGCACTGTGCTAACACCTGGGAAAATATGGAAATGAGCAAATAAGGTAAAGGGATAGAGGCACTCCCTTCTGTGGTATTGTCCTTGTGTTTGCCCTACTTGTCTGTAGGCAAAAAGACAAGCATGTCTGGCCCAGACTAGACATGGCTTGATGAAAAGAAGGATATTCTATCTTATGCTAAACATGTCAGATCTCTTCTAAAAAAAAAGGTTGAATCTGTGTTTCCTAAGCACACCAGACTCAAGAGGAAGGGAGTATTAAACAAAGCTGCAGAGAGAGTAGGCAATGACACAGTCCTGCTCAATGTGCAGCTACATATTTCTTTACAGACAAGGTTATATGCTGGGATAATGACTTGAAATAGCCTCTAAATAGGAGGCTGGCAGCAATCAGTTGGCTTTGTTAAAAAAATAACAGCTCTCTGAGTTGCAAGGAGGAGGTGAGTTACTTGTTGAAGTATTGGACTTAAGTAAGTAAACTCAGAGGAAGAAAAGGTGAGATAAAATTACGGAGCCACGAGAAAAGCTGCTTAATCACTCGTTTCCCTACTTCAAGGTACAAACTCTACTGCAAAAAGTCCATAGTTGAGAAAAACTGGGCTGTCTCTGTAAAGCCAGGTAATTATCAAAAGCTCTCCCATAACAGACCCTTTAACAACTCAACAAATCATAATCAGAGAGAAAAAAAATAGCTCATCACAAATCAGCTGTTTTTATGCTTCTTTTTCTGTCCCACTATTTATGCCTCAGGACATTTTAAAGATTGATCACGGAGATTTCTGGAAGAGGTCAGAAAGGGGCAACACTGGCAAGCCAGATAAGTCTACAGTTATGTTTTGGATGAAGAGCAGCGAGATTTTGAGATGTACTGAAAACATCCAACTGCAAATGGTTCTTCTCTAAATGGAATGTTCTTACTTTTGACATGTATGAACAAAGAAGCAATATATTTTGCAGAGAAAAAAATATTCCTATTTCTAGGGCTGAGTCTCTCAAAGACGTCTTGAATAATCTCAGCAAAGATCCAGGATCCCAGGAGATTATTTACAGCTCTTTAACAAGGAAAAGATAAGTTGTCTTTGAAGAGTTTACAGCACTACCTGAATGATTGCTGCTTTTTAGAGTTTGTATTTGCTTATTTTTCTCTCTTTTATGTTTGCTTTCCTGGAAGTACATTTAAGAAGCTTCTGTTTGACAATTAGTTTACCAATAATCATGATTTTACAGAATAGTGCCATTTACTCTTATACCAACCAAACACCATATTATTGAAGATTTTTTTAAAGACATGTTTTATGCTAGTGTTAATTAGCATTCAACAAACCCAACTACCGGAAACATTGTCCCCAAGCTGAAATACAGATGATCTCCTCTAATATATGTGTAAACTAGTATTAGTGTCAGTGTCATGTAAACACTAGAACAAGACAAGAAGTACTGCAAAGATAAATTAATTAATGTTGGTGATCTGCTCCAATGTTACAGTAAAAGGAAGATCCTTTCTTTGAATAGCCAGAAAATTCTACCATGGGTTTCACATTCAGTTTGAAACGATGGGTTAAGAATCATTTACCATCTATATAAAACTATCTGGACACATTCCTTTTTTTCTACTCATCTCTTTTTCTGACGCTACCCTAGGCCTAAGAACCATGGAAGGTTTTGGTATTCATTTATTTTAAATTTTGGAGCACCATACATTCACTGGGTCCTGAAGTGCATGACCTGCTTTTCACTGCAAGATGTTTTAAATCTTCTGAAACATTTTCATAAGGCAGTCCTTCACACAGAGTGACTGGAAAGAAAACCCATTTAGGTGGAATGCGTTCCTTTCTCTGTTGCTCTTCTGCTAGATTCTGGTAGGGGTTCGCATTCCTATTTCAGTTGAGGCTTGTCTCAGTTTAGAAGCCATCACTTCATTGTGTCAGCCTTACAAAATTTGGGGTGCTGCGTCCTGTCTCAGAAGAAAAAGGATTGCAATCAGTATTGTGGGAACATACTGGGGGTCTTGGAGAAAAAAAAAAATGGAACACTGCTGTGGATTTAGGGAGTATAAACCATGGGAGGAGCAGCGCAACAGAAAATAATGGTGAAAAAGATCCCCTAGAGCAGGATCAAGCCTGCCCCACAAGCTCACACTGAGCTCCTGTGTGCCCTCCTGCAGCACCTCCACCACTGGGGCAGTCTGGTGAGAGCACAGCCCCACAGCCTGGCCAAGCTCTGCAGTGGGGCACACTGAGCAGCAAGGCTGCAGGAGAGCCCCAGAAGGATCAGATTGCCCTGCTAGTGAGCCCAGGTGCAAGGTCCCCCTTGACATCTTAGATTGGAAGGAGATCCCAGTATTAGGCAGCCCAGGGTAGGGGATTTGCACCATCTCTAGGAGACATAAGATTTATTGGCCCATATAAAAAAATAGCTTTTCTCAGTCCAAGTTAGTGCATCTGCCTCATTAACAAATAGATAACATGATGGGGAAAAAGTCAGATGAAAACCTACCTGAACTTAAAAGTGTTTTGTCTTGTTTTTTTTTTTTAACTGGAGATCTGCTGGAATCCAGAAATTACATTAAACTTCCCTTTAGAAGAAGTAATTGAAAAGAAAAAGACAATCAAGGGATGAACAAATGAAGCCTTTTCTTACATCAGTATGAATAAAAAATGTTATTAATAAGCCCTTTCATTTCAGGCTTCCACTCTGCAGTCACACATTTTGAATGTATAACCACACAGGTGAAAATGTTTACTTCTTAAGTCCTTCACAGCACTACAGATGTTTTTGAAAATAGAGAAAGGAAGCAAAGAAGGCCTGGTCACAGAGTGGTAGAGGACAGTGGGAATATCGATTTAATCAAAAGTCCTTTAAAAATTACTCTTTCATTTCTCAGTTTTCAGTATGTAAATTGCATAACCAATTCTTATTATAAGAATAGCTGTTCTCGTTTTGCCGTTTTAATTTTTTTAAACTTTTATTTAATATACATTTGTGGGTGATTAAAAGGAAAATCTAAATTGCAGCAGTGAGCAGCATCCATGTGTTTTGGTTCACATCCAGCTGTTAAGATCTGGAAAAGCTACAAACAGCAGCAGGCTGGCAAAATAACGGTGAGAAAAGAAGAGAAAATAAATCAATATCATGCCAAATTCAGTTTCACCCTACAGAGCTTTTCTCTCTTTACATTTCTGTGAGGAAAACATTATTTTCATGTATTAATTTTTGGGTTTATATCTAAGCTTGAGATTTTGCAAGATTGATCTATATCTTTAGGGACATGCTGACTATTCATTTTGGATAGTCACTGTGCAATAAGAATGCAGCAAGTGTTCAGGGGTGCCAAATGTCGGTTTCTGTGGTAGTTTTTTGAAAAAATTTTGAGCGAAACTGATTTTGTCTCTTTGGTACCCTCAGCATGGTTAAAAGCAGATGTTTGAGCATGCATGTCATTGACCAATGCTGAAATTAAGACAGATTTAAGAGTGTTTCCTCAGACCTCTGATGGTCATAGCAAAGAAAAGCAAGTTCTATAAATCTAATTTGCTATACACTACAGCAAGTTTATCCCTATTGTTAATTGTATTAACCTACAAAAGGATTCAAGGATTAATTAGAAATAAAGACCAGGAGATGAACTGAAGATTCTCAAGGGAGACACTGATCCTTATTATCCTTGAACTGTATAATTATCAAAATCCTTACTATTTTAGAGTGGTGTGCTCACCTGAATGTAACCCTAATTACCTCTTTTATTCTTAGCTCCATGGTTTTGTACAGATTGCTAATCATATTTCAAACCAGAAGCACCTGCTGAAGACGGCAGAAACAAAAGTGGAAGAAGTTCTTAATGTCCTAATTTGAGAGGAGGTTATAGCACAATATTATTAAGATCAAACTGCTTCATGCTTGAAATCAAGAACAAACCACTCTTCTTTGACAAAAAGGTACGATTCTTTTCCTCAGCTTGTACTCAGATTTTCCCTTAGGTTAAGCTTTAGTCAAAAGAGAAGTGGTGCCTGATTAAAAGGTAGGATATATGAACTCAAGTGCTTTCTGAAGGGAAAAACAGGCATCAGAGCTCTCATTTTGATGAGTGACTGTAATACTATGCAATGTTGGGCTTGTCCTTAGCATTGATCTATCCTAGTCCAGAGCACTACCTGGCACCTATGAAAGGCCACAGTAAACACTGGCTGGGTATAATTGGAAGGTACCAGGGACTGAATTGCTCTGGAAAGATCCATTTTCCAACCCTGTCCCTTGGGCATGGACTTCCCACGGGCTTTGCAAAGCTTTTCTCTCAGTCTGTGCCTGCCTTTTTGTACCACTGTATATCTAAGTAGCATCCATAGAAAGTCATTTGGCTCCCTTTTAAAATAGATGTGCTAAACATAAAAATAAGAAATTCCAAAATACATATTGATATGAAAAGAAAAAGGCAGAAAAGTACCTTGCAGGCAGTCTTTAAAAAAAGGCAGTAGAATAAACCTTTAGATCTGTTTCTTTCATCCAAGCTCCTATTGCAGTGACTAAGAAACCTTGCTCATTCATGTCAATGCAAATACGTGACTGTTTTATTTGTATATCAAACAACTTTCTGGGGTTTTGGGGGTTTGTTTTTCTTTTTTTTTTTTCATGCCAACGAGAATTTAATGTATTTTACTACTTTTGAGAAGAACTATTGGTACTATACAGGTACAGAAAACCAGCAAAATTAAATTTTGATACTATTTTGAACTAAACCAAATAATATTCCTGTGTACTCCCTGTATTTAAGCCTAAATATACATTGAGAAATCTGGACATTTGGGGCCCTGATCCAACACTCACTCAGTGTCAATATTGTACTTGATTATTGGGGAAACTCCTGAAGCCCAGCAGTTATGAATCTTGATGTTCTCAGCTGTTAAATAGACCTGAGCACTGACCCAGAGTGAAATGGTCTCAGTAACCATTGCTTTTCCAACACCAGTTGTGAGCTGGCCCACTGCTGATGTGTAATGCATTTGTCATACAGCCTGGGCTCAAAGAAGTTTATGAGAGTAAAAATTTATTGTCTGAATCTTCAAGCAAAGGGAGATAAGTACTTAACTTCTCTCCTGATGCTGATATGAACACAGAATACACTGTTCATAGGTGGTGACGGATAAGAGGATCTGTGGTAGGGCTCCTTACCTCAGGTGGGGTTTTTATTGTAACGCCAGGTAAGTAATTATTAGAGGGATGGATTTGAAACTGCAGTGCTTGAAGGTGCCTTAGAAAAATGCATTAAAAGAAGGTGGTTGGGGAGGGAGGGACAGACAAAGAATTCTTTGCATTCTTTTAGAGGGATCATAAAAACCCCTTCTTTTCCCAAGTACTCTGAGTAATCCATGGCTCTTTTGGGCCATTGACTTCACTTGTTTGTAAAACACTGGGTGTTGTTAGGACTGTGTGATAGTCAGGTGGCAATATGGTCAATCAGCTGGCGAGAGCTATGAGCCACAATTTTTACTGTCATTATCTAGACAGGTACCCTTTCTGATTTTTTTTTTTCTACTTTGTCTCTTTGTACTCATAGAATGATTTGGGGGCAGATGAAATGTCACAGTGCACATGACTGAAATGTATGAAAACTTAATTAATAGAATAATTGCACAGTAGAAATGAGATCTTGTCTCAGTGAAAAGCTGGCAGGAAGCTTGCGCCCTATGGAATATGAGTCCACATATGAAGTCAGTGGAAAAGCTATTAGTCACAAAGTGGCTGCATCTGCTGGAAAGAGTTAATCAGGTCCCTAACTTCAAAGACCATAGTATGCCTTAAAATACCCTTCTCCAGGCTTCTCAGGAATGCTGTAAATGAATATGGAATTTTCTCCCAGCTACTGGGACAAATCTGCATAGCTCAATTAACTTCAGTTGATTTATGCCAGTTACACCAACAGAGGATCTGGACAGAACCTACTGGCATTTCTATATCTAATAGTCCAGCACAGTGTATGAAAATTGGGCATTATTCTGCATCAGCCATCCCTTTGCAGCCAGGATGAATGGTAGAAGGATTTTTGATTTATTAAATGAATCAATTCTCTACAAAGTAGAATCTACGCTGCCTCCCATGAGTTTCTACACTGGCAGGCCATGTGTTTCTTCTGCATATCATACATTTTCTGTGAAAAATATTAAGATAATCAGACAGTCAGTGTAATTTTCTTAATATCTGGTTAAAGACACATTACCTAATCATTTTACTTGTATCAATCAAAATTTGCATCATGCCAGAAATTGATCACCTTTCTTTTAATTTATCAAGCTTCCTAAATTATTTTTATTTTTGCCTATTGGACAGATTGAACTCCTAAGAATTAATTTGAAAATAAATGAGTATAGATATTAGTTGCAGTTCATTTTTTTAAGCAGACTGTGAGTATAAATCTAAAGGTTTTTAGTATTCCTCTTTCATGTTATTATACATATAGGGCAATATTTAGGCCACTGATTTGAAGCAAATCCTGCAGTGTGATTATCTTCTCATTGAAATGCTCTCTATTGTGCCTATTTGTTTGATGTGTTTTTCTTGTACGTTGTATTTCTGATGGCTTTGGGGTAAAATAATCATTATATGTCACCCATACTATCTCTTTTAATCTCCAGAAGATTAAGCATGTTTATTTAAAAACCCCTTTGATAGTGTCTTTACTAACTCAGCTATTTTATAAAATTGGAAATAATGAATCAGGGAGATGCAATTTTGATAATGCCATTTACACAACTCCTATGAGGCTAGCTAGGAAAATAACTGGAGTAAGTATCTGACATACACATAGTGAGAATGGGAAAAATATTGTAATTTCATGCAGGTTATGAGGCACTGGAAAAATACAGTCAGCAAAAGCAGTTCAGTTAATGAATTGCTTTCTTCAGGGACTGCTGGACTCAGGAGATGGGTCATGGGATCAGGAATAGTTGCTTTAATCTCTTTGCCACTGGTTCAAGTCCAATATGGATAGATAGTAATTAGAAGTCACTGTTATTTGAGGGCTCTGAGATGAACCTTCTGAAATGGAACTGGTGAAGGGACATTGCAAAACAAACCGCCCCAAAACCTAGAATATCTGGAAAAATCACACACTTTCTATATCTAATAGTCCAGCACAGTGTATGAAAATTGGGCATTAACCTGATTAACTTTTGCCAGTAGACAAACTTCAGAAACTTACTGGGTGTGGGCTGCTTGTAGTTGCTGACATGAAACTGCTACACATCTATCACTCAAGGGTCACACTTCTGAGCTTGTGAAAGAGATGTCTGCAAAGACAACCACTTGTGATGTTTCCTGACCCAAAGGCTACATACTACTGGGAAGTCCATACTACTCCCCTGCAATTACAGCTCTTGCCTGGTGCTCTAGTTTCTGTCTAGGTGAGCCCATGTAACACCACCCTTCCCCACTCATCCTGAGGAGGGTGTTGAAGTCCCAGGCTCTGGGAGCTCTCTGATGCCCAGCATCCTCCACAAGCTGGTAAAGACAGGACATGCTTTATCCTGTGGACTTCCTAAGTGTCAGGGGTGACACCACGCAGTGGTATGAGGACTAATGTTGTCCATCACCAATCTGGAGTTTCAGACTACAAGACGGAAGTGGGAGGTCCCAGTGGAGGGGGCACTTAAACTTAGTGTTTAAGTTATCCAAAGGAGGGGTGCAGAGGAGGCCATAGTGAGTGAGTGGAAAGGCACATATAGGGCATCACATGCCAGTCAGCACTTCAGCAGGCTACCAGAAGATGTGTTTTAGAAACAAAATCTGTAAGGCTGAAATGTACTCAGATTGGACAGATGAACTGCTTATACCTGACACTAAGGGATTCAAATTTATGCCTTTTTTTTTTTTTTTTCCCTATCAGCTCAAAATCAGAATGAGGGGACTTCTGAGTCAACCATGGGATCATATAGTCTGCTTTCCAAAAAAAACACTTCTTGACAGGAGCCATATTAGTTGGCACAGGACTATGTTTTTTGATTGTATATACCCTTGTTTTTTGAAACTTTGTATGCTTTTAGTCTGTAAATACAAATTTTCTGGAATTTCTATGACTGGAAGAAGCTTTTGTTTTTGTGAAGTATGGGGTTCTGTAGTAACCAAATCAAAGATTGGAGAGATTAATCTATTTCAGCCATCTGAAACTGTGATTTGGCATATAGTGAGAGCAGCTGAGACAGTGGGAGAAATTTCACACAGATTTTGTCCTGCTAGCTGTTAAAGCAATTCCATTTGCACTCTGCATTTTGCTGTTTTCTAGAAAATAAACTCACCAAGCTACCCAGATTAGCTGGTCTTGGAAAACTGGGGTTATTTTTAAGACAAGAGATATTCTTATTCCCTAAGGAGAAGAAAAAAGGAAGGAAGAAAAAGCAACACTCAGAAGAACAGGAAAATAGGAGTTGGGTATACTGTTAATTAAATACCCCAGTCCATGCCTTGGCCCATATGTGAATGACCCATCCTCATAGCAGGGGGAGAATAAACCCTGTCTTGTATTCAGATATGTGAAAATTTCCCATAAGCAAGACATATCTCACCAGGCTGTGGGAATGCTTTCCACAATGACCTGCATAATTAAAGTCTGCATTGCCTTCTTGGCCCAAGAGAAGTTAATGGCAAAGCAGCTGCTAGCATCCATTCACTGTATTTAAGTGCTGTTTATAGGGAAAGACTAAGGTGCCTTTTGGGCACTGGGAAGTAAGATATAAATACATGTTAGCCATTATCAACATGCATACTTGTAACAAACTGCCTTCAGGGACTGAAAGCTGCAGTCACATATTTCACGTGTCACTGATAAGTATATGTGCAAAAAGAGCAACCTATTGCAGGAAATATACTGTAGGGGATGTTTTGCATTTGAATGTGAAATGAGGCCTTCACTTAATGACCAAGTTTCTTGGACCTTTCAGTCATGTTGCCTCAAACATCAAAACAGGGAAATTATCAACTACTTTCATGAGAGGGAATTCATATGAATGTTTTGGAAATAAAGCATTTTTATTTTCCTCTTTCCCTCAGAAATTTTATCTTTTTCCTACTCTAAAAAATGATTCCTTATATGTCAGATCTCAGTTTTTACTCAGTCTTCTTGTCATGGCAATCCTTGCTTTCAGAAAAAATAACAAACACCAGAGACAGACCTTCATGGTCTTTTCTTTCATTTGTACCTGGGCTGAGTTTTGAAAAACTATGAGTGGAGAAAGAAAGGAAGGAAGGAGGAGAGCAAGCAAGAAAGAAAGAATGAAAAAAAAAATGGGAAAAATGGGACAATATATGCACTTCATTTTTATAATATATTTAGGGATGGAAAGAAAAAAAAGCGTCATGAAAACAGGAGAAGCCATTCTTTAAGCTGCTGATATAGAGTGTTGGTTTTCCTATGGATTTGAATTTGCGGTTGTTTAGAGCTCTGATGGAAAATCCCTAAGTGCTGGAACATTTTAAAGTGTTTATTTATTGCATGAACTCTTTGATGTGTAAATGGTGAATGTACATTGCTGTCTCTTCTCCACAGAGCCACTGACAGGGTCTCACTCTTTCTCAGCCTTCTAAAGTTTGTTCTGAAGATTGCCAAGAAATCTGCAGAGCTTCCATTATTTCTGAGGATTCTGTATCATTCACTTAACTCATGCAAGAGATTTTGAGGAAGCAAGACACAAACTGGTATGCAAGCAGCATCCATGATTCTTTAAATCATGAGTTTTCTTTGATAAAAATTAATTCTTTTCATTGATGGCACTTGGTGTTTCAGTTTTGCTTCATATTTCTTTTAAAATTTAGTAAAAATATAAGTGAATGCTAGTGAATTATTTCTTTTCTTAATATTTTTTTCTTTCCTTCTGTCATAAATTTCCATCTGCTCTTTTTTAAGAAACAGAGAGTTAAAGAAATGTTCCTCTCTCCTTTGGTCCCAAAGCAGATATTTTTTTTGGTCTGTCCTGACTTGACCTGGCATATAATGGGCTACTGAGGAGCCTCAGTTCAGAGCTCTCATTGGCACCAATGATAAGTTCTTCATGTCTTTTGCTGCAGAGATCAGGACGACTCCTGGATCTGGGCTGCCAGTACAGACAGGAATGAACTCTTTACTACCAGATGGCAAATAGCATTGACTGAGATATAGAAAATATAATTTTCTTTTGCGTCTCACTGAGGAAAACTTAGTTCACCATTAATTCAACTATTCCTTGTAAGCCATTTTTTTCAAGAATGGCTTTTCTCTGTGATGTAGGCAAAACCAAATATTCCCTCTGGGATAAATCCCTGCTCCTGCCTCTCTACAAGTAAATGCTCTCCTCACTCTCTCCCAGCACAGAAAGTTGTTCTTACAAGATTTCTGAAAGCAATGGGCTTCACATGACAGATGTTCCACAAGAAAGCCAAAGCAAACAGCTATTTGACTTACTGGTGCTATCATACTTTATAAGTAGCAAATTGTTACAGAGACAAGATGATAAAGAAGTGCATCTTCTTTAGAAGACATAGCAGGCAGTCAAGTTTAAAGGTCTTCTGTCTTGCAAAAGATCCAAGAAGGCCTGGCATCTGCTTCAATGTCTACAGCAAAGACCTTTGTATGGACACAGATGTCAAGTAGGGGATCTTTGATAGTAGCTGGAGGCAATACATCTGTCTGCTGTCTTTTGCTAATTTTCTTTTTAGGTCAAACTCAGAAATTGAGCAGCCTGGCTTGCCCGACACACTTAGTACTAAAGCTTCCCCTGCTGAGGTTCTTGCCAAGAGTGGACAGGAGATCAGCGCTCCCAGAGGGATTGGAAGTAGACTGGTGAGGAGAGAGTCTGCCTCTGCTGGGCTGGTATGGGCTGCTTTGGAGTGGCTTTCTATGGTAGCAGAGATGGTGGTGATAGGCAGCCTTGTGTTCTTTGCTCTGGAGGGTGTGCCTTGTCCTCCTTCCTGGCACTTTAGCTGTCCTCAGTTTGACAAAGGCTGCTAATATTTATTTCCCAATTATACCAAGGAATATCATTATCTAGGAAAGTAAATGAGACAGTTTAAAGTTCCACTTAACATCTTTTAACATCTTATAACATCTTTTCCTTCAGTGCAGGCCTCTTCTACTTAGATCATGAGTTTCTGACACATGAAAGGAACAAGCAGGTGTTATGTGGGGCCATGAAACACAACCTCCTAACATGAGCCCTTCCTTGCAAAGAGGAGATCATTATGGTGAGCTCTCATTGCTATGCTCTCCTGGGCTCCAGTGTCCCACAGGTGAGAGGGTCCCATCTAGGCCACTGCAATGGGCACATCTGTGCTTCTGCTTACCCATGGTATGGGCCATGATATCCTGAGTTGTGGTCAGCAACTCATTGTCCATATGGAGATCTGTGACAAGTGATATGCCTTGGGGTCAGTGCTGGAACCAGAAATATTCAATATCTTTGTTGGTGACATGGACAGCGGGATCAAGTGCATTCTCAGAAAGTTTGCTGAAGACATCACACTCTGCGGTTCAGTTGCCATGTTGGAGACAAAGGAAGCCATCCAGAGGGACCTGGACATGCTTGAGAGATGGGCCCATGAAAACCTCATGAAGTTCAACAAAGAGACATGCAGGTTCCTACCTGGTGTCCCTGCTGTAATCACAGATTCATCTACAGGTAGGCAGAGAAGTGATTGAGAGCAGCCCTTAGGAGAAAGACTTGGTGATGGCTGATGAAAAATTCAATATGATCCAGAGGTGTGCTCACAGCCCAGAAAGCCAACCACATCCCAGGCTGCATCAACAGCAACATGTCCAGAAGATCAAAGGAGTTGATTCTGCCCCTCTGCTCTTGTTGGGCTCCACCTGGAGTACTACACACAGTTCTGGTGCCGTCAACATAAGAAGGACATGGAGCAAATCCAGAGGAGGGTCATGAAGTTCATAAGAGGACTGGAGCACGCTGTCTACAATGAGAAGCTTGGAAAGAAACACAAAATACTCTTAATTAAAAGGGACTTATGTGAACCTTTGAGTTGAGCTCCCAAATGCGTTGCCTGAACAAGACTTAAACCCATAACCTTTACACTATTAGTGCCATGCTGTAATCAACTGAGCTAATCTCAGGGTTGGGGCTGTTCAGCCTGGAGAAGAGAAGGTCGTGTGGAGGCATCTTAGCAGCCTTCCAGTGTCTGAAGGGGGGCTACAGGGTAGCCAGGAAGGGGCCCTTCCTCAGGAGCTATAGTGAAAGGACAAGAAATAATAGGTACAAGCTGAAAGGGGGAAATTTAGCTTAGATATTAGGAAGAAATTCTTTACTGTGTGGGTGGTTAGACACTGGAACAGATTGCCTAGGAAGGTTGTGGATGTCCCAACCCTGATAGCGATCACAGACAGATTGGATGTGACCTTGAGCAACCTGGTCTAGTGGAAGATGCTGCAGCCCATGGAAGGGGATTTCTAAGTAATTTCTAACACCTGAACATTCTATGATTCTGTGATCCAGCACAGCCAGAAAACAGCCAAATCAAGCCTGAGGATGGCAGAAAAAAGAGAGAAGATCCAGACCCACAGAGTAAGTAGTATTTGATGCTCTGGGTATGTCAGGTTAACCTTTGAATGTTAACTAAGACACTAACTGATATTTCTAACAAAACCAACATCAAAGTGTATTATGATATGCCAAATAAATTTATACTGTAGTGCCTCAAGCTATTGGCAGCAGTAGATGAATATCAACTCTCCATTAAACATGTTGTTTCACATAAATCAGAGTATTTTGCAGAAGTTCCATTTTTTACTTTTTACAGAGAAAATTCAAAATACAGTGTTGGGGCATTTAATTTTGATGAGTTGTTTAAAGTATTGCAGACAATTCCTATGTATTATCTGTGCATAATATTAGGTATACTATAGATGTACAATTACAACACTGAATGTCATAAAAAATGAAATTAAATAATTCAGAGGAAAATGCTTAAAATTATCAAATTATCCATTGCTGACTTTTTTATTTATTTTTTTTTAAATTTTATTTTTTTTTAAAGAATTGGCAATTGTAGGAAATGGTTATTCTAAGCATAGTTCTTATTCTAACTGGGAATTAGATTTATTGAAATGCAGAACAGTCCACCATAAAAAACTCAGTTCCCAGTTGGATCTTTCCACTGGTTGAAGTGACTTATTTTGGACACTTCTGAAACAGTCCATGGCAAAGTTGCTAGATAGCTCTAGGAATTTGTGCAGGCTATAGACTCAGTTGTGAGTTGCTGGTTCAAATCCAGAGGGCCTGCATGGGTACAAGGTATTGTTGATAGCATGACCTCAGTCATGTGGTATGCATTTACCTCCCTGGGTGTAGGTGACAGTAACAGAAATAGCATTAATTAGTCTACTTCAGTATTTCAGCTAAGGTCTGACATAGCAAAGCAGGGAAGCCTACTGTGCTCCAGACTGAACTGGGCTTGCTCCATGGATAAAAATGTAGCTTCCCTATTCCAGGTTTTATTAGCATTACTGCTGTGATGCCAAAGGAAAAGCTAGCAAGAATAAGAGGAAAGCATCAGACTAGGTAATTGGTTAGAGATGGTACCCTGGGAAGACAGGGACAAAAGGCAATGAACTGTATCCAGCCACACAATCCAAAGTAACAAGCAGTCATCACTGGATTAGCAACCAAGGCAACATTAATAATTTAACTACAGTGTTCACAATAATTTAACAATGCTATTCAGAGCACAAAGCTAATGGTGATATAGTGAATCAAGCTAGAAGGTGGTAACATTCAAAAGTTTGTAAGGGTCATCACATATAAGAATCTCTATTGGAAAAGGCAATGTTTGAATTTTTTTGTTCTTTCTTGTTTCCTGAAAAACACAAAAGGCAAGCATTTACATTTTGGTAGTTTCTATTTAGTATTTTCCAGCCATGAAGGGGTGGGCTGTCTCAGAAGTTCCTATTGACAGCCAACTTACAGTGTGATAGACCAGCATATTATGCTGTCTTTGAAAACTTAATAACAAATGTTTTTGTTATTTAAAAGTCAGAAGTGAAGGAATGGATCTGAGCTAAAGAGCACCCACCCAAAATACACAAACCTCTATCTGCATGCCCCGCCTGCAAATTCTGCCTTCATCTCAGTTAACATTATGTTATAACTCATCTTAATTCATTGAGAGCTGCAAAAAGAAGTATCAAATGAGAACACAGGAGTGTGATAGCTCAGAACAAGCTCTCAAAATCCATTTTATCGCTTGCCTACACACAAAGTCCTACCACTCAACTGCTGTGATTAAAATGGTAGAACACCTCTCTAAGGACTGCACCCACTTGTTTATCACATAAGATATTCACCTGAATTAAATCCACAACTGTCCCATGTTTCGTTCTCTCACTCTGTGAAGTTAAATGCTTTTCTAGAAGTGACCATGTAAAATGGCTGCTGTTTTTACACCTGGCATGCTTTATGTATGTATTCATAGGCAGAGCTTTTACTGTGGTGACAAAAAATGGATTTTTACAATCCTTTACTTGCTCTAGCATTCAGGAGTCCATGCAGTCAGGAAAAAATGAATTAGATTCGATTGTGCCTCACATATCCTGATTGAAACACTACTGCAAACTTCAATTGCAGCAACAAATTCTGCTAATTGCATTCTGCAAACTAGCTACAGAGCCTGAGCTGAAGGAAAATTTAAAATCCCAAGGAAAACACATTATTATATTATCTACTGCAGGCTGCTCTCAACTTCAAGTTGCAGTGCCTCACCAAATCAATTGGCACAGTCTTGGAGCTTTGTAAATTCCTGCTGAGCTGGTAACTATGCAGGTCCTAAGTGCTCACCAGGTGCTGGGGATATTTTGGTTAGCTCTGGGTTAGTTCTAAGTGCACACTACAGGAAATGGTTTCTGCTCCTATTGATAGAATTTCTCTGAAAGAACTATATTTAAGGAGTTAGTAGATATGCTAGGGTTGTTCTGGGGATACAACTGTAATATTTAGGATTTGATCAATTTATGTGCAAAAACTATGTCAAGCTAGATTTCCTCCTGTGGTAAGCAGATGAGAATGGATCCAGAGAGGCTGGATCCTATGGTCATCCCTACATCTCTAAGTGTGTTGCAATTGCTCTTGCTAAATTTATATTGGTCATACCCAGAAGAAGGGAATCCCCAATACCTGCTCTATTCTGGATTTTATGGATAAAATCCAGAGATTTTAGCCCTGTAGAGATGCTAAAAGCAATGCTATTTTTTTCTTTGTTTGACAAAAATGTAGTATGAACAGTGCCACTCCACTTTTTGGCTCAAAGCTTCATCTACATAACAATGCAGTGCTGTCATTAATAATACCACTCCAGGGCATCTTTTCTGAGTTAACAAAAATATTAGGCATACTCTTAATACCACCCATGTATCACATGTTGATGTGATAAATGATTATTTGTACTGCTTACTTTCTGTGTGATTTTATATTCTGTCCCAGTTTTTATATAAGTGAAACCTCTAAGCATTTGGGCCTTGAGCCCCTTCCTTTGTGTAGATGGTCTTTAGATTAAACCCAAGGAAAAGCTGAATGATCACGTTTCCAACAAGAACAAACACCTGGCTGAGCCCATGGTTCAAGGGATGAAATTTGGTCCATGAGCATGCAGTGGACTTTGTGCAAGATGTACAGAAGGAGCATCCTTTCCAGGCAGTGGGTGTGCTCCATTCTACAACTAGCAGGGTGGCCTGGTCCCCAGCAGACTGACAGAGGTTCCTGCTTCCCCTCCACTGATGAGACTCTACTGGAGAGCTGAAATATTGAGAAGTGAGGGTTTT
Organism: Certhia americana; assembly: GCA_018697195.1. Lineage (NCBI taxonomy): Eukaryota > Metazoa > Chordata > Aves > Passeriformes > Certhiidae > Certhia > Certhia americana. The sequence goes on from CM031859.1 coordinate 74,008,793, forward strand.
TTTATCTCTTTAACTAAAAAGAAAAGATAGCTACAGAAAAAGTGGTTGCGGTTGGATTATATTCTATCTCCCTAATCTCCTATGTGTCTGCAGACCAGGTCTGCAGCAGCAACACACTAACAAATACTTCTAAATCAGACCTTACTCTTCAAGCCCTTCACACTTTTTATTCATTAACTACACACTTCCCATGGATGTGCTTAGATGATTTTTCTTGCTCATTCCTGTTTGTCATGTCCTCTTCTTTGAGTACTTATCTTTGAGGAGCAGAAACCAGTCTTGGCTTGCTACTGAGAAAAACACATACAAAGAGGTGCCTTCTACATCTCCCTCTGAGGGCCTCAAGTCACAGCCAGCAGAGGAATTGGCACTAGACTGACATAACTGAATATCTTGAGGCGTGAACTCCATCCAGCCTCAGTAAATACTGATAGGCAAAGACTCGCAATAGAAGTCACAGAGGAAATCCCTGCAGAGCTGACGTTGGCAGGTGACTAGGAAGCCCTAATCCCTTTGGATCAGGGCACAGCCATGTGCTGAAAGGATCAGTCTTTGGTTTATGGAGAAAATTGTGATTCTTTCCAAAATTTCTTGATTGTTTCAGACAAACTAGATTCATCAGAAAGAGTTGTTTTTACAGGTCATTCTTATTTTTTAAGATTATCTTCTGAAAAAAAGAGCCTTCTTTGCTGTCTGTTTGATACATGTGATTTTGTCATGCATATCCTTTCCCAACTGATTGAGTAGTGCTGTTTCAGAATTTCAGACCTCTGGATTTCAAATGTACTACAGAAAGTCCACCTTGGGATGAATCTCCGTGACAGAAGCAATACTGTTTTCAGTGATTGCATTAAACATATATTAAAATATATTTACTGATTTTGCAAGACTTTAATGAGCTTTGGAAAGTTCTCTAAACTATTTAACACCCTTCAAAGAAACCTAGTATAAAAGGAAAATGTTACTTATATAAAACACATCAGGATGCCATGAAGGGAAGAGCCATTTACAGTGCTCAAAGCAGATTTAGGACTCAACAGCGTGCTGAGAAAGTTAAACTGCCTATTAGCCAGTGCCAGCTGCACCAGAGGCTGTTTTCAGATATATTTAATGGGCAGGGATCCAGCATTACTGTCACATCTACTTCCATCCTTTGCCTATCCCTGCAGTATATAGTGGTATTTTCATATTGTATGAAGCCTATTTAGTAGTGAAGATCCTTTCTTGAGCAATTTTTTAGCTTCAAGACTTAGGCAAAGCAAAAGAAGAAACACCAGCACCCCCCTCCAAAAAAAAAAAAAAATCTCCACATAAAGAAAAATAAGTCTATCAATTGAAAATATCTGCTTTAAAGAGGTTACTCCTGCTGGTCTCCTTTTATTTTTTTGCCTTAGTTTTTAATTAATTTTCTCTTAACAGCTCCACATGACAAGATATCTCTCTTCCCAGCCCACGGGGAATGACTGAAGATCCTGTTTGACTATTCCAGTACTTTTCTGACAGTTGTACTGCTAGCTTTGCCTTCTTATTTGTTGCTGCTGTTGGTTTTCCTTAGCTCTTGGGGTTGGCTAAAAGATCTCTGCTGTGAAGCCCACCTACAACATGGCAGAGTCACTGCTTCCCTCTGGCAAAGGACTTTTTGTTTGCAACAGGTGAGGATGTGTTGGTGCAAACTGCAAGCTGTGTGTAGTACTAATGCCACCAAATTTGAGGGTCTTTATCAGAGTACCGCACTCAATGACACATACAAAAGAGAACACAAAGCTGATCTCTGGAAAGCACAGAAGATTTCTAAGCTTCTGCCAGATCCCTGAAAAGTCCAAGTGAGTGCCCAAGTGTCCTGTCATTGTCCTTTCCTGTTAGCACATGGAGCACAATGGGACAGCAGTCCTACTAAGAGCCTCTAGGGGCTACTGCAGTTCAATAAATCATAATAAATAAAAATCAAATCCAGTTTTTAGCCTGATATGGGTGTTAATCTCTGGTGTGCTATCTTGGACTTCAGAAGAGTTACATGCAATGGAATATTGCCCACAGAGCCTTTGCTGACTGCTCTCGCATTGCCACAAAGGATAAAACATCACAATGAGTACAGACCATTCTCTTAGGACACAATGTTTTGTCTTGTTTTCCTGGGGGAGGAATTAGTCTTTCAGTACTCCTTCTTGCTTTGTTCCCTGCTTTATGATAATATTATAAAAGCAGCATCTTTATCTTGTGCTGGATTCTTCAGAGAACACACCAACTTTGTGTACATAACAGTTTTTTCACTCTTTGCTAGTGCTTTAATGAAATTTGCTTTTATTTGAGTTAATAAGAATCAATGTTTTACTAATTTTCTCTTTAAATGCACCCTTGATAATTCTCTCCCACCACATGGGGTTTGGTTCACTGTGAAATGTTGCATGAACCATAGAAGGCGTAGCAAGAGAATGTACATGTGAGAGCAGGAGCAGTCTTGAGAGCAGCGTATTTAAAATACTCTGAATTTAGGAGGAAATCTCTACAGGATATCAAAGCAAATTTCACTCCAAGAAGATTTCAGTTTGTCGATAGATGTAGCACAAAGACTTCCTGTTGTTTCACAAACAATGAATCTTCTCCAGTCTATAAATAATGTAAAGACAAGTCTCAAGATTTTTAAAAAATTCTGCTAGCTTGAGGCTACCTTCCCAGCATGCCTCCTTGTTTACAACTTCCCACTACAAACATATATTGTGTTTGTTTTCAGACAAATATCAGCTTTCCTGACTCCTGCAATTAACCTCTAGTACATATTATCAGCAGCCTTTTAAGCAGTTTTTACATCTAGTGATACTGGGCAGTATGGTCATGGAATGGTTGGCTCTACACCATGGAGAAGTGATCTCCATGGCAGGAGGTGTGGTGCAGCCTCTTCAGTTACAGTACTAATGAGTTACTGCCATCAGGTGCCAATCCTTAGGAAGTACCTGCTCTTCAGGTAAACTCCCTTAAAGCCATTTATAAAGGTAACATGAAATGGTGCATGGAGTAAAGGTGCTGCCACACCTTACATAGATCTTGGGGATATAAATGGGATTTACACAAAGGAACAGATTTTTAAAGTTCATTTTTTTGTCCAAAGGTTTTCTTTTGTGTGAGAGGGCCTGAACTCCCTACATCTCCAAGAGTGCAGATGAGTGCCCTTACTGCTCGAGCCCTCTTCTGACTGCTGGTCTCTCATACTGCATTTTCTGTGCAGGTACGGTGAGCCCAGGGGAGAGATCTTGAGCTTAGGCTAGCATTTCCTTCCAAGGTAAGGGCCCCTTTCACAGCATGGAGTCAGGTGTTTGGTCTGTGGCAGGATGCTGAGGGCACAGACCCCATGCATGCCCCTTCCTAACCCACAGTGTTTCATGGGATTTACAGGTGCTTGTCTGTTTTTTCTGGTGTCTGATCCTCTCCCTATGGACAAGGTGTACTCCACAACAACTGTTTGTTCACATAGTTTTAAGAATCTCATTAGATTGTAGATGCTCAGAAAGAAGTTTTGTGTGCAGTCAGGGATAAAGAATCCTGGGCATTTATAGAATTTACAGAAAGGAAAACAAAAGTCAAAATGCTGCTGGAGTGAAGGCAACCAAGGAGATTTGGATAGCAAGTCTGGAGTTAAGCAGTTAAAGTCCACTTTCTTTCAAATTCATCCACTTTCACTCTTTATTGGAATGATCCTGAAACACACTGTTCAAAAAATCAAATTTGGATCAAGGACAATTTAGTCTATAGCTCTACAATTTACATGAAGAGTCTGTAATGATAAAAGGCTTCTGTCTGGAACCTGCATCTTGGCTAATTCTAAGCATCCTCAGTGTTTCCTCTTTGTTGTTATCCACTCTGGTTTTCCTAGAGGCTTTTTACACACGAAACAGTTCTTAAAAGTGAATTCAGTTTATTTAAAAGCACATTTGAGGTTCAAGAAGAGACAAACAGTTCATTCTAATAGAATACATTCTAGACCAAGACTATAATAGAATGTGACCCATACCAGAGAGCTGGCTTGATGATTGGGATCACTTCAGGAACAACTGCAAGCCATAGCCATCCTTCAGATTTTTGATGCTGTATAGGTAGCGGCATCCACCCAGATCTTTCCAGTTTTCTGTCTTGGATAGCAGGTGTCCATCCACAGAATGTTAGCAACAAAATAAACTGCTCAGTCACATTCTGTGACTGGACACAGAAGGAAATTCCCTTCTCCCCTGCTTGGGGCTTATTCACTAAGGATAAAAGGAAGCAGTTTCTTGGACAAACTATAACTGAACCATTGCATCAGTTATACCCAATTGGGAGCTTTCATCCTGGAAATTGCAAAATCATGAATTGTACCCGTAAAGTGTAAGCAAGAAAAAGCCTCAAGTCACATGAATTTAAGAAAGCAGCAAAGGGAGGGAAGGATCATGAAGTCAGATGCTGTTTCTGTCTGACCCCAAGAAAGTGAACTGTTCTCAGGCTTTCATTAGCTCTTAAAATTCCAGCTGCACATCTAATTTCCAGGCCCTACATATCCAGCTGAGGTATTACTTCCTTACTGCCCAAGTCAGGTTTTGTGTTCTACAAATGCTCTACAGAAATATCATTATAAATCCATAGCTGAAAGGGCCTGTGCATCTTAAGTGCTCTATCGTTTTCTACCTCTGAATATTCTGCCAGCAGAGATTTAGAACATTGGCTCTGTAAATGCTTTCATGTCAAGACTAAAGGCAACACTTGTTTAATTCATTCTTTGACCCAACAGCAGCTTTATCTTAGGTTATCACTTGTTAAGCTCTCTAGAATGTTTTAAACATGAAGGGGGCTGCTGTGTATATATACCCTGTCTATTGTATTTTACTTGTACAAATTTGACAGTAGTGATTCATAAACATCAAAAACATTTCCTTTCTGTGCTGCAAATTATGCTTTTCTTTAGCTCCATTCACAGGGTGTGTAACCCATTCCAGACAAAAGAACAAAAATTTAAAAAAAAAAAAAAAAAGGGATTTATCATCTACCCAATTTGTAATTCTTTATTGTAGGTCACTAGTGGTCATGGATTTATATACATCTGCTTCTGTGTGTATATTTTCATAAATACTTGTGTGTATAAAATAAAGTTTTGGTGTGCATATAAATATACACAGTTTGGGTACATTTGTATTTTTAAGTATAAATATGTACACACATGAGGACAATTTTATAAGCTGTGGTGTAAATGGAGGACTGGAGTTATACATCAAATATACTGCAATCTGATTAGAATAACAACTAAGGTTTCCTGCACATCAAAATAATTTACTCTGTGTAAAGACATCATGTCTGTAAACATAGTATTTATCTCTAAGTTGTGAAAACGCAACTGTATTTAAAATCAGCATCTAATAATGACCCCTCAGAAATAGCATCAACAGAATCCTTTTGGATTTGCTTTACATAACACTCATCAGAAAATCAAAAGTTTTGTTTTATAGAGTCACAAGGCTCTTGATATCAGTCTGTGTATTTACTGTATCAGTTTTGCTTGATATCAGTCTGTATATTAGAAAACACCAACAATGGTGTTTTCTACACCATGGTGTTTTCTACATCATGGACAGATAACTTTTCACCCAAATACCCATTCTTGGGTTGGAGTCTGATTCGTCTCTGAACATCATGACAAGATCTGAGTGCTTGCTATCCTCTCATTGGCTCTTTAAAAAACCCAAAACAATCAGCCAAAGCCAAAGTAAAAACACAAACAAACAACCCCCCCCCAAAAAAAAAAAAAAAAATAAAACAAAAAAAAAAAAAACCCAAATCCAAACCATCAGCTGAGTGGGAGCCTCGAGGGGAGGCTTGCAATGTCTCAATACATTCCCCAATTCAGGTAAACAAAGACTGCAATGCGGACAGAGCAGTTTGGCCCTGTGCAATCATAGGCACTGACAGCAGACCTCTGCCAGATGCCTTGGCCCTGAGTAATTACTTGACAAGATATGTTAACAGGAGTAGTGTGAAAAAAAAACCCTGAGTGGAAGAACAGGACAGCAAAAGTAACAGCTCCATCAAAAAGGAGGTAGTTTAGAAATGTGAGAGATATCTAGACAAAGTTTAAATTATCTGCTTTGTAACTGCAAGTAACAGCCTCCAGCAGCAAGTGGGATACTTAGCAGAGTGATTTCTTTTTTAAACCCGCTTGTTTTGAAACTTTATGGTTTTAATAGTTTTCAGTCGGGGCAGGCAGCAAAACCTAAGAAAATACAGTATGGAATTGCAGAAAGAATGTGCATCATACAGAATTAACTGATTGTGGCAACTGTACAGAGCAGACAGCAGGGTGAGCAAGAAGCAAGAACAGTGTGCTAAAGTGAGTTGGAACCAGCCCTGACTAATAAAACCAGCAGAAAATGTTACCTACAGTGGGATTCAGCTCCACTAGTCACAGCTGTCAAAAAAGTAAAATGTCTAATCAAATCAAAACCTTTATGCTCTAGAGGCTGGTGAGGCACCAGCACAAAAGACAGCTCCACAGGTTAATGAATCCCAACTATTTGGAAGACAGCTTAAACCAGAAAGATCTGTCCTCTCAAAGGAGTAAAACAAATACCAAGGATAAAACCTCCTTACTTTTTCCCTATCTGCACTAACATGAAGTGAACCCATTATGACCCAGACTGATGCTTATAAGGAAAGAACAGTACTCCAACACAATAGACATGCTGGAAGAGCCAAAATCCTCTGTTTCTCATGTGTGGTTAGAGGGAAATAAATTTGTAAAATAGTCCAACACCAGGCACTGTAAAATATGTAAACAGACAGTGGTAGGTATTTCCTCTAAACTCTCATTTTATGAAAGATAAAAGGGGTTTTACCATGTAACTATAATCAAAATATCAAGCCAGACAAGGCAAACTGAGGTCCCTGATGTACCAGACACTAGAAAAACTTTCAATTGCTGGAATTTTAGTTCCCTTTAGAGTTCAGAATAGCATCTATTTCTGTTTGCTGCCATAACCTGCAACAAAGGAAAATCATAGCTCACACTGAACAACAAAATCACACTTCCATTATTTTTTTTTAAGAATGTATGTTATTTTTAAAAACTATAAACACTTAGAAAGCCCTGAGACCAGTTGGTGATAATGATTTTCTAATCAATGCATGGATCTTTCTTAAATAAATAGATAAATCAGCTGTCAACAGTATACTTATTCTTCCATTAATGTCATAGCCATGAAAAAAGTATGTATATAATATAATATGCACCACTGGCACTGAGGCAATGACACCTTCTTTGAGTGTGAGTAGAAGAAATTATTTCAGACATATATTTTGAATATTTATTTGAAGTTATGTTGCAGTGAATAAAATATATTTATCCTTGCTTAGTCTGCAATCAAGTGGCTTAGTGGGCTGAGGTTCTCATAACTTTAACTTTCTTGCCTGGCAGGGGATCAGCCTCTCTTTGCTCACATTTGCTCACAAACTTGCAGATTTCAATACTTCCCAAATTCTTCTCTGAGATAATGTGCTATAGTGCTCCTTTTGACCTTCAAAGAAATTGTGAGGCTGAGATCATTCCCCTCAGACAGTGCAGGACCTCAAAGAGAGGCTGTTGGTGAAGAAACTTCACCCTCAATGTCATTACAATGTGGCTTCTTAGTAAAATGCTTGAAACACTGGCAGAAAACTAAATTAGCCATGAACAACAACAAAACGCAGTCTATCACCACTTTAGAAAAAAATGCCCAGATGGAATCTATGGGACTAAATAACCTGAACTTGAATGGAATTATCTGGGGGAGGTTGTTTCCTTGGGGGACATATAGAAAGAAAAACCAGTACTACACCTTTGATGTAGTTTTAATAAGTATTCAAAGTCCCTTCAATTACTGCCTGAATAATTTCCGTGGATGCGAATAAAATGGGGAAAACCAGAATGACTTTCTGGTCTTCCTCAGGGAAATGGACTTTGGAAGTAGCAGCACTATATTGTATGTGAGGCAACTTCAAAAAGAGAGGAAAGGAGAAAGCAGAGAATAGAAGGTGGTGCAACCCTCTCAAAGGCACTACATTGCTAGCTGTGCATGCAAAAGAGTCTGCATTAGCACTACAGCCTTCCTCCATGGTGAGTGACCAACTACAGTTTTGGAAATGATTCTTTCTTCTCTTTCTGATCTGAGAGAAGTCTGTGCATTACTTTGCTGTCTACTTCAGTGAATCCTTTACAGCAAAATAAACCTGGCTGTGAGAAACAGAGAATGTTTGCAAGCCAGAACACCCATAAAGACATTTCTCTTGGTAGTGAGAGTTTAATTTTAGGGATCATTTTGAGCACATCTTTGTGTTTTAATCCACCACTAGGGTTTTTGAGACCAGCCTTTTCTGGAAGCACACCATTATCCCTCTTGCGATTCCCCACAGAACTTCACTTCTCTCATGATATAGTGCAGGGCTTTGTGGTAGCTGTTTTCAAGCCATTTGAGTTGAGGAAAATATTTTGTACTGTGCTGGTGAAGAACATTGGAAGGTTTATATGGTGTCTCTAAAAAGACTGAGATCACCAAGTCCTATTGTTCTCTCCTTCTAAAGGTCCAAGAAAGCCTTTAATTCATATTGAGGAAGAGTCATCTTGTTCTCTCATTCCATCCCTCAAGCTACCAGCTGGACAACTCTGTAACTCCACAAGGAGTGTAGTAGGATCCTGCTTTCAGATTTTTTCATTCATTAGCTCAATTTCCTCATTATAGTTTTTACTTCACCTGGCTCTGATTGCAAGGATGGCATATGCCTAAGTGGACTCTATAGCCTGCCAATTTTCTAAGAATTCTATCATCACATGCTGTGTGGACAGGCCCTCTCAGTCTCAGAGAATCAAGTAGCAATGACTCAACACCGTGTGGATACACAGTCAGTCCCTGTGATGCTGCTGTCTCCCAATGGATCTGAAATGCGTCAGTCTTAGCAATAGTAGAATTTTCCTAAACTTAAAAATGCAGACAAGGGTTCAAATACTTCATGCCTGGTCAAGACATTTGAAAGACTGAGGAATACTGAGGATGAAGGATAAACACTTTGGAAATCAGAACATGGATATGAAAGTCATCATTCTGTGCTTCAGCTTCCTGGTTTGCCTTTTATAATTTCTTCCAGCAGACAGCTGCATTAGGGGGCCTATATCGGGAATGCTGGGCTTCCTCTATTCCTATTTCCATATAAAGGGCAGTATCTTCTACTGGTTCTTGATACTCGCATTTGTGTTTTGGGGAATGCAATCCACATCAGTCAAAGCATGTGAGTGACAGGGAATTCTGCACAGGAAGCAGGATCCTTCTGTTCTGCTATGTCTGGTTAAAGACTCCCTTTCTGATTGTCATTCCAGTGATCCACTACTTTCTGGGTTGATTAGGAGCTATATTTATTATGTCTTGCCTTCTTCTGTGACTCAGCAGCAAACAGGCTTCCATTTACAAGCAAAAGTAAAATGACATCAGCAGCTGTCAAACACAAAAAGACAAAACTGACAAAGACATTTTGCTTTTCTAAGTATTACTGCAAGTAACAGAATGCACACACATGTATTTTCAACATGGGATTTTAAAACAGTTGCCAGAATTCACGTATTGGAGAAAGAAATGTTGCTGCCTGCCTTAATAGCAATTGGAATTTTGTGGTCAGTTGACCAAAGATGAGTACAGCAGTGGCTGTGGGCAGCAGCTGCAGCAGCTGAGCCAGTGAACCCTGGCACAGGGACAGAGCCAACAGGTGTCAGCCAGGCAGGCAGCACCTATGCACAGCTTCAGCCTCCTACAAGACCTCAGGAAGATATGGAGACGGTGCTAGTCCTTCCAGCTATGCTAGGACTTTCTTTACTGTTACAGCTAGTTTCTGCATGACTAGTACTAAGGGAAGAGGAATGGTTAAAGGCAGGGTAGTCATGGATCTCTAACTGTGCTACTCTGTGTATGGTCACTCAGCTCCTATCAGTGACCAAGTTATCCATGATTTCTGCAGACAAACTTGCCCACTAGGCTAGGGAAAGACGATATGCCAGGCTTTTCTGGAACAGCCCTGGAAGCACTGCTGAACTTTGTGCCTTGGGAATCACTTGGAGCAGTCAAAATAATCCAGTAAATTCCTCAACAGCATTTAATAATTATCTTTCTCCAGTTTTCTATGTGACACAGAGAATCAAGAAGCTAATTCATTCCATAGATCAGCTTTCTGCTACAATCAGGTATCCTGTTTGGTATTTCCTCATCTGATATGCTAACCAATTATTTTCCCTTGTATAGAAGGATGAGTGCATGAGGACCACTCAGATGAGAATTGATCAAGACTTGCTCCTCAGACACCAAATAAAACTATTTCTGATGCTATCAGTGGATGCTACCCAGCTTTCAAAGACAAGTGCTCATATATATCTGACCTTTCCTTCCCACCACAAAGAAAAAGGGCCTGAAACACAGAAAGGTATTTTGCTATGGGCTTATATTCTTTCACCCATGCTTCTCTTTCTGCTTCTCCTAGATTCTCTTGATCAAGAGTCTCTTGATCTTTTGATTCTGAAATTCATAGCACCAAGTTTCAAACATATCTAATCATTCATAACTTCTCCCTCCAAGATATATGTCAAACTCCTTTTGCATGTTTACCTCTGATCCTCTTTACAGATACATTTAAGAGCTCCCCTACATTAACATCTCTAGCCTTCACCTTGCTTCAGATGATTCCTTTTTCTTTTTAAAACTAAATTCCAGATTTTTTTTTTTTTAATCTCAACAGTGAAATTGACTTCTTACCTCTGTTCTTTTAATAGCTGAGAGGAAGAATTGTCACTTTTGAAGCTTCCAGCTCATGGTATTTTCTGCTTGAGCAGAAGTTTAAGCATAGCCAAAGGATGTACTTTTCACCTTAGATAATATGCCGCTTCTCTAATAGCAAGAGGCTCAACAGGTAAATAGGCATGAATTTTACAGAAACCATCTATCTAAGTTAGACCAGTTGGAGAAATCAAAACAATTTGTTCTAGAAATAAAGTACAGTCACCAATTGACTTTAAGTTGCTTTTCTTGTCAATGCATACTTTTGGCTTGAGGATGTCAAAGAGTTTTCTTCTGAATCTTTGTACTTTTTTTGTGGTCCTATTTGGGTGTAAGTTCACTTTGACATTACATATTCCCTTTCACTTGCACCTTGCTTTTAGCCTGGGTGCTGAGCTGACATGTCTATGAAAGCTGTCTGACACATCCTATGGATGTCACTGAGAAAGACCGAGTGGCCTCTTTTTCTGCTCATTGGTTTCTCACACTTCAGTGACTTTCCTGTTCATTTTTGGAGGGTCTTGTAGATCCACTTCACTTCCTACACTAGCTGCTGCAGTTGAGTAGGCTGAAAGGATCCATGCCCATTTTTCTTCCACCTTGCCCTTTCTTCATGCATTTTTCCCCTCTATCTAATGGAAACGATGACCAAGTTAGGTGGCAGAAGTTTTCAAGTTCCAACAAATAAACACACAGTTATGACTGTTTGACTTTTTTTCATCTTCCATAACTAACAGTATTCTTTTCTCACATAGCTGGGATGGCATGCATCACTACTGCTGCTTGGCCAGTGAATTTGGGAAATGAAGTTTGGTGGAGAGGCAAAGTCCCCAACAAAGAAACAGAATGGGATCTCTGGAGTGCTGTGATGGCTCTTCAGAATTGAAGTATTTCATGCAGTTTCTTGGTTTGCCTGCTCAGGTTTTCAATGAAAAATTGAAATGTTCTGTGGGAAGCAGAACCATTTCATGAATAATTCACTGCAACTGAAAGCTCACTTCTCTGTTGCAAAACAGTTTGATGTAAAACTTTTCAGTTTCTTCCAATTAGGACAAATGTAGAAGTCTCTCTGTGCTGTCCTGGGGCTCAAAAGGCAACACAGCTGTTGTCCTGTATCTTCAGTAGCAATAAACATTTGATCAGCTTGTGTGCCTAAGATATAAGCATGAGAGGAAGGAAACAAGGCCTAATTTACTGGAAGTTCCCCTTGAATTCTCCTTAGAAATTATACAAGTTGGCATTCGTTAGGCCAGGGAAAAGGCTTAGTTTTTTCTTGCTTGTTTCTGTTGTATGTTTGCATTGTTCAAAGGCCTGTATTTTTTCACACATTTGTTTGAAAAATTCCAGCCATATTTCCTATTCTGCTATTGCACTAGGTGTGTCTCCTATTTGGTGTAAATTATATTTTTCACTGAGATAGATTAAACTATTTAAATACCTTTATGCTGATGTGCTTCTAAACTACATTCTGTAATAATTACCAAAGATATATACTGAAAAATTATTATCCCAGTTTTGGTGTAAGAGAGAAAACTGAGACTGCCTGTTGCTGCATGGACAACCTCAGTTGAAAGATCATCAAAAGTCACCACAGCTGTTTTGGGAAGTTTGGACTGAATGTACATTAGTCTCCCTTCCAGCAGGATATGTGCTTTCAATCCTCAGGACTTCCAGAGTCAGTGGGCAACTTCTCCCTGATCATCTCCTCATTTTCTACCTGACTATTGGAATATGGGTAACATTTGGTGGAGGTGGTACTTAAACCCTCTGGCTGCTTTCATCATACTGTCAAAGTGAGGAAAACAATCAAAGTGCTGCAGCAAGAAAACAAATGGTCAAATAGCTGTTGAAGCAGGAGGTTCCAACTCACTGGAGTTCAGCTTATTACAGGCCATATGCCTGAGTGGCTCCTCTCACTGAGTGCTGCACCCAGATATGGAAACAAGTGTGAAAGTGCCTGTTGTTCATCAGGCCTGATTTTCTATAACCATATGCAACTACTGAGAAGCACAGAAAATAAGAATCTGAAGAGGCTGTGAGGAGAGAGAATCCTTTACAAAATATAACATTAATATATAAATTTCCCAAATATTTATGTAAAGATAACAGGCAATAGTTTTGGTTTTTCAAGCACACAGCAGATGATCTTGTTTTAGACCACAGGCTATGTTCATAAATGATGCAGCTTAATATAGGTAGGAAAATAAATTTAAATGTTCTTCTACTTTTAGATATCTAGATATTTTTAAATGTCATGGGGTTGAATTAATAGTTTCTCTTGACAGATACCACTAGCTCACACCCTTTTCAGCTATGCTCAATGTTTGCAGGGCTTGCTGTGTAAATGAGGGACTAAGCACATGACTCAGGTCCTGAATGATGGATGTGTTACAGAGACTGAATGACAGAATAGCCAGAATAAGGAGAACAGAAAGAGTGGAAGAAGTCTGGTTTTTACCTGGCATTTCAGTTATCATTACTTGTCAAAACTCTTTCCAAGAGCACTGACGTGTCAGGTCCCAGCCAACCATTTGCAATTGGGTGTTAGGAAGTCTTAATTGTCTAGAAAAGGGAAGTAGCCATCAGCAACCAAGAGCTCATTCTAGAGTTGCTATATTCCCCATCCTTTCTGCAGAGTATGTATTTTCTCACAGGGCTTAGTTGCTTAAGGACTTATTCTGGAAGACATGTTCCTGTGAAAGTGGCTTTGCTAATTTGGAGAAAGTATTCTGAGTCAGAATAATGAGATATGCACTTTCAGTTTTCCTGGAGGAGCTGCTCCTTTCTAAGTACATACCATGTCCTTAATTCAAAAGGGTTTCCCCAAAGAAGATGGTTCTTCATCTCTCATCACACTTCCCATATCTCTGTGGCCAGTTGTACAACTTTGTGGCCTTTTTATCCTCTAGACTGGGGTAATGTCATCTGTCTAGTAGCTCTTTGCATGCCTAATTCATACCACTGTCATAATTCACTACAACTACCTCAGTCCACCCACATTTTGTAAAAAAGGGATGATGATAAGCTTTATTTCATTTCATTTCATTTATACTCCTCCTTTATGTGAAAGACTTCTGTCCTACCTTTGAAACCTTTCACCTTTATTTTCTTCTTTGGTGGCTTGTGCCTCCCCTTCTATATTGCCCAATTGAAAGCTTTTTTTATGGCTTGAATGCCTTGATTAACTTTCCCAGCAGCACATCAAGTAAGCAGACCCTTTATAATTAAAATGAGCTGTGCTGACAGCACTGGTCTGTCTCTGGTTTAGTCTGAAACACTGTTACATGAAATGCTTGGAAGGTGTCTAGACACTGTGCAGAGTAGGCACCACATGCACACTGTTAGAAGACATTAGTAACCCCTCAGTGCCAGTTTCTGTCCTCATCTGTGTTAGTTCGAAGTGAAAAAAAAAAAATTATGTAACAATGTTTTCACCAGCACAAGAAATTTTAAACAGCCTTTCTTTTCATGTAACAATAAGCAAAACTAGATATGGAAAGTTGGTTTCTTAGAAATTAAAATATTGTCTTACCAGTCTTAATAAATATGTCATTCTTTGCTTCTGTGTTGCATAAAGGTCTATTAATTATGCTGCTATCTCTGAACATGGCTCCAAAGAACAGGGTGACCACCTTTTTCAATAAAATTGCAGATTTACAATTTTCCAGCTCAGTGAATTGCTGGTATTTAAATATATTGAAAGGCCAATGCCAGATTGTTCTGCCTCCCTCTGATGCATTTTACTGGGAAGGGGGTGCTGGAAGGGTGCATGAGGAAAGAAAGACAAAGAGCAGAGAAGAAAAAACAGGGCAGGAAGGCAAGCAGATATGATGGTGGGAAAAGTCTTCAAAATCAGAAGGAATTAGAATGCCTGGAAGGACCTCAGGCTCAGAGGTGGGTGGCCCTTGATGTCTCCTCAGCCCTTCTCTTGCTCCCAAATGAGAGCAATGAATATTCCTGGGACCCCAGACAGAGTAAGGCTGATATATCCCAGGAGGTACAGTCTGTCATGCTGGCAGTGAGATGAGGACCAAGCTGGCCTAATTGCCTTTTGCCACTTTGCCCTGGGAATATCAGAACAAAGCACGAACTCTGTGCCCTGCCTCACATCCAGATAGGTTTGACATGGCCACACAAACATGCGGGATGGTCCCTACTTTCTGTCAGCTCTCCTTGCCTAGCAAGGGGAAAGATGAGTCCATGCAGGCTTTTTCCTGTAGTTATCTGCAATTGAAAATTGGTTTCATCTCTCTGCAAAATTGTACATTGTTTTGGCAACAGGGAAAGAAGGAAGAAAAAAATAGTAGGAAACAAGGTAAAGTGACTAAAAAAGAAAAAGTTTATCTACATAAAAATTATCAGGGTAAAGGGGTGGGGAATAGCAACTAAGGCAAATCTGGGTCTTACTTTTTTGTGCCTCTGGCTTGTCTTTGTATGTTGTGACATATAGTTAAGGAACATCCTGCATTTGCCTTACCTAAGTATGACAACCAGCCTTTTCTACAGACACAAAACAATAAAATGTACAGCTCATAAAGCTCACCCTCTCCTCTCATTACTTATGGAAACAGTAATGCTCCTGAGGACACTTGAGTACTGCTGGCATTGGACACCCCTGGGAGAAACTGGAGGAAGCAGCATGGCAATCTTCTGCTAACAGCTCAGCTGAATCCCAGAAAACTGATTTAGAGGTGAGAAATGACTTTGGCTACATGGATCATCTGCTGAAAACAGTGCCAGCTTGTGCCTGGTTTTAGACATGGATGGACCAGCCCAGGACCATCCCTACTGCCTGACTGTGCTGTGAGGAGTGGCTGGGCTGTACCCAGCACAAACTCCCCGCCACAAAGTCTCTCCAACCGGTCTGTTTTTATGGCTGCAGAGACAGAAGAGAGTCTCAAGGACCTTTAAATATCGGCTCCCTGATTTACTTACACTCCCTGTTTTTGAAACTAAGTGGCTGTGATAACAGCCAGGAGGATTTTAAGTCTCTCCTTTGTAGGAAGTTTTACTGTAAATTCACCCTGGCTTCCAGGTTGCACACATTAAATTCTGCTCTGTGTGAGACTGAAAGAGGAGACTCAATTTCCCTGTGGTGAAGGCTTCCAAGAGTTTCTGAGAAGTACTATTGCTAAAATAGCACCCTTCTCTTTCCCCTCTTCCCATTGTCCTTTGTCCAAACACGCCACACTGCGTATACAGAGGTCTGCTCACACCTGTGCCCTGTATTACTGGACGAAGATTTATTTTTGGTTAGCCTGTGTCTGGTACTTGGATGACCTTGATGCAAATCTCACTCGAAGTGCAAGCTTTCTATGAGTTTGGCATCTAGGGTGGAAATGTAAGGGTCACCTCCCTACAGATGACTCTACTGTATATCTGAGACTGTCACGTCTGTCTCCCTCCAGAAGCCAGAAATCAAGAGAAGGAAATATGTCTAGAGCACAGTGCATCAGACTTACTTCATTCTTGGTTTAGGATGAGAGGAAATATCTCTCAGAGGGAACTGTTTCTTCCTGGCTACCTCAGGGAGGCCATGTTTGCAGTAGGCATCTCCATTATGGATGCCTGCCTTTAGCTGGAAAAATTGTACTGCACCCACTTATGTCTTAAAGTCTACCCTTTATTTTCTGACGTGGCACAGACATTTTACTTCTGCAGAGATGGTGTGAAACTTAAATGCAGTAATGCTTGCAGGGCATCTACGTGGGGAGGTGAGAGCAGTATGGTAATGCTGTGAGCATAATGAGCTGCTCTCCAAAGGCTGCCAGTGAGGAGTTCCTCTGGCACTGGCCCCTCTGTTCATGAGGAACACAAGGAGGCACCTCCATTGCCTCATCTTTATCGTGAATTGTTAGTGACACGGGCAGGTCATGAAGTAGGTGGTTTGTTGCAGGAAAGGCAACACTGAAATCTTAGCCTATATGGATGCTAAAGTTCTTCAAGAGAAGTCAAAGCCATACACTAGTAGAAAGTAAAGATATTGTGAAATTATTTTCAAGGGAGACAGTGGAAAGAGAGCTTGATGCAAAATGTCTTTTTAATTCCTTTTAATTGAAATCACTTTACTTTATTTACATTTATCTCTGTAACACACATACCAAAAAGTACAGGATTCCAGCAAAACTATATTTATTTTCAGTTTGTGTTGTAAGAGAGAGGTTTGATTTTGCCAAAAAGCAGTGGGCTTACTGAAACCCTTGTAAAAAAAAAAAAAAATCTTGTCCAAATACAAGGAAACTGCACTGAAATATTTCTTTTTCTCACATGTCACTTTAGCAAATTAATTTTACTACTTGCTTTAGCAATATCAAGAGTTCATCCAAATTACTGGGCACATGTCTGCTTGAATATTGTATTTTTTCTCTAGAACCTTGTTCATGAAAGTCATTCTGTTAACCATATTCTTCATTATTAAAATTCTAATCTTACTTTTTTCCTAATTTTTGAAATTTTTAATCAGTACCAGTTCTGTGTTACAACTTTCTTGATCTAAACATGTCAATAAATAGTTGTTTACAAGGCAGAAAAATGTATCACAAAAATTAAGGCAAGGCTGTGGCTCCGCTGGTGTTTGCTTACATTGCTGTGGAAGAATATGCATACTTATTATGAAAACTTACCTTCAGAAGAAGATAACAGTTTGCAGATACAAATCAAATTTGTTTCTTCAATATATTTTAGTATATTTGCCAAAACCTCTAACAGTATGTTCTCTTGTTTTGCTCAGGTGGATTTGAAGGAGTGCTTTCCCTCCCTTCGCCTCTCACAGGTGCACACAATCAAACATGCACAAACACACTCACCAGGGCAAGTGCACGGAAAGTTCATCAGGCATTTCACTGTGGGTTTGGCCCCACTATTCAAAGCTGGGTTTTGTGTAAGGGGATTAGGACTTTGACTGACTTTCTATGCCATATGAAGAATGAAATGTACAATAAAGCATGCTAAAGACTAGAGACCAGATAACAGTACATCAGCAGCTAATTGCTATGTACAACATAACAGCTGCAAATGAAACACAGCAAGAGACTTGAACAGATTCTGTCATATAGGATTTCTCAGCAATAGTCTGAGAACAAAGCTAGGAATTCAGAGAATAGCAACCTAAAAACTGCAAAATAACAAAACAAACACTTGGAAGCCCTATTAGGTAACGGGTTTTAACGATTTTGTAGCTGGAAACGTCTTCCTATAATTATTTTCCATGACAGTGTTGTATCTCTCTCAGGTTGGAAAGAACAACTCATGGCTGCTTTCACAATCCAGACTTGTAACATCCTGCTAGTAGGATTTGCTTACCTCCTGCAGGATCCTCCACTTTTTCTCACAGCTACTCTGCATTGCAAGAGTGAGAGGTGAAAGGGAGCTGAGTCTGGGCGCTGGTGTAGAGCAGGTTATGGGGCATAAAGAAGCTCTTCACAGCATTAAAACATCATTTCTAACACATTCTGCTGTACTTATGGGATGCTCTTGTTCTTTCCTCACCAGGCAGCAGGAGAAGAAACAGAGCTGATGCCTTCTGGGCTGCACACAACCCAGTGCTCCAGGGCTGTCCCCACCCTTCTTTCAGAGAGGCTGCCCTAAGACACCCTTTCAAACTTCTCACAATCTGCAGGAGCCACTCCTCAAACCTTTGGACACTTGAGTGCCTTCCAAATACCCAAACGGGCTTTATCTTGCTCAGTTAAAGAGGGTGTCTTGAATTATTAAAATTATGTGTAAGGTCCTGTTGTAATGTGATTTTTTTGTGGAGGTGAGATGTATATCTATGTTATGTATATGTATATAGGGATATAGGTGATATGTATATGTATATAGGGAAGAATATCACTAGGCAACGATGTCAGTACACAAAGAAATTAAAGCAATACCTATTTCCTCACAAATGCTCTGTGCTTGCATAGCAGAGTGGGCAAAGTCTTTTTATGTGGGAAGACAGTAAAGAAACTGTTCAAAGGAATTTCAGATAAGTTGTTCCTGTATGACTTTTTGGGAATTATTAATATTGAAGATTGATGGTTATCAAAGACAGACACAATTACTTTCCATTTTGTTAAATGTACAATTAACAATAGTGCTCATCTTTAAGGTGTTGTATAGTTTGGGGTTTTTTTCCCTGTTGTTGATAAAGGCTATTTGTCAAAAATGTGTCTATTAAGCCATTTTCAGTTCCTCATCTCCCTTGCACATATGGCAAAGCATAATGAGTTTTCAAACTGGAAAAATATTTAGCATCCTAAAAATGATCTCTAGGTTGATTTGAAGAATTTATTCTCTTGTTGTCCTGAAGCCTTACTGAGATATATATGCTGCTTCTGACATATTGTGTATTATAGTGCCTTATTCAGAAATACAAACACCTTATAGATAAAGAATAGCAAAAGGATAAATAACTTTTCTGAGTACTGCTGGCATTGGACACCACTGGAAGGAACCGGAGGAAGCAGCATGGCAATCTTCTGCTAACAGCAAATATTGAAAATATTTTGACCCCACTAAAAATAGGAAATAGGCTAATTGAATGAAACAGCTTTTAAAGCAAAGTCAAAAGTTTGCAGCATAAAATATAACCAAGTTTTGTTTAGTTTTCTATGCTGTTGACATTACACAGTCCCTTTTTGCAATGCAGCCTCATGCAGCCTCAGCCCATAGCCTTTCCTCGTTCAAACTCTGCAGCCAGGCTTTGAACAAAAAGTGTGTTCCTCTAAGTGTGCTGGTGAGAACCCATGGTGGCTGAGTGCTCAGGTCCCCCACCAGGAAGAAATCATGCCAGTTTTCTGCAAACATGCTCCAGAGCCTACAGGTGGTCGCTTTTCCTGCAACGAGAATATTCATACAGTGAGATTCCATTCAAGGTGACTACGGACAGCAGAAGCAGCAGTCAGTGAGCCATAACAGCCCACAAGCTGATATATCATTATATACAGCATAAGCGAGCAGCACATGCTATGAATTTCCCCAATTTTGTAGTAGTTTGGAATAGCTTTGGAGTAGTTGATGCTACTTTGGAAATACCTTTAGGACAACCAAGATTTGAATCTACCTTCAATTTGGTAAGAAAGCAGAAGCTGGTTTCAGACTCAGTGGATGGCAATGGAGGTATTCCTCCAGGAATCAAATTTATCACTTACTTGTACTTATATAATAACTACAATATAATTTTTATATATATATATATATATATATACATACACATGTATGTGTATGTATGTATGTATGCATGTATTAAGTAATATAAAGTAGTAAACTACATTTCCAATCTTCGGTGGATATAATTTTACAAGAATTGAAAGCATGTGAACAAAAAATGTGAGCCTGTTTTGGTTCTTTTGTTTTCTCCCCAGTACAAATGTGGCACTGTGTGAGAAGCTCTCAGATGGCTACAAGTTAAATTTTGTGCCTCTCTGGAGTAAGAAGGCAATTTCATTGCAGCTGAGTGTGGTGCAGACAGAGTGGCTGTAAAAATCTTCAGTCATTTATGTTAGTC
The DNA here is from genome assembly GCA_018697195.1 of Certhia americana. Classification (NCBI taxonomy): domain Eukaryota; kingdom Metazoa; phylum Chordata; class Aves; order Passeriformes; family Certhiidae; genus Certhia; species Certhia americana. The sequence continues at coordinate 74,029,085 of CM031859.1, forward strand.
ACAGAAGTAATAACTTTATTACTGGAACAGAGGCAGATTGCTGATATTTAGGGGTAATGCTTTTTTTCCTCTTCATATTTATTTTAATATCAGACAAGGTTTTACTGGTGTCACACAGACATTTGCTCTTATCATGCTAAAGGATTTGGTCTTCTTGGGAAATTCTGGGTTTAGATAATTTAAACATCTTTTTTTAATTTCATTTTTGTTTGATCTTCTAAAATATTTCTTTATAATTATTAACACACATCATTTTAGCATGTTGATTATTATATCTTCTCCTTTTTTACCACACTGAATTTTTCTTTCCTTATACTCTTTGGTAGAGTTTTATATTTCTCCTTATTCACCAGGTAGGTTACAGATATGCTTGTATTTTCTCTTTTTAATTTTGTTTTCATGCTGCTAAGCAGAGCTGGTAATTTGGAAGAATTCTTACTGCATTTTCAAGAAGAAGAACTGACTGAGCCTAGCACAAGTGGTCTGTAGAGCTGGAAGGGGCCTTCTCCACTGGGATGATTATGTGTTCATTCACTCCCACATACACAAAATGGAAAATTGGTCTGTGTAGACAATTCAGATGTTTCATAGCAGTCCCTTGGACAAAGGCAGTAAGATGGAGCCATGCCAAGTCAAGAGATCTAAAGATTTTTACAAGAACTCTTACCTTAACATACCAGCACTTGTGTACTTCAGTTTTAACCTGCTGGAGTTATGTAAAATTGATGTAGGGGTTGGGAAAGTAATCTGACATCAGCATAAGGAAAATGTTAAGCTCTCTCACTTCTAGCACATGATTTTTAAGACATTTTAATCGCCTCCCTTTCAAGTGTGGATTTACTGGGGAGGTCAAAGGGTCATTAACACTTCCCCTGCTCCTCCACCATTTAACAGGTAAACTCATCAAGGACTGGTGTTTGATGTTATTATTTCCTTAATGCATGTACCTGTATTCATTTTTTTTCCTACAGCCAAGTCCCCATCATACTATTTCTTTAACAGTATTTGAAGTCTAGAAATTGACTTTCATTTAAATATCATCAGCTCAAAGCTCCAGTAAAAGACCTTACTGTTTCCAGATGTTGCAGATGTTCTAGGAGGAAGAAAGGAAGCTTGCCCAAAATTGTTTTGCTTGCTGTTGCAAGGACGAGAGCCACAATGGAGAAGCTGTTTCACCCTGCTCCACCAATGATTGTACATCACTGTGGGCAGTAGAGAGGGGCAAGAACATCACTAGGCAGCCTCTTGATGCAGATTGACAAACCAGATGAAACTAAAATGGAATAACCATATCAAATGTGGTAAAGCAAGGATAGCTCCTCTGCCTGCTCTAGAGACAGTCTGATACCTGCCTACATATCTCTTTTTGAAAGTTGCTCAAGGATGCACAGTTTTATATAGCCAAATACTCCTCTGTAGGTAAATTTATTTAGTCAGTGTCATTTTACAGTTATGTATACAAAGGAAGAAAAATATGACATCACTAAGTGCACCCTCAGACACTAAGTGGTATGATTGACACACCTGAAGGATGGGATACCATACAGAGGGACCTGGACAAGCTCAAGTAGTAGTTGCACAGGAATCTCATGAGATCTCAAGTGCATGATACTACACCTGGATGAGTGCAATGTGTATTATCAATAGAGACTGGGGATGAACAGATCAAAGCCTGCCAAGAAGGGCTTGGGGATGCTGATGGATGAGACTCTGGATGTGGCCTGTCATTGTGCACTAGCAGCCCAGAAAACCAGTCATACCCTGGGCTGCATCAAAAGCAGGGAGTGGATTTTGCTTCTCTGCTCTGCTCTCCTGAGACCCCATCTGCAGTGCTGCACCCAGCTTTGGGGCCCTCAGCCCAGAACAGATAGCAACAGCTTGGAGTGAGTCCAGAAGAGGGTCACTAAGATCAGAGGAATGAAGCACCTCTCCTGTGAGGAAAGGGGAAAAGAATTTTGACTGTTCAGCCTGGAGAAGAGAATACTTCAAGACGACCTATCTGTGGCCTTCCAGTACCTAAAGGTTGCCCACAAGACTGGTGGAGAGGGACTGTTTACAAGAGTATGACAGGACACAGGAGAATGGCTTCAAACTGACAGAGAGCAAGTTTCAATTAGAAGTTATATAAGGGTGGTGAGGCACTGAACAGGTTTCCTAGAGAAGTTGTTAACGTCCCAGGAAGTGTTCAAGACCAGGTTAGATGGGGCTCTGAGCAATCTGGTCTAGTGAAAGGTGTCCCTGCCCATGACAGGAGGACTTGGAACGGGGTGATTGTCAAGGTTTCTTCCAATTCAAACCATTCTGTGATGCTCTGATTCTATGATACCATGACATGGGGCATATTAAGCTAGTAAATAATTTTCTGTGTTTCTGTTCTTTAATGTTTTCTTAAGGGCAAGCTTGTCTTTCTTTTAGATTGAAGAAATGTGTTTCAGAGGCTACCTGGGTATTTTGGATCACTTGTTCTCTGTAAATACAAAAAAAAGAAAATACCCAAAACACAACTCACATACTCTGTATATATGAAGTCAGAAAGGAACTGAATTCTGTTATGTATATTAATGCAATAGAAACTGAAATGATGACCATACGATGTGTAATAGATGCAAGTTATATGGAAGAATATGGCATATCACCTATATAATGAATAACATTCATTACTTAATGACACAAAGCTGATGATATAAAAACTGCTATAGGTGGTCAAAGTTGAGTATAGTCAGGCTGGTGTAGCACTCTGAACTCCAAATATCTATTTGACATTCAGCCTAAGGTTATATTTTTATTTTTTTCTCCTTTCTTGAGACTAGTTTCTTTTTCATTCTTATTTTTTGCTTCCTTCAGAGTGTCTTGGTGTTCTTCAGCCTAACCCTCCTGGGACAGACAAAGATATAAAAACTGCTATTTTATTCTGCTTTACTTAGCCTCTTAAAGTTGCTTAGTTGCTTTAGAGACAGTCACCTCCTGATACATGAGCACAAGATGTCACAAGGCACATAGTGGAATAGTAAACTTAGGCTTTGATCTATTGCTAGAAATGGACATGGGAAGAGAGAAAAAGGTTGAGCTTTTCTAAATATATATATATATATATATATATATATATATATATATATATAATATATACGAGACTCTTTACAAGAGTAAACAGAAGTTACAGATACCAGAGCTCAAAGCAAATGGATCAGGTGAAACCTGCTAGAGTCTTCCTTTGACTCAGGCAAACTAGCTACCAGCCCTGTTTAGTAATATACACAGGTTAAAGCTTCCTGTGTGATCATTATTTTCATCCAAAACCAGGGTTACCAGAATTTCTATGTAGCTACAGGCCATTGTCACATGATCTCAGCTTCATGGCTTTCTCAGTGAGAGCTTGGCTCTTCTCATCCCCAACTGCCCCATTTGGAGAAAAGCTGAGCAGATCCCTGGCAATTTGTTGAGCTGTTCTGGCCATAATTTGCAGGGAGTCCATCACCTGCTGACATATACCTGCCATTCATCCCATATTGAAATCCCTCATTTAAGTCTCTTATTCACAAAAAGGGGGTTGGAGGCAAAAAGAACACACTATTTTTCCCTTCTACATGTATTTTAAATGTGACCTTTTTTCTCCTGCCCAGGTTTATTTATATACATTGGTGCATCAGGAAAGTGACTGAAAATGTTAAATACTCTGATTTGAATTAGTAGTTTGTGTAGCATCCAAATAATCTGAATAAAGTACATTACAAAAATGCTGGAAATTGACATTACATCTATGTTGATGCACATTTCAGTTGCCAAGAAAAGAGCAGTTTGGCTGAAGGATCCAACAAAATCTGCTTAGTGGGTCTTCCTTGGCGAGAGCCCACAAAGCAGATTGCTTTCATACAGTACTCCCTTAATCACTGTAAAGAGGTTTCAGAGAGATTAATAATAACTAGTGCAGTTGTTACACCCACGCACAGTGACTCAGACACACAGCCCAGGGAGACTCTTTACCTGTGTGGGCCACACAGACACATGCCAATATTTAGTCCAATAAAGTTGTCTTTCCAGCAGCATGAATGATAATCTTGGAGGTAGATGATGACAGGGCCTGTCAAACAAGCCCCTATACTGAGACACAGCCCAATATATAACAGCATCTCACTAGAGCCACATTAAAGGCTGCAGTGAAATCCTCTCACTCTCTCTCTCTCCTTCTCTCTCAAATATCAGCAACAGTGATTAAAACAAAATAATACCTAGTCCCAGTGTCATGCTGCGCTGCAGCGAGAGGACTCTAAGAGTAATGAGGGCCCATTTGGTTTAAATGAATTTTTGGCCAGTGTTCCTGAGTGCAGGGCTGAGGCAGCTGGCTGTTAGTCAGACACAATGCAGGCAGGAGGTGATCAGACAGTGCTGTGGCAGCGGGGGGTGGTGGAGGAGTTCTGAGCTGCTTCTGCTCCTCATGCTAAATGTGTGGATAGCCTTGGTGCTACTGACTCTGTGCTGGCCACAGCAGACACCCATCCATGTTTTTTTCTCTTTTGGACTTGTTATTTAGCTGAAATTTTGTGGGGCTTATATTATCTCATCCCCTGTTTCTGACATAAAAGAGCAGCAATTGTGATTTGATTAACCTCCCTGGGTACGGGGAGTGCTCGGGAATACTCTATCTGAGTCTTTAGTCAGATACAGATTAGCAGAGGATAATAATTCAGTGGCTGCTGTAGAGCAAGTTCCATGTAGCAATCAGAGTTAACTATTATGGATTGCTTCCAGTTTGCAGCTAATATGATAGCCCAGCTCCTATTGACTTCAATGGCACGGGAGATTGTGGAAGCCTTGGACTAGCAGCAGTAGTCAACCATAACATTATCTATGGAAATAAAAGCCTTCCAACAAGAGAACCAGAGATAAATTGAGGACAATTAGGAAGTATTTTAGCTCTCATTCCTACCTGCAATATGGTAGGAGGTCAGGCTCTGAGTTAATTTTGTGGTCAAAAAGACATAAGGCAGCAAGCCACTTTGAAGAGGAAGAGAAAAGCCAGAGGAAAGTTTAGCTAACTTGATTTCCTTCTAGGAGAAGGGAACCCACTTGGATGAGGGAAAGTCTTGTGACTATTGTTTACCTGGACTTTGGTAAATCTTTTGCCACTGTTTCCCACAGTATTCTCTCATAAAACCTGGCTGCTCATTGCTTAGACAGGTATATACTTCTCTGGGTAAAAACATGTCTGGATGGCCTGGCCCAGAGAATTATGGTGAATGGGCTTAAATACAGCTGGTCACTGGTGGTGTTCCCTATGACTCTATTCTGGAACCATTACTGAGTAATGTTTATTATCTGTGATTTGGGAGAGGGGATCAGGTGTGCCCTCAGTTTGCAGATGGCACTAAGAGTGCTGAACTGCTGAAGGGCAGGGAAGGCTCTGTAGAGGGATCTGAACAGGCTGGATTAGTGGCCCAAAGCCAATTGTATGAGGTCCAACAAGAGAGGCACTTGGGTCGCAACAATCCAGTGCAGTAATACAGGCTTGGGGAAGAGTGGCAGGAAAGCTGCCTGGTGGAAAAGGACCCGAAGGAGCTGATTCACAGCCACTGACTGTAAGCCAGAAGGTGTTCAGGTGGCCAAGAAGGCCAAAGGCATCCCAGCTTGTATCAAGAATAGTGTGGACAGCAGGAGGATCATCCAGTGTACTGATGAGACCAGTGATCATCCCCTGTACTGATGAGACCACACCTAGAATCCTGTGTTCAGTTTTGGATCTGTCACTACAGGAAAGACATTCAGGTGCAGGAGTGAGTCTAGAGGAGGGCAGCATAGCTGGAGAAGCATCTGGAACACAGTTTTTATCAGGTGTGGCTTAGGAATCTAGGGTTGTTTAGCCTGAAGAAAAGAAGGTTTAGGGAAGTCTTACCACACCATGCAACTGCCTGAAAGAAGGCTGTAGTCAGGTGGGAGCAAATCTCTTTTGCCAAGTGATAAATGAAAACGTGAGAAGAAATAGCCTCAAAAGTTTCACCAGGGGAGTTTTAGATTTTATATTAGGAAAAATATCTTCACAGAAATTGTTGTCAAGTGGTGGAGGCTGCCCTGGGAAGTGGTTGAGTCACCATTCCTGGAGGTATTTAAAAGACATGTAGGTGTGGTCCTTTGAGACATGGTTTAGTGATAGACTTGACAGTGTTACATTTGTGGTTGGACTCAACAATCTTAAAGGTATTTTCTAGCCTCAATTATTCTATGATCGTTTTCTGTGAAAAGCACGAGAAACAACTTCTTTTCTGATCTTCAATATCTCCCTGTGGAGAGGGGACACAGAATTTATTTGGGGCAGTACAATGTCTGGTTTACCTACAGTTTTCTTTTCAAGTTGTTTCTCTAACCCCTCCACACCCAGGCCAAATAATACAGAGACAATGACAGGAATACGGGGAGAGGAAAATTCACTCCAAAGTGTGTGAAACTGAAAACAAGAGTTGGTTTTCTTGTTTTAAGAGTGGAAGTCAAAAAGAGATTGAACTTGAACTTTTGCTTAAAGTTTTTGTCTTTTTGGTAACCTGCAGAAAAGTGCAAAGAGCTTCAATAGCCAGAAATATTTTCAGACCAGGAATCACATCAATAAATTTCTGCTTTCGATCCTGAAGCTGTGTTAGCTCACTCCCACAATTTTTGCTATGAAGTAGGCTGCTTCTTTAAATTCATAGTGTTCAGCATTGTCATTGTCTGCACTGTACACAGCTAATCAGTTTAGTTACAGACCGGATGGATAAGAGCAGCGTTTCAATAGCCAGTCACCAAAATGGATCTATAGAGCCTAGAAAAAATTAGCAACTCACATATTATTTTAAATTCCAGGCTATGTGCCAGAAAAGCAACATGCAATACATATGATAAAGTGTGAAGGTGACTGAATTTATGAAATGTAAGTGTGGGAAGATAGAACTGGTTTTTTGGGCTCTTTTCAAATTTTTGTATATTTATTGAAATTGACAGCTTTAATTAATTTACTTAGGTGAATTAATTTGACTTAGGTGCAAGCCACATGTGCTTTAGAATTCTGTATGTTGTTGGTTCTATTTGTTTTGCATAATCTGTCAGAAGTGACATTGCAGAGGTCCATAAAGAGCCTCTGGCACAAATGGCATGATGTATTATGCAGAGAAGCTTCAAGTACAGAAGCTTCACCTGAAGTAGGTTTTCATACATTGTCAAAACTTTCCAACTCAACAGGAAGAGAAATAAAATAAGAAACAGAACATAAGTAAGATAAATAAACAGCTCAACCTACAGGCTTGCTTTAACACAGTAGAAAGAAAGAACAAATAGATTGGCAAAAAGGTTAGAAAGATGAAGGGAATGGGGAGGAAGGGAGAAGATCATGATCAATAGTTTGCCAAAGGGAGCACTGCTGTTGTGAGGTCTGCACTCAGTTACAAGGCTTACTTCGCAAGATAATGACAGAACTACACCACTAGAAGCCACATAAGGTCAGGGAAAACCCACAGAGAGTGTGGGCCATCCAGTGTACCATGTGGAGTAGCAGTGATCAGATGGTTTAATAGTAACACAACTATAGAAAAAGTGTAGCTTAGAAGTCACTGTTTAAAATTATGAAAAAGTAGTGTCACTAAAATGGTTATGGGGGTTAATTTTTTTTCTCTGCATATATATATAACATTTCTTTTAAGTGAAGATCTCTCTGGTAAACACTAGGAAGAATAATTTTAAAATGCATAGCATATTGGGACATAGATACTTTATAGATTTATAGTTACCAGTAAATTTAGTAACTAAATTTCCAGCAATAAAAATTTAAATAGTTAACTTGGATATGTAGCCCATTTCTTTCCTGTCCACAAATCTGCTTGAATATTCCTTCCTTATTTTTCATTTTAACTTACTCTGAGGATAATTTTCAAAAGTTTTTGGTTGTTTGTGAGCAGTTTTCTGTAGGTTTTCAAAAAAAAAAAAAAAATCAATCAAACCAGTTTGGATTTAATGTGTTATTCACATGGTATTTCTGTGCCTCTACTGAATAACTATGTGTCTGTGAAAGTGTTTGGTAGAAATTTATAGGATTCCAAATCTGCTATCAGTAAAAACTTTAAATATTGACTGTTCTGAAGTACATTCTTGACAGTAAATTTTTCTGCCAGAATATTTATAGGAAGCAAACATAAAATGGACAGAAACACTGCCAATAAAAAAACCTGAAGACAACTTTGCCAGTTCTTTTCAAATAACTGCAATAGTTCATTATCTTCTTCCTCCAAGAGGTGAAAAATTCCTATTCTAGTTGTTTTCTGGGGACATAAACCAAAGCCATGTTCTAATTAGCTTTACAAATCACTGTAGTGCTTAATTTTTATTTTTTTCTTAAAGTTATGTATGTGCAGAGGAAAGCACAGGGGGAAATTTCCAGAGGCCCCCTCCTTGCTACACCTAACAGAAATTCATAGAGGATTTCAGTATCTTTTATGTGCTCCCCTGTCCTTTCCCCTCCACCAGAGTGTGAAGCATCTGCATATGACATCATTATTGGGGATGACCTTATAATGAATGCAATAATGTGAGTAAAATGGCCTTTTCAGTGCCTGCTGTGCCAACTGAAAAGATTGCTCTCCTTCATGGCTTGTCGGTGCTGTGGTTCCTACTGCAGGCATGGGGAGATGGGAGAGCTGTGTGACACATCTGTCTACCCCATCTGAGAGGAGCCTCAGGACCTCTGTACCAGTACAAATCTGTGAGTGGGACTGTGCCTGACCACGTAAGGGGAACCTCCCATGAAAATAATGGGAATGAGAAGGGGCAGTGTATCTACGCATTGTCTGGCCTACCTTTTCTGAAACCAAAACTGTGAAATATGGGAAATGTGAATGGGAAATAGAAAAGCCATATAAGTCTAAGAAAGCTGTGGAAAGCAAATCTCAGAATGGAGAAATGTAAGAAAGTAAAAAGAAACAAGGTCAGGAAATAGTAATGCTACATGCGGAATAAAGATAGGCCTTAGAAAATATGTTAAGCAAGATAGCAGAAATATGTACACTTAATAATAGAGCTTTATCCATTGTTTTATATAATTACAAGTGAGTGTTGTTAGGAGAAAGGTGTACATGTTGAAGTACTAATTGGCTTTTGCAAACGCTTGTCAACTTCTAATATTATCCTATTGGCTAAAAAGTTTTTAAAAGATGATGTAACTAAGAGAAGTTTGGCTGCTTCCATCTCCCTGGCATAATGCTGTAAAATGAGACTGATAAACATAATTTTTGTTTATGATAAACATAAACAAAATCTCAAATGCTTTGAGACAGACACTTCACCAGTCCCGTCCTATGTTTATGTATATTTATGCACATATAAGAAAAAAATTTTAGCTATAACACAAAACCAAAATTACATACATGTACTGTTGTCACTCCGAGACCGCCCTTTTCTCTCTGAGAGTTAATAGTGTGTGTATCTCTTTTTAGGAAATGCTGCAGTGGGAATTAATGCTTAGGAGAGTCCTCACAGTGTTGGAGGTCAGAGAGTCGAAGATACCCTTCTGTTTATCCCCTTGCAGTAGGGCAGGGATTCAGTGCTCAGTCTGACGTTCTCCCTTCCAGCCTCCCCTGACCCAGCCTAGAGTTGGCTGTGACTAATTAAAAGAGAATAAATATGTCAGTGCTGACCCCAGGGACAATGCAGAGACAGGTCTTAATTTCCAGTTTTCAGATGTTGACCTGTGCTGAAATGGTAACAGTGATACAGCATTTCATAGTCCTATTAAGCCTACTTTATACAGCCAGTATACAAAATCTGATGGAATGAACGATCTTGATTGTACTTCCCTTCTCTCCTTAGATATAACCCAATATACCCTAGTTGAGATAGAAGTCACTGGCACCTCAAACAAATGCTATTTGTCCCATCATAATTTTTTTAGTATCACAGCATATCTGCTGCTGTTATGTGCCCTTGCCATGACGAGCCCTTCAATTTTCTGGAGGGAATCATCACCTACCAACCACAGTTCTACTAGTCCTTAATTTTCAAATTTGCATGCATTCCTCTACCAGAAACTTACACAAAAGAAACTGTGAGGACAGCATCATGTTTGGTCCATGAGGAGACACCATATCCAAATTTGTCTTAGTAGTAGGCACTCTGATTTAGGAATCAAGTGACAAAGCAACAAACTGATGCAATCATCAGCTAGCCTGGCTGAGCATATAAGCCAGTGAACAAGGCTGCCAAGCTGAAAGAGCACAGAACCATAAACCTGCCTTCAAAAACACCACAAGATGCAAACTTCAGGCTTGTCAGTTTGTACCATTGTCCAATACTACAATGAATAAATCATTATGTTATAAATTAAACTTAGCTCTCAGCTTGACTGGGATGCCAGCCTCTGTCTGAAGCTTGCCTCAGGGGACAACAAGCTGCAGGATGGTGAACAGAGCAATTCATGACAACTTGTGCTGCTACCACCCTCAGCCATCCTAAGCGGGTCAACAACACAGAGTATGTTCAGAGAAGAGACTGAGACAGAAAGATAGCTCAGAAGTGTATCTTTCTCTTTGCTGTGATTTCCCCCATGCCAGGTTCCTGGGAACATGACATACATTTCATAGATCATAGATGGCAGGGAAAATGGCACAGGCCACTCCCTAGCCTTCACTGTGCATTTGCCCACATTTGTTCATTTGCCCCTTCACTATCTCCTCTGATCTAAGAGGCTTTTCTCATGGCATCAGCTGCTTTGACTCAGTTACTTTTTATAATCTACACAGCTTGCTTTTTTTTTAAGAAGAGGATGAGGCTATTTCTACACTGTGTCTGGATTTGAAAAACTATTTGTAAAAGAAGGGAGAGTAGAACTCACACACAGTTGACCTGAGACCCCAGTACACGTGAGGGCATAACCTGGGCTTCTTAGTTGTGAAAGCCCAGAGGAATAGGAGAGAACTCCCAAGTTCTTTGTTGACTAGATAAATAATCTATGCCTTTTATATACCTTCAAGTTTTCTTAAAGGGCTACACAAAAGGGCCACAGAAAATGTCATTGGATTTAAATCCCTGGAGATAAGCCAGTTGCCAAACATCACTATAGCAAATCAACTCTGTTACCTAAAGCATGGAATCTAAAGAGGCTGACAAGCCCACTGAGCTGCAGAGGACCATGCAAAACTAATCTAGATGAGCTGAGTTGAGAAGTTTAGTCCATTAAGCAGTATTCTCTCAGCTGCACAGAGCACACTTTTTGCCCTCCTCTCACTGATACTATACTGAAAAGAGGCTTGTGTATTGAGATTCTCAGGCAAAATTTCTCTGCCAGCTCTGCTGGTGCCACAGGAGTGACATGAGTTATTAAAGAACTATAGCTGTTTGTAAAATTCAGCACACGGGAGATACATATACTTGCCCATGTACTCCTTTTCAAAAAAACCCAAAAAAAAACCCCAAACCAGCAGGATTAGGATGTAATGAAACTTAAATCTTTTATTTCTGACAGAATGATTTGCTTGTAAGCACAATGTTGCCAACACGTGATTTTAGCAAGGTGTTAAAGGATTTTAAGGAAATCAACCTCCTTCTATTTCCTTTCTGTGGAAACATGAACTTACTGAAATTGTTGCACCTTTTAAGCATAAATCATAGTGAAAAACAAACTGATAAGAAATACATTTGTTATCTACTTTCAGGCTTTTTTTCTTTCCAGTCTAATATTTTGCTAATGACTAATCAGTCTGATAACTTTTAGGGACAGAGTTTGCTATTTTGGGCTATTCCCCAAGATGAAAGTTATTTCTATAGCAGCTATTCTTAGAAGCATTTATGGAAGAAAGGGAGCGAGTAAGCACCAGTAGAGGAGTGACTCACCACAGCACTACTAATTGCCAACCAAAAAAAGTCTTTTGTTTTGCGAATCAGAAAATCAGCTGCATTTTAAAAAATTGCTATATATTTGAGAACCAAATACTGCTCAGGATCTTTTGATATTTAAACTATGTGGGATGAGTGCACAACCAAAAACAGTGACTGACAAACATCTGAAATTACTCCTTTCTAGACTGACATCTCTCCACATTATTTACCTGCCAACACAATTGCTCTCACCTCTTTCTTTATCATCCCTACAAAATCTGCTTGCCTTTGATTTTTTTCGTCTTCTGTTGTTCCACAGCTTGATATATGTTAAGTAAAAGGCAGCTAAAGGGACTGCTAACTGCCCACAAAAATTTCCATTTCTAGGTCTCTGGCTAGGATGCAGGCAGGTCAGTGGCAACTGGAAGTCATTTCCAGCCTGTTTGCTGACCTCAGTGACATTAATTGCTGGACTGGCCATGGCAGTAATCTCAGCAGAGGAATCACCCACTCTGTGCTGAAATCAGGCCGTCCTCTCCCCTGCAGAGCCAAGGTTGTGGCAGGGCTGTCTCCAAGAAGCCAAAGAAACAGACACCTACATCTTCCTCTTCCCATGAAATATATTAAAATTACTCATTTTTTCTTATTTTCCAGCTTAGACAAAGTTAGCATGAGAGCTAAGGCTGTGCAAAGCTAAGGCTATGCTGTCATGTATTTAAATAATCTGGAAATGACTTAACAGTAGCCATTACTCTACGTAACTGAATAAACTAAATAATCATGGGTATAAACCTCAGAGTTTATTGAGGTGACGTGTTATTTTTCTCTCCAAGCAACTGGTTAGCTTAGCTGGTTAGTGCAGGGAAAGTGAGAAAGAAGAAAAAGTCTCCATGTCTCATGCTGCAGCCTCATCATAGCTGTTTCCAGGAGAGCTGAAGAGCTCCTTTTTCTCTTTCTTCCTCTCTTCCTATGTTGTGACCTGTCAAGACCAGGAACTGGTTTGTCCTTTGGTCTTCACATATCTAAAAATGAAACAGAAAAAATTTTCTGTCTTTCCTCCCCTCCCTCTCTCCCTTCCTCCCTCCCTCCGTCCCTCTCCCCCCCCCCCCCCCCCCCCCCCCGGGACTACTTGTGAATATTTTTATAGTGCAAAAGCAAACTCTTCACCCTTTCAGAGAACTTAGACTAACATTAGAAAATGAAGTTTTCCATTTCAGAGAACTATACTGTCAGACTTCCATTAATGTTTTTACCCTTTTCAATGCTCATGAGAAATCTTGCCATATTCTCCATGGAAAGCTCTAATTTTCTTTTTCATTTTTATTTTTTCCTTCCCCCAAGAAATCCCAGCTGCAAATATGAGAATTTGGCCTGTTTTTCTCTTTTTATTCAGAAAAAGGACATGTAAACATGATCTCTGTAGGTAAAACCAATCAAAGGGAGAGCAAGTTTAAAAACAAAACCTTTACTTAAGGGAAAAAAAGAGAAATCCATGGCTGAAACTATATCAAGGATGTTTGGAGCCTGCCTCAACATTTTGTGGTGCTTGGATAGGCAATATAATTTATATCAGATTAACCATGATTTAAAGGTCTTTTTATTTAAACACACAAATCACAATTGAGCAGAATTTTATTCCCAGAATAATGTCATCTAACTTATCTTGGTTAAATTTTTCTTATTCATTGTATTCAGAGGTTAACTTTTTTTTTAATAAATATTAAATTAATTTGCTTGGAGATAGTTCCTGTAAAGGACTGAGTCACAAACATTCAAATTCAGATATCTAAATCTGAATTTCCAGTGTTGGAAAACTTTGGCTCATTTGCTGTGTAACCTCAATGAAGGGAGATGACATTTATCAGTTCACACCACTGGGGGAACCTGTTCCTGACCTGGGTGTGGGAGATGACATACTGGCTAGAGGTAAGACACATCACAGCCCCTGGTCTGGGTGATGCTCTGATGGGTAATGGTTCTGCAGCTTTGAGTCACAGAAACAGACCCAGGACTCAGACCCCATCTCGTACTCCTTGACAGCAGGTCCAAAGAGAGGAGGATGAGACTACTTAAAAAGGGAAGGAATATCTCATGCTACCAATTAAAAGCCATGATAAATAATTTCCTGTGTACTTCCATCCGGCTGACAGGCCAAAATGAGCAATCTGTTACTCTGCTGTGTTGGTTCTTCATTTCCCAAGGCTCCTGCAGAAGAAACATACTTTCAAACTTGAGTCATCTAATACAGGCACTGAGGTCCTCTACAGATTCACCAGGGAACAATTCAAAAGGTGAAAGTAAGAAACATGTTGAATAAATGAAGCTCTTTAGCATGAACACAGACATACTGGTCTGAGCAAAGAGCCAGCTGAGCCACTCAGTCTGCCTTCGACACAGCCAAAATCAGATTCTTGGGGAAGAGCAGATGAGTAGGACATTCATATCTAAATTTTCCTCCCCGGTTACTTTTTCACCTATCACCAGTAGTTACATATCACAAGGACTTCCTAATGTGTCCATGGCTTGTATGAATTTAGAGATGATATTAATTTACCTGTTTCTCTTTGAACCCAGGTAAATATTCAGTGTCTTCAATATATAAAGTAAGGATTTACAAAGTTTAACTATATGAGGACTTTTATGGGAGACCATTGTGAAACTGCAGCTGTCTGTGGAAGCAAACTTGAGAGGCATGAGTGAAATTGAGAACCAGAGCACAGCAATACTTTTCTAGCCCTTTTCCTACCTCTGAGATGTACTCACATCCTTTTGCTGCATGAAAGGCAGGCTGAGTGCAATGTGAAAATGTCTGAGTTAGATATGTTGAAGGTCCCAGGCTGATGAAGGGCATAGATCAGATGCCACATACAGTCCATGAAGTCTTTTCATGTGACCAGCTTAAGGACATTTCTTGTCATATCTATCATCATCAGACAAAAATAGCTGTCAGGAATCCAATCCAAGCTTGCACAGGGTTTAACAAATGAAGAAACTGGGTTGGTGTCACCATTTAATTACTAACAATCTACTGTGCAATTTGGCATCTTTCCATGGATTATGCTCTTTCTCTCCTTAGAATTGTAAATAAGTATGTGGAAAATTCTAAAGCGTAAGCTCAATTTGAGGTCACATCTGCCCAATGATCGAGTTTTTATCAATTTCTTGCACTGCACAACAAATCTGAACTCAGCTTGCCTTAAAACATCAGCAACAAATTCTGTTGGTTGCAGCACCTTGTGCTGTGACTGGGGTTGTTGCAGTGCGCATGGATTCAGCATGAAGGGAACTTGTTACCTGCTACAAAATCATAGAATCATAGAAGTTTTTAGGTTGGAAAGGATTTTTAACATCATCAAATCCAAGTGTTACTCTCACTTCCAAGTCTACCACTAACTCAGTTTTCACAGATACAGTATAATGAGTTTGTGGAAAGTATGATACCAATCACAGGTTATAAAAAAGCTTTAGTAACCTTTTGAACCTTGTCAGGATAAGCATCCACTGTATTTACTCTAGTTTTTAAAAAGTGTCACTCATAGGAATATGTCTCCAGTTCTGTTTCTGCTAAAAAAATATTATCCATTAATGGATTGCAGTGATCTTTTATACAGGACACACTGAAGCTAGTAAAAAAATGGAGGAGAGCTTCAGTGGGCTATGAAAAGGCATACACTCAAAAAGAAACAGCATTTCGATGTGTAAGAACATAACCTAATGAGATGTAGACGGGACTGTCTGGAGCCATGAGCAGGGCAGGCAAATGCTAAGGGTAGCAGACTGCTGGGATGCTGCTTGTGCCAGTAAATTTTGCTTCTGACAACACTCGTGCTTCAGACCTGTTGATATCTGGGTTAGTTTTACATGCTTAGGAAGAGGTTGAGCTACAGATTATGCCAAGCTATATCATTATATATATCTAGCTCTCAGGCAATATAAAATGAGGCAGGCTTTTTCCCTGAGTCCTTATCCCTCTTCACGGAGTCATAGACTTGCTGAGGTTGGAAATGACTCTGGAAGTCGTCTGGTCTGACCTTTTTGCTCAAGCACAGCCACCTAGAGCAAGTTACTGAGGACTTTGGCTAGATGGCTTTTGAGTATCTCCAAGGAGGGAGGCTCACATCCTCCCTGGATAGCATATTCTGGTGTTTGGTCACACATGAAGCAAAATAGAGAATTTCCTGATGTTCAGACAGAGCCCCCTGAGTTTCAGTTTCTGCCCACTGCCACTTCCATTCCACACCAGAATGGAAAAAAAAAAAAAAAAAAAAGAGATTCAGACTGAAGGGTGTCTGCATACATATTAAAACAGAAGGACTTAGATTGGATTTCTGATGTTGACCACAAAACAGCATTTTCTAATGCTAGTCTAGGTTCTCTGAAAGGGTGAAGTGTTTGCATTTGCACTATAAAAATATTCACAAGTAGCCCCTGGGGGGGGGTGGGGGTGGGTGGGTGTGGGTACGGGGAGGGAGGGAAGGAGGGAAGGAGGGAAGGAAAGAGGGAAAGAAGGAAGGATTGGCCTGGTCTGGTCTGGGCCCTTCAATTTTGAGGTGGCTAATTCAAGGCTGCCTGCATGGCCATGAGATGACTTGGTAGCCCATTGTCGGAAGACAGCTCCAGCCTTTAAGTTGCTTCCAAGGCTGTAAACTTGAACTACATAAATAAAAATAAAAATTGAATATGGTGCATACAAATTCAAGTGACAATCATCAGATCCAGACAAATGTCACTGTCTTCTTTCTTCTTCTAGCTAGCTTGTTTCTGAGAAAAGTCTTCCAGAATATAAAGGGCAAGCAAAAGCCACTTGACTTATATTCAGTCTACAAATTAAGTTGTTTCTATCCTATTTTTCAAGCCCTTGTTTATTTCTGATTAGCTAATATCACCCAAGAGCCAAACCATTTGTTTAACACTAACTGCTTCCGAAACATTTCTGTTCGTATCATCTAGAAAAACCGATGTCAGTTCTATAATGAAACAAAGGGTTATTATCATTCACAGAGCCATGTAACAACATTTAATGCTGGGATTGATACTTGCTCTGTAGCTTATGCAAATGAAATTTCCTTTTTGTTTCTACATCAACAGCTTAAGAAAACCTCAATTCTAATAATGTTCAAATATGTAGAAATACAGTTGGGATTTTCTTACCTTTGCCTTTACATAATCCAGTAAAAGATCAAAAATATTTGTTTAAACTTCATCTTTGTCCCATAAATTCCTAGGAGTCACAATAAGCAAATAATTCACAGTAATTAACAGAGATTTTACAATACCAGTGCACATAATAAACTATGTATGCCAAAGTGTGATTTTCTCCTTAAATCTGTCTGTATGGATTGCAACACCGTCCTCCATATATTTAAGAATTATTTCAGAAAGTTGTAAGTTACAAACAGAAACGGAGCTTGTCCTTTTTTGTATCAGACTTGCTGAACTGTAAGCTCAATGCTTTTTTTCTTTTCTACCCTGCCTTAATGTACTCTCAATAGATTTGCTTAAGACTTGAGATGGAGCATAACTCTGTGTATCTGGATAGGACCCCAAGGAAGAGACCACATGGCTGCGCTGTGCCTGGAGAATGCCAACAATATTTTGGTATGGTATCCTGGTCTTGAGCCAACATCATCTCTTCCCCACCTTGAGTGCAAGGCTGTACTTTCCCTTTGCAGGGTACAGACCCATTTCTCCTCCTCTGGGGAGGTGGAGCCAACACTCACAGTTGTGATGTCTATGAGGAAATAGCCCACCGAAAGAATCACAAGTCTGTAACAGTCCCACCCAATGGAGAAGCCAGAACTTGGTCCAATCAAGGCAATTGAGACACACAACTGTATTTAAAAGTAACTTTCATAGTTATTGACTTCCAGACAGGTACATCAGTATTTTCTGCCTATCCGTTTGGATAACAAGCTCAAACTACCCACTGCATTTCATTAGATACTATAGGCAAGTTTGATTGCATCTCAGCTAATTATTCCAGATTTAGTGTTCAGTGTTTTTCTAACACTGGGGTGGACATTCAATCTTATTGCCCTCCCCCTCCCCCCAGTTAGAATAGATGTAATGAAAGAAGGTATAATAACCCCAGAAATAATTGGATTTTGCAGCAGTTTGTGACAAGTGTCCAACACACATTCATATGGTCCACTCTGCTTTTACAAGCTAAAGCCACAGATTGCAATTTATTGCTGCTTCTTGACGTTGAAATTAGAAAGAGTATTATTGCTGGAAGGAAAATATATTAGCAGAAACACTTGCTGGATCTGAGGGAATCTGACTTTTGGCTGAGATCAATAACCAGAAAGCCCAAGGCTGATCTTTATCAGAATATGGAGTGAATGCCTAGGAGAATGGATACTAAGTGCTGTCCAAAGATTTCATTCCCTTCCTACAATCATGTGAAAAATGTAGCCACTGGGTCCCACAAAATTATAGGCTTCATTGAGATGAAAACTTCAGTTTGCTTTTATTTAAATAGCAATAAAAAATCTTGGTGCACTAAAAGCTGAAAACTGCTGCTGTAGCTTTCAGCTTGTAGGCATAACATGATTTGTGCCCACTGAATGAGGTAGCGGTTGCAGGGACTTTTTTCCTGAGCTGTTTGTACCACATCTAACGTGGCTGGTTCCCAAGCTCCACAGAGGACAGTAGCTGATTCTCTGGTGTGCCAGTTAAGTGACCATAATTCTCAGTGCTACCTGCCACAGTAAGACTCCACAACTCTCATTGAAACAACAAACAAAGCTCATATAACCATGATCCTTCAGTGTTAGTACTAGTGAGTTGGTATATGTTATCACTCCCTTGTGATTGAAACAGGCTGAAGGCAAGGGAATCACTCTTTCTTATTATGGGCTTTCTTGCTGGGAGATCCTAGAAGATGAACTCAAGGAGTTGTTCCTCTTCCTTGAGGGCTGTGGCCTGCTGAGCTCAGAGCCATCACATCCTCATGCCAATGGAAGGAAGTGGGAGGTGTATGACCTGTTACAGCTCCAGAAGGCAACTAGTCTGTTAGAAAGTTCATGCCCATGAGCATTGTTAAGACTTGTGATGTATTCATTTGGATTCATCTGTGCCACTGGGAAAAAAAAAAAAGAGATTCAGACTGAAGGGTGTCTGCATATATATTAAAACAGAAGGACTTAGATTGGATTTCTGATGTTTACCACAAAACAGGCACCCATTTCTGTCAGCTAGAGATTGTATTTTCATTGCATGCTCTGTATTCCATATATGTATACCTCACTCTGAAACGGCACACAAGGCAGAGAATTTGCATTTGAGGGATGTGAATTATTTATGACCTGTAAAACAGAAGATTTGCTAGACATGCACATTTAGTAACAGGTCATTGAAGCCAACAGTTTTTCCTTTAGTCATGTCCAAGTACTTGGACATGTATACATTTCTTGGACTCTGTATACATTTCTGCTGTAAGGACTTTGCCACAGCTCCTAACAAATAGAACTAAAACAACTGTAAATGCATCAGGAAAATGGAGAGGCATCCTTGATATGGTGGGAAAACCTCACAGAGGGCATTCAGATACCATACTCAATTTATTACTTATGATTTGCCATGTAATGTATCCAGAGAGAGAAAACGGATCATGTTTTAGTAGTTAAAATAAAATAAAGAATATGCATACAACCTGACTTACCCATGCTCTTGGAGCACTCCGTGAGTCAAAATTAGCAAGTGACAAAATGAGTGATATAGGATAGTTCAGAGGAATAGGTAACAGGTAGCATCCTCAGAGGAGCATGCCCCTCAGGATTCAAAGTGATACACATGTGCTTGATACTGTTTGTACAGACTGAATAAGGATGATGTGTAATTCACAGGTTTCACTGGACACTGGTGAATGAGGGGGAAAAAAACAAACCTCACTTGGATTAAGCATGGAAGCAGATCTGTTAGCTGAGCTTGCAGAGACGAGCCCTGATGATCTTGTTGTAACCACAGAGAATAAATTAATTCCTGGGGAACATAGCTACTGGCATGCACATTCCCTCTGTGGTACCTCAACATAAAAGGGATCCTGAGGAAAAGGTTTTGTGAGAGGATGACAGATGACTACAGATCTCATCTTGATCTGAATTGCTGAGTTCATCGTGACTTAAGGCTGCTATCTGATGTCTCATTCCATTCATGGAAACACCCTGAAAATCTCTGTACAGCCTGTGTGAACGCAGTTCCTGGCACTGCTGCCTGCTGGCACATCCTTGGTGAGGCAGCCACAGCTGTGACCTAGGAGCAAAGCACGCCTTCACAATCTGTAGATCGGGGTCACTACAGACAGTCTCCCAGCATGCAAGCAGAGGGGAAAATGAGAAAGAAGTTACATTTCCTGTAACACATTAGGAGCCAAAAACCTTCAAGCTGAGATGTTTTATCAAGCACACAATTTAATTAAAAGGATATATATACACATAAAAAAATAGTGAAGTACATCCTAGTAAAAACCCAGGTCAAGAGTTAGGACTCTCAGAGTCCTAAGAGATGATTTCAGCCCTTTCTCTTCAATCTTATGCAGTTATGCAATTCTTAAAAAAAAAAAAAAAAAAGACAAAGAGGAAGAAAATATTTCCAAAACTCATTGTTTATTTGGAAACAAAAAATTATTTTAGTGAATAATATATGCACATACCAAGATGTAGCTTGGGACCTGACTGAAGCCTGAAAGAGCTGAGCCCCTTCAAAGTCCTTCAGTTGTGGAAGATCCCATCTTTTCAGGACCCAGTTCTCTCACTGTCTAGCATATCTAGGTATGTAAGACTTTCTAGGTTTTTTTCAGCACCTCAGTAACAAGTTCTAATGATGTATAAAAGAACAATATCACTGCTTACAAAACAACTAGTGAGTGCTAGGTTGTGCTATTTCAGCATTATTTCACTGAAACATTGTAAATAAAGCCCAGCAAATGCAAATCTTAACAACAGCAAGAAATGTAGGTCCTTCTGAAAAGGATACAGCTACAGGAGAAAGTAATAAGTGCATTTGCTATGAAGTGACCTTATTTTTATTTCTATACAAATAGCAGTGACATAGAAAATGCATTAGTAACCTTCAAGTTACATTTCTTTTATGTACAAGTCTGGATTTTAGATCAAAGCCAAATTGTTTCTGGTTTAGTTGTTGGCTTTTTTTAAAAAAAATCCTTGGGTGCTTTTTAGTGGAAGTGCGCTAACATTGATATTTTCCCTGGCAGAGATGAGTAGTACTGCTAAGTGGATAACAAATGTTTTGCTCTGTATTAGAACCATAAGTAGCAGCTAATTTACAGGCTTTCAGAAAAAGTAGGGCAAAAAAAATGGAAGTTAATACTTTTTTTTTTTTTATTTTGCCACAGTGCAGTTTTATTTATGCAGCCCATCTGGGATTTTGCTCTGCTTTGAATCAGACCTGTGCAAATCAACATGAACTCTTTTAGAACTTTTTAATTGTTCTGTCTATCTATACACATACAAAATAAATGAAAAGAAATGGAACGATCAGTGGTTAATTACATTACAATTACTCTTACATGTTATATGATCTTTAACAATTATACTGATACTTATCAGGAAATTCCTGTGCACTTAGATAATAACTTTTCATGAAAAAATTATTGTTAACTGGAATATATTCCGTAATTTTCTTAGACTAAGGATAGATTTCATTATTTCCCATAATTTCTCATTAAGCCCTTCAGCTCTGGGGAAGTACCAATTTGCAGCACTATTTAGCTAGGGAACCCACAGTATTACTTTTAATTCTAGTACATTACAAGGCAACCACTAAAATTCTGTAGAATCAGTAGATATTTAAGCCTACAAATATTGAAAGGTCTTGTTATCTTTAGTATTTATCTTCATACTAAAAATTTTGTATTTTTAATATGAAAAAAAATTATTCTTGAGACCAAAGGAAATAAATACCTAGTGAGATGAGAAAGTATCAATGCCTATTGACATTGACATGGTAATAACCTATTGCTATAAACACCTTTAGATATGTGTCAGAATGGATTGGTCTCAATGCCTATCCACACTAAAAAGACTCACTAGTTACAGGCCTTGATTCCTACCCACATCAAAAAGTTTCTTTGGAGCAAAGTGTTTGGATTCCTATTGAGTTTGAGAGGCATTGATACCTATGAATATCAAAATGTTATCTATTGATCTCAGTGTTTACTTTTTTGTCAGTGACATGGACAGCAGGATCAAGTGCATCCTCAGGAAATTTCCTGCTGACACCAAGCTGTGTGGAGCAGTTGCAGGCTGGAGGGAAGAGATGCCATCCAGAGGAACCTTGACATGCTTGAGAGATGGTCCATTGCAAACATTATGAGGTTCAACAAGTAGAAGTGCAAGATCTACACCTGGGTCATGACAATCACAGAATCATCTACAGGTAGGTAGAGAAGTGATTGAGAGCAGCCCTGAGGAGAAAGACTTGGTGACAGCTGATGAAAAATTCAATATGAGCCAGAGGTGTGCTCATAGCCTAGAAAGTAAACCACATCCCAGGCTGCATCAACAGCAACGTGTCCAGAAGATCAAAGGAGGTGATTCTGCCCCTCTGCTCTGTTCTTATGAGACCCCACCTGGAGAAGTGCATGCAGTTCTGGTGCCTTCAACATAGGGAGCAATGGGCATAAACTGAAAGAGGGGAAACTTAGAAAAAATTCTTTACTCTGAGAGTGCTTAGACCCTGGAACAGGTTGCCCAGGGAGGATACCCTTGGCAGTGTTTAAAGCCTGTTTGGATGGGGCCTTGAGCAACCTCGTCTAGTGGGAGGTGTCCCTGGCTACGGGCAGAGGGGATGGGACAAATTGATCTTTAAGCTTCCTTCCAACCCCCAACATTCTGTGATTCTGTGATTCTATGTTCTGTGATTCTATGACCTGTGGGTGTAGCCTACCAAGCTTGAAAGGTATCAGTGCCAATCAATAGTTATCAAAATTGTTCAGTATCAGTGTCTGTGAATTTCAGGTGTTGGCTCTCTATTGGTCTTGAATCCAACAGATATCAAAGAATTTCTTAAGACCAATAGACTAGATGCTTTTCAAGACAGATAGTAATCAAGTGCAATAAAACCAGTTTCATTGAAATGTATGGGCTCAACTAAAATTAAATTGACTGTAAGCAAATATGACATGGTAGCATTCTTTTCAAAATGTCAGCTGATGGTGATTTGAAGATGACTCAAAATGATGATGTTTTTGACAACTGCCCTGAGAAGACTTGAATTTACACGTACTGCATGAGGTGTGAATTTGACTACTCTACTTAGCCTATTTGTTCGTATTTTGAAATTTACAGGTAATGGTGGATCTCCTTTCCTCTCTAAAGCTCTCTTCTTTTAGTTTAAAACTGTTCCCCCTTGTCCTATCACTATCTGCCTATATAAATTGTCCCTTCCCCTCTCTTTTATAAGCTCCCTTTAAGTACTAGAAGGCCAAAATGAGGTCTCCCTGCTGCCTTCTCCTCTCCAGGCTGAACAAACTCAGATCTCTCAGCTTGCCTTCATAGGAGAGGCATTCCAGCACTCAAAACATCTTTGTCACACTCCTCTGGATCCTCATTTTTCTTGCACCAAAATCCTCATATTCTTTTCCGAGCACCCCAGAGCTGGATGCAGTGCTCCTGGTGGGGTATCACAAGGGTGGAGTAGTGGGGGAGAACCACCTCCCTCAGCCTGCTGGCCATGCTGATTTTGATCCAGTCCGGGATGCAGCTGGATATCTTGTCTATAAGCGCACACTGTTGGCTCATGTTCAGCTTTTCATTCACCAAAACACCCAGTCCCTTCTCTGCAGGGATGTTCTCAATAAGTTCTTCTCCCAGTCCATATCTTTGTCTGGGATTACCCTGACCCTGTTGCAACGCCTTGCACTTGGATTTATTGAAGCTCCTGAGGTCCTTATGGGCCCACTCCTCAAGTTTGGTGCTTCTGCTCCAGACTTTGAGAATTGCAATGTAATAAGGGAAGGCAACTGAATCTTCAAACTAAACACACATAACAGATCATGGCTATGCAACAAAAACATCAGCCATAAGAACAAAGAGACTAATTTTCAAAGGCACTAACAGACATATATCTTTTTACAGCTTCTATCGTACATCATTTTCATGGGTCAGTCAAGGAAAATGTGAAAGAAGAAACCTCTTTCCCTCTCTGAAGTCAAAACAGTAAGAGAGAGGAAATGAGAGAAGAAAGGATTAGAGGCTTCTTTAAAGAAAATGGTATCTGTGAAGAGCCTAGCACTGAAAAATAGACATGCAATACAACATCTTTGAAAAAATATCCTCTTAAGAATGAATATAATATTCAAGAACCATATTTTCATTCTTCTTCACTATTAATGACATCAAAAATGTTTGATGGATAGACTGATGATTCAAGGCAAAAAGTAATATAAAGATTAAAAGGTAAAGAAATAAAAAGTTCTTTTTATTTCTTTTATATATGTTTGCTGTAGGAGTCAGCTTTTTCAGAAAGAAATCCATATAAATAATCCTGAAAATATTATTGCTGTTAAAGCATGTTCTTCGTAGTGTTTAAAAAAATGTGTGGACAAATCCTTTAAATAATGTCACTTTTGTTTTTCTGCTTCATCCTTTTTTCTAGCTAAAGTTATTCATGGATAAATACTGGTTTTGCTAGTTTATTCATTTTGTAAATCTTGAAAGAACATGCTTTAGTTTAGAACATGCTTGTAAACCTCTTCTTTTTGGTTAAAGTCCCAGATTGATAAAATATATTTTCTGAACTGCAGATGATTAAAAAATAAATCAAATCAGAGGATTAATGTCTTATTCTTGATCCACAATGTGCCTGAGGAAGACAATTGCCTCAATTGAATATCAATGGCAAAACTCCATTGACTTCAACAAGCCAAGATTCAGTCCTTGTTCTTTGCCATTTTTCTTGAATATTCAAGTATTGTATCTTCTCATACAAGGCCAAGCTCAGAAAATCATGACTTTTTGAACATCAAATAAGATATGGGGACAATAACTTTTGCAAACTAAGTGAGCTCTTAGAAGTGGAAGCAATGTTTTCATTCTTCATGGCACTTGCCTTTCATTCTTATCTAAAAGTAGTTTTCTTCTATCACTCTTGATATTTTTGTCTCCTGTGCACCAGGGCTGCAAATCCATACTGAGCCTTAGCTCTCAAGGTTATTGTCTCAAATTTGGTCAAGCTCAGCAGTGACTGTACACTGTCACCATCTGACAGCTGTTTGGAGTCTGTGTGAAACACCCAATGGGTTCAGTGCAGTCCTGGGCAGATGCTGACTATGATATAAAAATTATGACCAGAAATTACATTGACAACTCTAAAAGCTTCCAGGTAGCAAAGGACTGAATAAGTGCAGCTGACAGAACTACCCGGGCACCACTGGGTTAGCCCCTTTGGCCAGTAATGTGTTTCATTGGTGAATCTAACATGAAATCTTGTAGTGAACCAACACAAATTGGTGAAGGACTTTATTGTCCGAGGATGCCAGCCTAGCACCTTGCACCTCCACTAGAAACATAGCGAGCTGCACACAAAGAAAGCTTCTGCTGTCTGGCAGGGCATTGTTTTACTTCCCAATGTGGCCAGGGGGTGTGAGCTCTGAATTCTCATGCCCTGGAGTAAACTAAATGAAAAATTCATTTTAGAAAATAGCATGTTAAGCTAATAAAAATATTTTTTAAATCTTTCCCCTGAGCTCTAGAGCAGTCTTCCTGGCTAATGGATGGCTGCACAGCTGCCTGGCAAAAATTACAAATTCTCCCACTTTCATGTGGGCAGAATGGTAGAGGCAATGCAGACCAATCTGAAAGATGCTGAGAACACCTCTATAAATATGCAACTGACTTTTCTCAGTTTTCTTTCTTGTCTCAAACAACTGCTGAATGATTTTTCAAGTAAATTTCACACTATTCTTCAGACAACTCATTCAGCTCATTTGGCTTTATTTATTCATTCCTTACTAGCAGATGTGTCAGAGATGAGCATCTCAACACAAATAGCAAAACAAATACACAAAATGAAATTCCAAAGGTAAGGAGAAATAAAAGAAAGAATTTATTGTGTTTCCTTGTTCCCACTGGCAAATCCAGAGGAAAGTGGAGAGTCCTGTCTCTGGACAATGGCTGAAAGAGGGATTCTTATTGTAGAGTGAGTTCTTAATTTCTGCAGTTTGCCATCCACCTGTCTGGGCACACAGCTGAAGACATCACTACCTGGTAATTTCATCAAACATTCCACTTCTGTGATTCATCTAAATTTCATGCTGTAATAAACCTTCCCTAGACACATTAGCACCACTAGATTAGAATATTTTACATTTACATTTGTTATCTTGGGGAGAGCATTAGTATTTTCTAGTCAATGTAATTTACATGAATGCAAGATAACTTTCAGTGTGAAATACTCACACTGAATGTATCTGGAGGTAATAATAGCTATGAGCTTTACTTATTTGTTATCTCCTAGAGGTAGATTACACTTTCTATTAATCAGAATAATCCACAATCCTGAGATTGTGCTTCAACACAATACCTTTGAAAAACATTACCCAAGTGCCAATTTTCTTTGTCTCTGTAAGCAGGTAGGCCAACGCTGATGCTGTAACACTGCAATCTATAAAATCTCTGCTCCCCATGTTCATCCCTGCAGAGAGATGGCTGCTGAGTATCCTTCATTTACCCATCCAAGGAACAGGAGCCTATTGTTTAGCCTAATAAAATCTCTGCAGCTAGGACTAATACTTGCCACACCCAGTGAGCACAAATATTACCACAGATTATATCAAACCCACAAAAAAACCCCACACAAAACCCCATACTGAACAAACAAAAACACTCATAGATAAGAAAAGTCTGAATAAAACTCTCAGCACTCTTTCTTTCACAGATTCTTCCTTTTGGCTTCTCCCTCTTTTCTGTTGTCTATATTCCTCCCAAACATTCTCCTGAATGCCTGCTTGGATCTTCTCTAACTCTTACCTTGGAGCTACCACTGGGATGACATCTATTGCTGAGGAGGCCAGTGCTGTCCAGTTACTTGGATGCCATGCCTTCTCATCATGCCTCAGCCTCAGCTGAGGCTCTCTTTGCTATGCCAGGGTATGAAGTGCCTCTTCTGCATTTTATACTCAAACAGAGCCCTGTCAGCTCCATCAACTTACATCTTGTCACAGACATTTTGAACCAAAGGCCCCACAGGAGACACTGAAGGCGTGCAAATGCTTTTGTCAGTCCTATGGGTCTCAGGTGTTTCAGCTAGATAATCACCATGGGCAAGTCAGTGGGTGTTGGTCTGATTCCAAAGGGATTCCACTAATGGGCAGGGAACAAAGGGAACTCCCTGGGCCACCCAAGCAGACCCAAGACCTTCAGAGTTGCATTAAATGACAATAAAGGGATTTTTGTCAACTATGGACAAAAATCCTGTGCAACTGCAGCCATTGGATTTTACCTCTAGCTGTGGAATGGGGTTAAGTAGAGGAAGGGATCACACACTACTTTTAAGAGGCCTGTAAATTCCAGTTAGGGAAAGCTAAGCCCACAACTTATCTATGGGAACTTTCTTAAAGGCTGACAAACTTACAAAAGCACCAGTACTGCTGGACTGCATCTCTCTGGGATACAAGCCCATCATTTTATTTATTTGTAATGGCAAAGGTTAAGGGGGGTCAAGGTGTGTCTCTCCTGGGGATGATATTTGTATTAGAGGAGCCCTTCAGTATGCTTCCCTCTTTGCTTTGCAGGCCTCAATGCAATATTTTCTTCCTATTTTTTAGCTATTTTATTACCATCTTCCAAAGGAGGCAAAAAACACAAATTATCCAAGCACTTAGACATCTTTAGATGTTACAGTTCAATAGCAGTTTACTGCCATTTTGGTAAATTGTGCACAGCAGCAAGCCACAATTAAATGAAATCTTCATTCTTAATGTCTGTATGTCTCTAAGATAAGAGTGCAGTTTTACTCTCCTTAGAATACTCTATATCTTTATTAAATGCACATGTCATTACAATATAAAATGACTGGCTCCTCAAGCAGACTCTGTAAGATGGCTGCATTTATTTTGCTCCCTGCCTCAGATGACAACCAGAAATGCCTAGAACTAGATTCTGTTCCTGGTAAATATTGAGCAAACTGGGACATTTCTCTGTTTGCAGGTTTATCCCATGCACCAGCACTTGGCTTGTAGATTTGAGATGGGGAGTAGGGGAGTAATAAAAAATACAAAAGGGGAAAAAAAGTCCAAATCAATGAAACCTCACCAATACTCTCCTCACCCCCTTACTTGAAAAATCCACTTGCTTCAAGCTGTGTGCATAAATGCAGTGAAATACTCCATGCTTAAGTGTCCATCTTATTTCTAATCCATCAGACTCAGCAGCATAATTTCAAAGAAGTGGAGACACTGGATAGGAAAGAGTTGATCCTCCCCCTCATGATGGCATGACCATGTTGGACAAGATGGGACAAAAAGACCATGGAAGTGGTGCTTGTCAGTTTGCCATCCCTGTCTTGTGTGAACAGGGAGCACTGTAGAAAAAATCTACCCCAACCTCTGCTCCCAAATTCTGTCTTTTGTGTGTGCCTGTCTGAGTAGTAGTTCAAACGTCAGTAGACACTGGCTGACCTCCCAGCTGAAGCTGGGTGCTGCACTTTCCTTCCTGCAGGGATAGGCATCCCTTCAGGAGTCTGCTATTAGCACCCAGGTGAGGAGAGCCCAGCTCAATGCAGAGCTGACCAGCAACATCTTTTTATCACAGATGTCCACCACTGGGGCATGCAGGTATACAATGAAAAGCATGGGCCTGATATTTGCCTCTCCAAGACAATCCTTAGCTCAGAGCAGCTCAAGAGTTCCACTACTTTTCCCTTGATGATTTCCAGAAAGACCTGAGGAGCTACCTGTGCTCAGGGCAGGGCAAAATGCATATGAGCTCCATATGGGGTTTTTTTGGTTGTTCTTTTTTTTTTTTTTTTTTTTCTAATATTCCTATACTGCTAAAAACCCCCCAAACGCAACCTATGAAAAAAAACCACAACAAACAAACAAAAAAACCCAAACCATACAACAACAAAAAACACCCCCAAAACAAACAGACCCTCAAAATAAAATGAACGAAAAGAATTCCAAACAACCAAAACACCCAAAAAACCCCCAAACCTCTCCCCCCGCAAAAAAATCCCAGGAGAATTTCATTGGTTCCCCAGGAAAATAACAAAGTAGATACCCAGTCTTGAGAGATCCTGAGTTCCCTCTGCATGGTACAGAACACCATCAATCACAGAGGGCAAGCCACAGGGTGAGAGGTGATGACTGGTGTACTTAAGAGCTTCAAGTGTAGGGTCCACCCCAAGCAAGCATCATTGTTGCAAGTCTGGGGCTTTGGAGAAGCTCAGGAGTTAGAGCTGAGCAAGACAATCAAGCACTAGTGTTCCCACACTGACAGTTTGGTATAATCGATTTACAGCTGCTAGAAGCAACTGCTGGGGGGTGTGATGTTCTGCAAAATAAGGAGCTCCTGACAAAAAGGCATAATTTTCACACAAACCAGAAAAATGAAGAGTTGCCTCCCAGATAGCTCTAGCTGACTACAGGGAACACCAAAGTGAGCAGCCTATTTATTATATTGCATCTGACATTATGAGAGCCTGTGTAATGTAATTATCCATAAAAGTCCCAACAGTCTGCCAATTGTTCCTCACAGGTACACTTGTTTTTAAGACAGCTTTTCTAGACATCCATTACTTACAGCTTCATGCTTGCCTTTATCTGTTCTATAAACATTATTTTGCCATGAATAACTGAATGAAAAAAAATCTACTGGTTTAAAAATATAGATGTATTGTTATAATCTTTTTTAAATTTAGTTATCTATTTAGATAGGTCACTTGATGCATATATAATCTGTCTTCCTCGATGTTATGTTGGTATGGAAAAGTTCATTTGCAGATGGTGGGCCTTACTCTGGACCCAGGGAAACATGGGAGCCTGGCCTTTATTCCACTGATCTCTGTAGCTTTACTGAGGAGAATAAGATGCGGTGCTTTTACAAAGAAAGACGGATCTTGCCCCATAAGATTTGGCAATACACCTTCTTAGGGTTCAAGCTCTCTAATTCACAGGAGAGGACCATCACTCTTAGAAGATGAATACGAGGAAGAGGGTGATGATCAGCAAGAGACTGAGACAATAAAGGCTCAGAATGGCCCCCATTTTAAGAGGCTTTGGATCGTGAAGGTGTTTTGAAATTAATAAGCAACCTGTTGCTGGTTTATGGTATTTCAGACAGGCTTTTTTTTCTTCATTTTATGAAGAAAAAGGTACCACCACTACCTCCTCTGTGTACTTTCTCACTTCTCTTGTTTCAGGTCCTGTTCTCCTCTCAGTATGCTGCCTTTTGTGAATATAATTCTTGGACAAGAAATTATTTATATCTTGTAAGAAGCCTATATATTTAAATTTGAGTTATGATTCATTTTGGGCCACTGGTAATTTTAAAGTATTCCTAACATTTTACTTTACTGCAACTGGTACTTCAAGTTGCCCTTTTGAGACCCATTGGATATACACTATGTGCTTGTACTCATCCAGCTGCCCCACATCCAAAACAGGATGGACGTTCCAGGTGTATAGGCCCTGGTAACTATTAACAGTGGCAGAAGTCACAGAATCATAGAATGGTTTGGGTTGGAAATGACCTCAAAGATCATCTGGTTCCAATTCCCCTGCCAGGAGCAGGGATACCTTCCACTACACCAAGAACCCATCCAACCTTGCTTAGTCGATCTTTGAATTCATTCTCTGTTTTCCAATTATTTTTCTTCTTTTTGAAGTTATATAAGGTGGGGACTCAAATGCTTTTTGCTTCACATAGCGTCATGCCTTTGTAAACCACACCTGCTGTGTGAGCTGTGCTTTCCTGCTGTAGGAGGACATTGGGTAAGATTGCTTTCTGAACACAGTATTGGCACCAGCAAAGACCTCATTAGACTGAAACAAAAAGATATTGAGGGAGGAAATCTCCCAGCAACAGCTATGGGACCTAAAGCATACTATTTCAAAAAATGTATGCTTCTTTTGGTGTGCTGTGTGTTAATCCCTACAAGTGTTCTATAAATGGAATGATAGCTAAACATGAGCAAGTCTTAAGAATAACTCAACTGTTTCAGAATCTCATTATATTTTTAACTCAATTTCAGTCTTGTTCAAGCTCCATTCCAAAAAGCCAATTCAAGGCTGCAGGCAGCCTTGAAAAACACTTAAATACAGAAGAACAAGGAAAATACATGCCAAAAAATTGATCCAAAAGGCAACGTTTCATCCATCTGTTTTATTCCCAAGCTTTTCAGAGGCAGTTCTGTCTAGTGCATAGGAAACCATAAACTCACTTAAGAGCAGGGCTTGACTCAGCCATTTGGCAATGCTTTCCCCTAGCCAAATGACTCCATGGTTTACCTGTCCCACTCTATTTCAGAACACGGGCTGATAACCTTCTGGGGCTGGAACTGCCTACTTTCATGTACCTGCCCTTTGTCCATAGGTTCATTCGTAATCAATAAGGGTGTATCCACTGTTCTTCCCTGTAAGACCTCTTGTTTCTGATGGCAATGGAAAAGAGGAGCCAATTTAAGAGCAGAGGAAATGTGAGATCCAAGAGGCATCCAGAAGAGTTACATGAAGAGTAGAAGCTAATGTTACAAAGCCATAAGGTTATGGGAAATAATTTTTTCCTAGTTTTCTGTAATTTGTTATGTAATGAAACAAGACATAGGGAACAGAATTTACAGGAAGAGACAGGAAAATAGGAACAGCCATTCTAGGAGACACACTGGTGATGATTAGCAGCTGAAAGTTGTTAATCTGCTAGAAAACAGCAAGAAAGAAATTAAGATGAAATCTAGATGCAGATAATCTACCCAGTTTGGGAGATGATTAATCCGACTTCTTTAAAAGATCTACTGTTTTGAGCAACCCATACGTTTTATTTCCCTAATGGCTTTCTATTTTCCAGGTTCTATCAGGGGATGCCTGTTTGTTCACTTGGTTTGTGTTCTGAGAAATTCCCCATGTCAAAAGTCCCTGAAGTTTATAATTAACCACAACAGAGCTCATGCAGTTGAAGACAGAAGAAGCTGAAAGAAGAGACATAGCCACAGAGAGAAAAACATTGTACTGAAGGCTGTTAACAGGGAAAAATGCTGTCACTGTGAATATCTGCCTGTATAACAGCAGTGCTCAGCAAGGGATCCCTATTTGGTGTCCCTTAGGCTTTGCAGGTAAGCTGTGTGAAAAGCCGACTTGAAGGGACAGCTCTATCTTCTGCCAAGGCCAGGAAGTGCTGTTATAAAATCTAGTATTCTTCCTGGAATATTTATTAGGTGTTTGGAAAGATTGATTTGGCCACTGAGGATAGATATGTGAGCATCTGCTGTAATGGCAGTAAAAAGAATTAGACTCATCAGGAATAGTAATTCATAATGATAGTGGCGGTGTTTGCTCTTTGAATACAAAGAATCTCCTAGGCCCTTCAATCCTTCAATCCAAGTATAACTAACACTCATACATGCAAGAAAAGTCTCTTTTTTTTTTTTTTTTTTTTTTTCCCCCACAGCAAGGGTTGCTGTTAGAAAAGGGCCCAAACCTGTGAGCCTCTGAGCACAGGAGTGAGTGGATGATCCTTGGTTGGGTTGAGTTGTTTCCTTTTCTGAAAAGGAAACATACAAACAAAAGGGCATGTCATCACATTTGCAAAGACACTTGAGAAACTGTTACTGTCTGACAAAGTATAGATGAAGGAACCTTATGTGCAGACCTGGTAAAAGTCAACACCAATTGCTGCAGTACTGACCCTAACTGGATTTTAGTTCCCTAAGAAAAAAGGAGAGATGAAGTAGGAAAGGCAGATGTCTTCTCTCTACGCCTGGGACCCAGGGAAAGGATGCCTGAACTTGATTTATTTCTATGTATTTCATTAAGCAAAAGTAAATGCTGTTCAAAAGGCTGTATTTCTATCCTTTCTGAAATATGACCACAAAGTCATCCTAACATCCTAAGATGAATCACATTCATGAAGAAGTCACTTAGACTGGGTGAACCTCTGTCCCCTCCACCTCTGTTCCTCAGGTGAATCTGCAGTACACATCTTTTAAGACGGATTTTCCATGCTTTCTCTTAATAATTTTTTACATTTACCAGGAATAAGGAGTCCTAAGAAAAAGTGCTATAGATCTTAGTAGAAATAAACCCAACATTGTATTGTTAAAATTAGAACTTAAATTGATGTTTAAAATGCTGAACCACAGATCTAATTCTCCTTAAAATTCTACTCAAGAGATTGAATAGAACTGTGGAAAAGATTTCCTTTTTAACGGTAGAGAAACTTGCTGTAAATGGGTGCAATGGTGTACTTTATAACCCTGGAGACAGTTAATTGAGCCCTCCCTCCACTTTTAGCCTGCATATTCTCTGCTAAGCCCACGCATGCAGCTGAAAGAACAGCTCCTGGAGTACCATCCTGCTCTAAAAATGAATCTCTGCGTGGTCATGCACACTGATGTAGCCAGAACAGCATGCTTGTGACAAGTGTTGTATACACGGCGTTTAAGAATACGGCTGCAAAAGATTAGCAGCAAGCAGGTTCTTGCTTAAAATGAGACAGACGTGGGAAACAAATAACGTGGGGAACAAATGGAAATGAAAGAGTCTTCAAAGACCATTGAAAAATCTCTTAGTTCTAAGGAAACTGCCCACGTTAGCAGTTTAAGAAAAAAGACCTATACTTATTTTGGTCAACATTGACAACCTCCTTCCGTTGTGTAGTAGTTTCCTTCTCAAATAGTCAGGTGCAGAGCACAGTCCTACTCATCGGGAGCAAAGCTGACAGAATCTGCCTCTCACTTTGGCACGTTCAGCATTTCACAGTCTTTATACTGTATATCTGGTGAGTCAAGCACCTATTTTGCCAAGCCTCCATATATAAATGCAGGCTTACCCCCACTGGCACAGCATAGCAGATAACATTCCCAGACTATTTAATATTTATTGGAAAAACATGTTTATTAAACAACTGTGCTTCAAAATACAACTGCCTTCTTCTTTTCTCTCCTTTTTCCCTATGGCCTCCTAGGATTCCTTTGGCACTAAAAATTCCCCTGCAATTACAGACAACAACTGAAATTCAGCCTTAAGTCCAGATATAGATTTCACACCCCTCTGGAGCAATCACTGAGAATTTCAGGGATTTAAGGAATTTCAAAAATTGCCTGCAAAGAGCTAAATCTTATAGAAGTATTGCTCCTTCACTACCTGACACATAGGGACTGTACTTTTTATTTTAACACTCATAAAACATGTAGAAGGTCTGAGGTGTTTTTGACACATAAATCTCTGCTGCTGAAAGTTCACTCTTGTTCTGCTGCCTCTTACAGTTATTTGAGGCAATGTGCCACTCCCAATGTTTCTGGAAATGTAATGGCACACTTCCCCCTAAAAGCCCAGAGTATTGCTATTATACAGACTTTTGAAGTTAAACTCCTTTTGTGGATTCTTGATCTTTTCCTTAAAGCTCAAATGTCACTTTCCTTGCCAGTCAGCCAAAAATCATATTGAAGAAACCCCAAAATTTTAGAGATACGGGCAGAAAAATAGACTGCATGTGTAGCTAGTGCATATTCAGTATCAGTTAAATCATCCCAGGCACTGGAAAGGGTGTGCTCACTGTGTGACCATGTGCCCAACTGCACATGGTGAAAGAGGCACTCTGGTTCCTGGCTCCCCTCCTCCTGGCCCCTGAGTGAGAAACAACCAAGAGCAATTGTTCTACCCAGCGGAGGTCTGAAGCCCCTCACCACTCATCTTCTGGGAGACCAGCCTGAAAATCTGCCAAACCATAGCCTTCCTGTGCTTGTAGGAACCTGCAGGAAAATGTGTAAGAGGAATATTCCTTCCCTCTTCTATTTCCATAAACAAGAAGAAGAACAAGAAGTTAGTTTAACATAAAACAGCAAAAAAAAAAATGTATCTGGCCTTTCATTTACTGTCAGTTTCAGACCATGAACTCTGGTACCAATCCCTGGTGCAACTCCATTGACTTCAGCAGACTCTGCCAGAGGTCGCAATGTGCCATTAGGAGTTGAAATAAGACAAGGTATGCAGTCCTGTTTCTTTCCGGCCTATAAAACCAGTCTGAAGGGTTTTCTTTCATGTCTTCATTTTATCCAAGATCTATCAAGAATATTGAGTTCTATCTTTGTTTTTGCTGGAGTATTGCTGAAGTTGAAAAGGCACTTTCTTTAATTAAGGGAAAAGGGGGCTTAATCTATAACAGAAAGACAGTATTTCCCAGTTAGTTTCCACATATTTTAATTGTGGGTGGGTGGGTGCTAAGCAAAGAAAACTCAGCATGTTCAGGATGTTAAAAAAAAAAAAAAACAAACAAAAAAACCCTCCATTCATATTTGCTTAAATTTAGACTTTGTGGTACATGTTATTCAAGTGCTTGTGCCATACTGTCATATTGAGCTCCTTCCAGAAAGTGTATCTGAAAACACAATTAACATTTTCACATGTAATTTGGGGTTTTGCCTCCTTCAGGACAGGTTTATGTGGAAGAATGTCTTATTTTCTCCTTTATTTGCTCTTGAAACATCTTTGTCTGAGGGAAGGGCATATAAAAGAGGAACAATTTGCACCAGGTAAATGTTCAGACTCAGATGTGGTGGACTAAATGAGCACAGCCCTGGAGCCTTTCCTTAAGCACTGCCTAAGAGGGGACTGTCTGCTAGATGCTTCTTACCCTTTGAATAGGGAGGGCCTAAGAGAGGGAAGATACTTCAGTCCTCCTCATTCTTCTTCCAAACTATCATTAGTTAACAAAGACCCGCTACACTCTGTACATCAAACCCAGAGACAGCCCAACTGTGATAGCATGACATTGTTATGGCTGATATTTTATGGAGTAAGAAGTCATTTAGAAATACTTTTCCAAACACATTAGATAGAAGTCATACATTAAGGATATATATCTTCTGGTGATGAAGAGCTTAGTGGCCCTCCCAAGCCACAGAGGTGACTGAAAATTTCAATTTGGTAAAACACAGTTTATATAATGGTTGTCTATAACGTAATCGCCACGCAAACTATTTCCTTGCAGAAGCAAACAACCAAATAACAAATGAAAAACATACTGCAACTCCACTGACAATCATACTGAAATCTGAATTAGGTGTCAGAGTATGTGTCAACTGACATCTACATTGGGGTGGCAATGGGGAGGGGAGGAAAGGCTGTCTCTGTTTTAGATTCCTGAGGCTAAATGCAGTACAAATATACCCTGAAGTCAACAGACTTTCACGTGTAATACATCTGTGCTGAATTTGCTTTCCAATATCCTGCTTCCTAGATTTGATGAGGGCAGATGGTGGAAGAGATCTCCCTGGAAGCAGCATGTTCTCCACCCGAGAGGAATGCCCTTATGTCTCTCAGACATGAACTGTCTGGCTGATTAATAAGCAGTGCTGTTGGGCTCAAGAGAGAGTTCAGATTTGCTTCTTTTGTCTGCAGAGTGGGACTTTACTGGGGCAAAGGGGTGTTAAACTGGGACTGTCAGAGTAGTTTGGAGCAGGTGGTGAAAGTGAATGGAAGAAGTGGAAAAGAACAAAGGAGGATGCTGGTCCTCGAGGGAACAACCTGTTGCCTGTGGTGAGCTTGTCTGGCATGTCAATGGAGCTGCAGAGAGGTGCCCTCTCTTCTCAGCACTCACTGCCTGCCAGGCTTACCGATGGGATGTGGTCTCTCCAGGTCGTCCAAAAACCCCATGACTCCTGGCAGAGAACCTGGCGCAAAGTCTTGTTCTCTGAAAAGACTTCTTTCTTCCCCTGGATAAGGAAAATCTTTCTGGTCCTAAAGGAGACAAAAGCAGCCATTCAGTTCAGCGCTGGGTCTGTTTTCAAGGTTTCCAGCAAACACACTGTGCTTCAGTACTGCTGATAAATGTATTAAATGAGAGAACATTCTTTTAGAGGGCAAGTGGCTACTTTACGAAAATGCTATTTACATGTGAGTGTTAATCAAGAAAGATGTTCTACACCAATTCTTCCACAATATTATTTTTCCTTCCTTTCCCTGGCTCAGCATGTATATGAACAAAGAGCATGAAAGACAGAGCTGTCATTTGACATATACTACTAACTGTGTTTATCACTGACTATTCATTTTCTTTAACTTTACTAAACTAACTTTACTAAACTAACTTTACTAAAATCAGTGGTTTGGACACTCTAAAGTTAGAGACTTGTAGCACAAAACTACCTTTACTGATTTCATTGACTTTACCTAACTCACAGATAGTGAAGAACCAGAGAAGCAACTCAAAGTAATATATTCACCTCAGAGGGAGAATTTAAAGATTTGATTGAATAAATTAAATAAGGCACTTCTGCGGCAGGACCCATTCATGCATTTTCTACAGAGAAACAGGAAACAAATGAGGTAGTTCTGGGGTTGTGGGTTAAGCCTAGCAGTCCTTCCCAACTCATGATGCCACACGAGGATGGGACTGACAGTAATTTTTGGGAAAATCACACAAGTGACAAGATCTGAGAAGAGGGGGTTAAAAGGCCTCTTGGGTAAAACCTAAGAGGTCCTACCAAGAACACTTGGAATGACACACTAGAAATGAGCTTTTGGGGGTATGCGTTGACAATAGCAAGTTGAGAGTAAATTGCCCCAAATAAAATTCATTTTTACTGAGGCTATTTGAAGCCTGCAGATGAATATGCAGACCTAAGACCAGTAGGACTATTCCAGAAAACCTGGGTGAAGCCAACACAGGATTTTAAAGGGCTGTACTTTCAACTTTGTTTCCACAGTCTTCACTCAGATCAGTCAGTATTTACCAGGATATTTCTAGATGCCTGCAGACCTCACTGTATGACAAATGCTACAAAATGAGGAAAATTAATTTCTTGGCTCTTTCTCAAGATGCTGTAAAGGTATTCAAAAGAATTTAATAGTCATTTTAACTTGATGTGCTTCAGAACATTGACTCAAGAGACATTTTTTTCAAACAGATTCACAATATTTATAATAACCCTTATGCTATGCTGCTTGTTGCCACCCACGTGAAGGAGACGCCATACAATGTTGTCTGACATTACTTGTTTAGCTGTAGAAATTTTGGCACAGTATTGTGTAGAAAATGAGAGGAATTAGCTGTTTGCTGCTGCTATATTTTCTCCTCCTGCAGTTTCACGTGGTTACAGCTCCCATGTCGCACCCCAGAGGTGACTTCATTACAGTAGGTGAATGCTTTCCTGCGTGTTACAATGTGTTTGTAAAATATTCCTTGGAATTAAAGGTACTGGATGGCTTTCTAATTGGACATTAAGTATAGCTGGCTGGCACATTGGTGACAGCTTCATTTAATGTATACAGCTTAATTGGGTAGCTCATTTGCCAAGCCCCAACTGGCAGTAACAAGCACCAGGTTCTGCATCTAGATGTCCACTTTTAATATCATCTTGAGACATCATCCAAAACCAGAGAGAAACCAAATCAAACTGTCAGAACACTTAGTGAGCAATATAGTCCCTGCTCAGAAGCAGTGAATCAAACAGGCTAATTCAAAGAGCACATTATTTAGGAAAGTATAAAAACAAAGAAGACAAAAAGAACAGCATAGAGAAACAATCTACGATAGGTCCCTTTGCTGTCTGCTTCTGCTCAAAGCAGATGAATAATAATTCATGTTGTCCTTCTTTTAGCATAATGCTACTTAGTGTCTTCCACTGTCAGACCCATCACCTTCCTGACCTATTTAGATACTGAATTGTCCTAATTTAGACCCTTTGAGGGAAATCCCAACTTACTGTGAGGGGACCAACATCTCTCCTGATAGCTTGCTCTACTGTTCCACTTCTCGCCAGGAATTAGAAAAAACCCAGATAGCCCATGATCACCTCATTTAAAGAAAGCAGCTTCCTTAAAAGTAAGGTCCTTTCATGTTTCCCAAGTTTCTTTGTCCCAGTTCTTTCTCCTGCAGGATTAGATCTGGGCATCTGGTCAGGCTCAGTAACACTTCACTGGTTTCAATGAAAATGCCATAAAAAATCTCTTAGAGGTCAGGGTTAACAGTGTCTCTCAAAAATGTACTAGACCTCATGGGAACAAACCCCAAAACTTGCTCTATCCTTCAGCAGTTGTCATTGCTCTCTAGAGAGTTTTGCTTTTAGAGCACTAAATTCTGTGTCCTCTTGTACTCCAGCTAGCAAAGTTCATTGCTGAGAGAACAATCTCACTGTTGTGCACAGGATTTTCAGAATCACAATCCTCTCTCTTAATCCTTTTCATTGATTCCAGTCTACATATAGATATTTGTTTTGGAATGTGGTATTTTGATCAGCACTAAACTAGAGTCATGTAGCTTTTTTTGAAAACATTGTAGAAACTTTAATCTGATTGGCTAACTAAACAGTAGATATGCAATTTTAACATCTCTTTCTTGAGATATGTTGGCTACTCATGTTCTTTAATTTTACAAAAACAGCTTTTCTACAATCTGTGTGGCTAGGCTGAAAAACATGATCTACAGCTTGGCCACATATTCTCTTAAAATAAAAGCAGCAATAAAATGTGTAGTGAAGACTGAAATGGATGATGTACAGCAGACAGAGATGAAAACTTTCTTCTGCTGAAAACAAAGGCAGTTTTATCATTGATTTCATTTTAGTTGGGATGTCAGTTAAGGCATGTTCATGTCTCAGACCTTGCTCACAAGAACATGTCTTTATGCATGCAACAACCTCCCTGGTACACATACTTCCATTTCTTATCATGGTTTCTCCAACACCAAAACCAATGTCTTGGATTATATGAGATACCTGAGAGTCCATCAGTTCCAAAAAAGCAAGCTCCAAGTCAAGGACAGTCTGATAACTGTGACGCTTGTACTTTCCACTGACAAAAGTCACAATTTCCAGCAGAAAACTATAACATCTAAATTTAGCTAGAATTCAGATCCTGGGTAGAATGGTATAGCTTTATTAAAGGTGAATATTAATACCAGTAGCTCATCTGATTGATGAGTAGAGTCTCACCTTGCAAGATTGCAAGAGGGGAATGGAAGAAAGGGAAGCATTTTCCTGTGCTCTCTTAAGAAAACAGACAAAAAATTAGTATTAAACAGACCATGGATGCTAACGTGTGATGCTCACTGTGGATGAAGGTTGTAGGCTTGTAACAACATTTTTTGAGCACACAGATCAGTGGCAAGTTTTGAGGTTCTTTGAGCTGTAATTTAGATCTGATTGAAAACTCTTTTATTTATCTCAAAACTGGAGACCTGAGCTCACCAGACCATCAGCTGGACTACAATTGAATTGAACAAGATGAGAGTTGAAATGAGAACAACCTCCTTCCAAAAGAGGTCAGCTGTTGTAGAAATGATTCTGGGGTAGGCAGAACTGGCTTTCTGGTACTCATCTACTTACCCTGTGAAGGGGCACTTTCAAATTAAACTCCTTTCCTTAAGGCACTCCCACACCTCTCTAGACATGCAGATGCCAAACATAGCAGGAGGTGCTGACTCCTTCAAGATGCACTGTCTTCAACAGTGGTGAAGACTGCTTTTGGCAGTGTCTGTGTGGGATGGAGCTATTAGGGAAAAGATTTACTCAGAGGAGGAAATTAATACCACACAAAACAAGAAGAAAGGACCTTGTTCCTGAAATGCTTTTTCTTCGCTTTAAACCAGAGGAAAGAAAACTCACCTAAGGAATGAGGCATTTAGAGGGTTTAGAATTTATTAGGTGCAGAGAAATAGCCTTGGCAAAACTTGCTTTTCTGTGTCAACACCTTGAGCAAGAGCAGATTCAGACAAATGTAGCAGGAAGTACTGAAGGAAAGAGAAAGATTTAAGAGTGGTGGGATGCTGCTGTCTTGTAATGCTGAGCTAATTCAATGTCCCATCAAACATCCTGGCACAAACATACAGCTCTCTGCCACATAATCCAGACAGCAAACAGAAGCAAAACAAAACATTTCAATTAATATACCACTAATGGTAACAAGAAGACCTTGACTTGTCTGAATTTACCCTTTAGCAAAATACAAGTATAAATAAATAATGTCTGACATTCATAGTCTTAATAAAATCAGTTGTGTTCTGTATAGGGAGATGAGACCTTTCCTTCCACAGTATTTTCCTCCTCCACATTTATCACTTTCCCAACTTAATCATGCTTTCTCCATGACCCTCAAATTCAGTTCTATGTTGTTTTGACACTGGTGTTTATAATGAATCACATTTAAAAACTCCTCTGGCAGTCCAGCTTAGTGCTCACCTTTTCAGGGTTGCTTTCAGGATCATACCCATCTTCCACAGATGGCATGTCCCAGTCTTGCTCAGTCTTTAGTCTTCTTTGGGCTGCCCATGGACTAGCCATGGGTTCTAGTAGTAGGGATAACCCACAACAGTCAAAATCTCCATGAGATTTTGCTCAGGTGTCATATCCCAGATATGCATCTTTTTTTCCCCTGTAAGACTTGTGGCTGATCCAATCTTTTAAAGGGAGTGAGATATGCCTCAGAGTCCTGCACTCTTCAGTGTGTACTTTAGGGTGTATTCAACGTGCCAACATCAGCAATATGCTGATGAGCCAAGTGGTCCCTATAGGGTTAACCTATTTTATCCATCAGAGTCATAACTGTCATCTACTAAAGACATGTCCCAGAAGGTATAATCCTAATCTTAAAGCATTCCAATGAGATCTGTGTAAGCAAAGTTTACTGATGCTCTTCAGGTATGTCTAAAATTAGATATATGGATGACTTGGCCTATTATTTCTCTTCCACTCTCCAGGCAACTCATTGCACTTATCTTGATAAAGCCAACATTGAACCTTACTTGGACTGGAAGACAGCACAATAGCAATGTCACTGTCAGTTGTGTGATTTTTCAAAGAGTCTCACATTTTCTATCTTCTTCCTTTGCTAAAGAAAAAATGTCCTTGCACCTTATTTCCTTGTCTTCAATACAGAAGGTGCAACATCACATTTCTCTCTTGGCTATTCAGAGAAAACTCTTTTAAAATCACAAACTAAACTGGTGTCTATATGATCTTCACATTTAGATGTTTTCCCAGCTGAGATTCAAATGTTTCTGCCACTTCAAGGTCTCAACAAGATCATGTGAAATATTGCCTTTCTGAAAGGAAAAGAAACACTCCACAGTATACAGTGCAAACCAGTGAAAAAACTTTGTCTGCTCTTTCTCCTGGGGATAGCAATTTAAATCTAATCTGCAAGCAACAGCTTTAGAGTGCTACAAGCACATCTCATGTCCATCAGAAGCATTATCGGGGGGAAGATCATGGGTCTCTCAACTCTTTAGTCAACTTCTAAAAGGCACTTGTCCCAGGGAAGATTTCTCTCACCCTCTCTCTTCTGATGGATTTTCATCACAGGTGAGACTTAGAAAAACCTTC
Source organism: Certhia americana (assembly GCA_018697195.1). Taxonomy (NCBI): domain Eukaryota; kingdom Metazoa; phylum Chordata; class Aves; order Passeriformes; family Certhiidae; genus Certhia; species Certhia americana. The sequence goes on from CM031859.1 coordinate 74,071,403, forward strand.
AGCCTGTCTTTATATTTCTGTGACCAGCTTTCTTCTAGAAATTTACTCCTGTTCCTCACAGGACAGTCAAAATATCAGGCGGGCAATTAACAACCCTCTGCCTGCCCACCCACCCACCCTTGGTGTATTACAGTGTCTAACAGCATAGGAGAACATAACTAATGACACTCACAGTCCAGAGGAACAGAGGGAGATAGGAAACATAATGAGTTACCATGGAACAAATCACTTACCCTTCTATTGAGGAAATGAGCCATAAGAAGCACAGTTAAAGCCTGGAGTTTTGTACAACCACACGCTACTTCACTCCATGTTAATTTTAACTTAACTGAATTCTTTCTTTAACATTTTTCTTTTAATTTTCAATTTTTGGTCTTCATGAACAATTATTAAAATAGGCTACTTTTTTTTTTTTTTTCCTTTTTCAATAGACTATACAGACATACAAATGTTCCATCATTCACTAAACCTAAATTTCTAAAGTATTCATAACTCCTGACCCCGCATGGGAGTGCTTGAAATCAGAGTTTTATACACAGAGTTTATAACAAAAATTTTTATATTTCCTATCAGCGGCTATTGATCCAATTCAATATCGGAAAAACAGTGAATAGATTTTCTCACATGAACTTAAAACCAAAACTGCTTGAATGTAGATATAGTTTTTTGGGTTTTTTTCCTTTATGATGGGTTCCAAATGTTCCTAACTTAGGAGCATTTAGTCTCCAAAATTGTTTTATTGCTGCATTGTCATGTGATAGATCACCCTCCAACTCACAGCTGGGGGTTCTCCCAATTGTTCAAGCAGTTCCCAGTTTGCAAAGACTAGTGCCCCCACCATCTGGATATAGCAGTCCTGGACAGTGGGTTTTCTGATAAATAGCTCATCTTCTCCTGAAGTACTTTTCAAGTCACCCATCACAGTCACTCAGGACTGATAACCATTTCCCATGCCAGGGAGGAGACAAGGACTTATCTGGCTACTTGCCCATTGCTGATAGACTGTTTTGTGCAGCTGCTTCCCTCCAGCTCAGCATGGCTCTATTAGACTCTTGTGCTGTTTAGAGCTCGTTCTTTCCTCCCTCTTCCTCCTGCTTGCTCCTCCCTCCTGGCCCCCCATTTTCAAGCCTTCTCGATCTTACTCTGTGATTCCTCTGCCAGCTCTGTCTGGCAGCTCTCCTTGCACTCTGCTAACACCACTTTACAGCCTTTACTCTTTGGTAGGTCATCAGAGCTGCCCCCTCAGAGAACAAGCTTCCCTCAGAGATTCTGCCTCCGGCTCGAGATTTGCTGCTCAGTCCTTCCCATCCTCTGGGCAACCCCTCCAAAGGACAGCCAGACTTCACACATTTCATTATGGATAGCTGAGAAATGACATTTAAATTGTCATCAATCACGTAAAAAATAAAGATATTAGCTACATTTGAATGAGAAAATGCAAATGATCATCGTCTTTGTAAATCTTTATGAAAGGAATTCTCAAATTTGTCTTGTGATTTCACCAGCCATTCTATGGATTATTATCCTTTGTGGGATTATGTGGATACAGCCATTTCTTTGAGTGATTTTTTTTTAGTTTTTTTACATAGGCAATTTAGAAAGGCTCGGTAAGAATATAACTTATAAAACAGTATTTCTTAAGGAATGATTAAGCATAATCATGCAACTATAACTATTTATTGCAGAGAAAAGTAGAATACAGAATTGATATAGTCTCAGTTGTGGCTGCTATGTAATTTTTCTTTTCATACTAATATTGAATTTTATGTATAAAAGAATAACTGATTTTTAAAGATTGAGAGAGAAAGCTTTAACTCAGAATTTCCTGTAGGTTTAGTATCCATTTATTTTTGGAAACTGCATTACACATTTTAACTAGTATGTTATTAAATTTGATTTTTCCCTGGAAGTTAACTTTTACTATAATTAAATAATACATTTTAATGACAACTGTCCTATTTATTATATACATACATTTGTATATCTGTATACCATGTCAGATATGTAACATCCTGGGAGCAAAAAGTGATGATGATACTACATATATGGAATTAAAAGTTTATAGGAGGGTATTTTCACACAGAGATTTCTTGTCTGTGTGAGGACTTAGAACCTGGATATTCATGTAGGAAATTACATAAGAGCTAAGAATAATTGTTCTTTACCTCACCACTTCCTCCAGCATACATCAAGTCTGCTGGTTCTAACTGGAAGAAGTTTATTAAAACTAGGGTAGTTGCACCAGTTTCTTTGGCACACAACCTCATTCTGAAATTGTTGTCTGTGGTCTCTGTGGGAAAAGTTATAGCAATCTTTTCAAGTTAATTTTTCTGTTTTTCATTGTATTACAATTGAGTATTTTTAACTTCTAAGTATTGAACACCTTACATTTCTTATTCTTGTTCAATACAACAACATTCCCTTAAACTTTCATTGTGTTATTTGCACAAGTGTATGTGGAAACATGCACGGAAACACACCTACAACAACAATTTTATACTGAGATCTCCACCAGATAAAAAGTATTTGAGCTGATACTGAGTATGTGTGTTAAGCATATATGCAGCACTGTTAGGGGAAAATGGATAAAAAAAGATTTTAGAGAATTTTATAAAGCACTGGGTGGGGCTAGGCCCATTATTCCCAATGGAGGAGTCCTCCCTGCACACACCAAAGAGTTTTGCCTTTCTGTGAAGTATTAAAAGTCCCCAGAGTCCCTGCAAAAGCTAGCACGAAGTAAAGCTGCCATGCCACGTTTTGCACAGTGTAGAAAAGTGCTTGTTATCACCTTGTTTGTTGTCTTCTGTGTATAAAAATAAAATCATTTGTTTTTTAAAATTATGCATGCAAATCTTGACACTAACACCCAGCAAGGACCCTAAACATGTATACAACATAATTGCAGCTCTTACAAATGCAAACTATGTTAACGTTGCCATTCTCTATACCTGATTTGTGTACCTACAGATAAATCATTTGCCAACTATGCAAGAGGAATTGATGAGTCCATTGACAGCCCAAACCTTTGCTAAGGACAACTCACCAGTTTGTGGGAAGACTCATTACAAAGTCACACAGGAGAAAGGCTCCCTCTTTCCTCCTTTACTCTCCCACTTACCCAGTGTAGACAGCATCTGTAGGACTGCCTTTGTCACTGGATTTGGAGGACCTATGGATATTTGCCTCTTCACAACAAACATAAGGAAAGTTTTGGCTCTCTATTTCTACACCTTGGAAATGGAACATCCCTGATAGCAGAGAAATGTCTCCCAGGTCTTGTCTTCACAGAGGAACAGAGTTGTGCCAGGGACCATAGTGTGGCAGACCTTGAGTCTGACTGGGGGTTTAGGCAGCCCTCTGCAGTGCATCAGATTAACAAAAATCTCAAGCAGAAGAGATATCTTTGCATTTCCACTTCCTTCTGAAACTTGTTGCAAGCCAAGAATAATAACTGAGTAACTGAGAAGCAGGCTCACTGATACCAGAAGTTCCTGCGGCATCTACAAACATTAGTGAAGACTGACATAAAGAGGAACTTCTAATTTAATGTTGCAGACTACAAATTGCATTTCAAACTTGAGAATTGACAACCTGACTTGAGGCTTGACAGTTCTTAATAGCCAGGTTACAAATTAATAATTTTTATCTAGTTGAGTGCACAGAATTTTGATAAATTGTCCGTTTGCCTGTCTGCTTTATCCAGCTATGTCTTGTTTCCTTTCTAAATCTAAGGAAACTCTGTCCATAAGTTGATTAATGGAAAAAGCTATTTAAAAATCCTAGAAACTCCAATGCTTTTCACATATTTTAAATGTTTCTGAGCCTCTGAATAAAAATAACATTGTATGTATAGATAGTTTCTTCATTCTTTGTCTTTTTTCTCATGTTGTTGCAATTTGTAATTTTGTTCAACACCTTTCTCTTACAAGTATTCTTCACTGCTATCCCTTGGTTCTTGTGGGGTATTTCAGTCCATCTCATAAGTTCTAGAAAACCACCCTTACTGTGCCATCAGTAGCACAAACAAAGGAGGTTTTCAGTGACACACAAGAGTCTTTCCCAAATAATGCTCTATTTTCTAGACAAAAGTCATGGAATCATTAGCAGTTTGAAGTTAGAAAGGCATGATCCTTTCCTTTTTTTT
>CM031859.1:74075646-74390942 GCA_018697195.1 Certhia americana
TTTTTTTTTTCTTTCTCAGACCATTTCTCCAATTTGTCATGATAAACTTGAGCTTTCATCCTGTACTCCACTGTGTTGCAGCTTCTCCCAAGCTTGTATCATCCCCATGTTTAATAAATTCAATCCATTCCATTATCCATCTCATTAATGAGATTACTGAATAGGAAACACCTTGGTGGCACCAGCACAGGGAGCATCATTTCAAACTGACAGTGAGCCTTTAATAATTATTTCTTTTCAGTACCATCTTTGTGAAGGATGAGGTGCCTGGTGCAACATGGAGCCTGGAGAAACACCTGCCCTCTGTGAACTGCAGAGCTTCCAGGGCAGGGAAGCTGCACACTGTGTAACAGGCAGTTTATTTTGTTATTTTGCATTAGCAATTTAATGCACCTGCCCTTGCACTGCAGCCAGCTTTGCCTGGGAACATGCACACCCTTAGCTAACCACAGGCATGTGCATATGTGCTGCTGGTACAGAACTTCTATCTTTCAGACACAAGCCCACATGCATTCCCTGAGCTGAACAAACATGTCAGGTGCTAAGGACCACTGGGTTTGCATTTCAGTTAATAGGTTTGGAGGAGACCTTTTTTCTTCCTGATGTGCTGCTTCACAGCGTTTCTCAAGTGTGGCTCACAATGGAATAGGACAGCAGTCACAAGTGAGATGACTCACACTCATGAGCTATTTTCATCTGGCTTATATTGCTTCACTCATAATGTTTTCCCTCTGTATTTAGAAGTATTTTACAGAGAAAATGAGGTCTGCTGGTATGAATCCACTGCTGCCAAACCCAGCTGGTAGCATCTCTTCCTGACCTTCTCTGACCTTCTCTTTTCCTCAGTTTCTCCACTATGAATACAAAATTTACCTAAAAATACGAAACATTCTTCGAGCACTTGTAGATGCAAATTATTCGCTATCAATTCCTATTTGTATTTTTATGTTAAATAATTTTATGTATTTTTATATTAATTCCTATTTGTAATTTTTTCCTAACCTTCTGGAGAAGAAAATCTGCTTCTTTTCATCTTCAGACCAGTATGATATGAAATCATTCAGTGAGATCACTGAGTACCTATGTGTGACATTTGAGCCAATTCATAACAACTTTCCACCTCTCTGACACATTTTCCTTGCTTTTCATCTACTTAGCAGCAATAGAAAATAATTTAGCAAGTGCAAGACAATGGGTAATCCCTCCTTTTTTGGGGAAGTTGAGGCTGACAACTTGGTGGAAAAATTCAACAGCAGCAAATGTGCCAGAGGCAAAAGGTGATTTTTCTTTCTCACCTCCTAAACACTTCTGAAATGGCATCCTGTGTAGGTGGTGTGTCCATGAAGGTTTCCACAAACCTGCCCAAGTCAGACATTTGTCTCCATTAAGTCATATGTGAAGATAAGGGCATTCCTGTAGCCAACAAGACGGCACATTGTATTTTAAAATGAGGGATTCACAGGGGTGGCAGCTCATTTGCATGCAGCAATGTGAATCTCACAGAGGAGGTGTTGTAAATCACCAAAGAGCTACTTGACAGTGCCACTCTGTGATTCTGGTTCAGAATTATTAATTAGAGCAGGTTGAGGGTGGTTTGTTTGCATATCAGTTGAGCTAAGCCATGTTGGAATCCCTGTAAATAATAAAACAGGCTGATTAGGCCTAGACATTAATTAAGTGTCTTCACTGTGAATAAACAGTGAAATCTTTCAGTTTGCCAGGGACCCCTATGACACTGTGATAAATATGCAGTCACAAGAGCTTCTATAACATGGTTTGACATCTTCATCTATTAAATTGCAGCTTTCTCCCCAGTGACAATGGGTTCAAATCCCACAATGGATGATACATCTGCCTAATTTTGTTTGTTAAAATATATTACTTTGGGGATATTGGATAACCAGGGTTGAAAACCTGATATGAAAAAAAGGAAGTGGGAAAAAACTTGTTAATACTGTAATCTGCAGTGTTCAGTCATCTGTATGTGTGACTTTTGATTGCTGTAACAGCAGAAGATTATATAAAATCTCATTTTATTGATGCATGGATGTCTAAGTCAGCTGTTACTTATTTCATCAAAATGGTATACATTTAAAACATAATTAACTCCCCTCAGAAATTGGTGTTTGAATGGTGTTTCTGTTGCTAGTGTCTACCACTACTCAGTTTGGAGTAAGAGCAAAGCTGAAACAATTTTTACAAAGTATACTTTTTAAAACTACAGACAATATTAAAGGCAATTAAATTTCATGCCCCAAGGCATGAATTGGCCAGATAGGTGATCAAGTAGGAGATTTTATCTCATTATGCACTCCTGCATGGTGAGGATTCATATTGTGGGGATATTTCATCTTTGAAAGGTTTGAATACTGTCAATGTTTGCAGCCAGGACATTGGACTAAAAGACAGATCAATGTGCTGAGCAGACAGTGGTAAGTTCCATTTTCCTGTGTAAGAGGCAAGTGTTGCAGGTACTGCCTGAACATAATCTCCTGAAAAACAAGGCAATCTTTATCAGTTCAGCAGAAGGGCAGAGAGTCACCCTGTGCCTGTGAAAGCTGGTGACCTTGCTTCCAAGCATTTCCCCTCTGCAGCATTCTCCCTGCTGCACTTTGCACAGCAAAGAGGTCTAGAACAGCCTTATTTAGAAAAAGGCATGCAGGCATAATTTTATATTCTGGACTTCAGGAACAGCTTCTTTACTCTGAGGCTGACTGAGAACTGACATATGTTGCCCAGAGAAGTTTTGGAGTCTCCTTGTCTGGAGATAGTCAAAAGCAGTCTGGACACAATCCTGAGTAATGCGCTCTAGAGTATCCTGCTTGAGCAGGGAGGTTGGAATTGATGACCTCCAGTGATCCCTTCCTAACCTAAACCATTCTGTGACTCTGACCCTCTGATACTCCTATTTCCCAATTTAAAGGTGTTGAGATAATTGCAATGCTGAGCATGAACATTTGAATAGGTGGGAGACAGATGACTCAGTAAAATCAATCTATTGATCTTGAGATTTTCTAAGTATTTAAGTGCCATGCAACAATTAAAGGTATTTCTGAGTATGCAGTAAATGGCTTTATTCTGACAAGCTCTTTTGTTTCTTTTATACATAATAGAGAATGTCATGGAACTCAGAATATCTTTTAGGAAGGAAGTGTTCAGCAGCCTGTTTGATGCTGACAGCCTTGTGCAGCGGTAAGCAATCAGCCAGGCGGCAGGAGATCACTGAATTTACTGCTGTGCAAAGTGGTAACCTCCTGAATCCTTGGGTTTACTGGGACGGAATCAAAGCTCATAGATCTCAAAAGGAAATTATGAGTGATATGAAAAGTTTGGAACATCTAGATTAACTCTCACTAAGTACAGACAAAGAAACAGAATCCACAGTGGTTCCTTGAAGAGAATAGCCACAACCATGAGGCTTGACTACCTATTCAGAGTCTCCCAGGAGTGCGCAGAATTTCTCTCTGAAGCTGTCACCTTCATGCTCCAGAGAGACCCTAACAGGTATCCATTGGCAGTGTTTCTCAGTCTGCAGTGATGCCAGCAAAGTAGCATGGGAAAGATGCATGATAATGTGAGCCAAGAGACCTGGCTTGTGCAGAGATTTGTAGTAATATTCAGTATGCTGATGTCACCCAGCTGGCACAAGGGAAGGGATTAGCCAATGTCTAGACACACTTGAGGCTTTCAGAGGAGCTGGCTATTTGCAAATGAGTGTGGAAGAGACTGAGGCAACCTTGGTGGGATGAACAGAGGCAGGGAGAAATCTTGCCAAATTTTCCATCCCTGCTCCTCACTGAGGGAGCACACAACTGCTGTTGGTGAGGCAGATGGAATTAGCTCAATTTAGGCATGTGTTGAGATTGAACTTCTCCTGGGCATTGCCAAAAAAAATCTATCTTAGTTTCTGTGTGTGGAGTAGACACAGGTCTTCTCTTTTCTGTTAGACTTTCCTTTTACTATTGGCATCTCTTTTGTCTGGAGATATGGCTATAATCCTGCCTGATAACTCTCTGTAGACTCTACTGTTGCTTTTATCCCTGGCTTCCACAGAGGGATCTTGTGCCCCCAATTGCTATTAAATGATGCCTTTGGGCTGGAGCGACTTTGCTGCAAAAGCAGGAAACCCTGAAGGAGTAGGCATCGTTGAGTTTGGCATTTTTTCTTCTTCAAGGCCTTTGGGACTGCAAGAGTTGTAAGTTATTAAGCCTTTGGCTATGTCACAAACTATGTTCTTTTTTTCCTGGATTTTGCAGAACAAATAGTGTGAGAACTGGAGAGGATGTAGTTTATTTTATTGTCTCCTTACCTTGCCAACATGCTTGTCAGGTGAGATGAGCAGTCCTTTTGTTTGTGGCTGGAAATGTATGTTTCACCCAGAGCAGACAGTGACCCCAAAGAACCTTTTGCAGAGCTACAGAAATATGTAATTTAGAAAGCTTCTCCTTCCCCAAATAGCTCAGCTAAGACATATTTCAACTCTCACTAAAGCTGATGGAAATCCCCATAGGTACTTCAGTAGTATGGAATCAGGCCTATTAACCATTATTCTTCACATTTTCTGGGAATACATACCAATGACGCACAGTCATCAAAAATTATGCTACAGATGGCAGTGAGAGTTCATGATAACTTTATTTTGGCTGATGGAACAAAATGGCATTACAGAGAAATTTCAGGGTGTTTTGCACAATTTCACAGCAATTAGCGTAGGATCACTTCAGCTTGATCCTCCTTCATGTGAAATCAAGACCTTCCACTGTCCCTCTGAATTTAACATTCCCACATTACCTGTACACTAAAGATATGGTCTGGAGTTTGATTTCAGATACAGCCAGCACTTCCAACAAAACAAGGAAGTGCCATACCTTACAGGTAGCTTTCTCTATAAAAGGAGAGCAGAGGGTTATATTTTGCTTTGTGCAATAGACCACGCATTTGGCACTCTAACAAAAGGAAAACATTCACTGCACTGCTGAAAACTCCACAAAAAGTGCAGCATTTTCTTTGTTCTCTACTCTTCTCCTTTTCCAAGCTTAGTCTTTTTTAACAGAAACAATGTCTAGCTGTGAGAACAGATTTCCCAATGCAAAAGACACATTTTTTTTTTAATTTACATGAAAGCAGACAGAGGGAAAAAAAATACCTGGTGAGCCAGGACTAAATCACTCAAGTAACACTGAGACTCCTATTGACTTTGGTGCTTTTTGAATAAAACTCTGGAAAAAGGTGTACCATTCCATAATTGCCTTAACAGGGAATCATTTTTCTGGTGCCTAAAAACCATTTATACACATCAAACCACTGTAGAAAACTACACAATGACATACTAATCTCACTAATACATTCCCATCTAGTATGGCTGGCACATCTTTTTCAATGTGTCATGTCAAAGGTTTGGTACATCCTGGGTTGAGGCAACAGAGGCACCTCTCTGCCAGTGTGTCCCTGACAGCTCTGCAAGGTTTGAGATAATTCTACCACTTCCCCAGAGATTTAATCCAGTGTAAGAGTATGTTCAGAAAAAGAGGACTTGGATTTCTTCCTGAAAAAAAATCTAGATGTTCAGACCTGTTTGTTGGGAGTGGATCTTATACTGTGGGTCAGGTGGTTTTCCTAAGTCCTTGCTCTTGGGCTGAACTGCAGCATAGAAAGAATATGAGGCATGTGAGCAAAATACATGCATAGGGCATTTTAAGATAGGGACAGATTTGACTTCCATCATCTTTACAGTGTGTATGCACTTTCACCAAGCCATCAGTGGCCATGGAGGCAGGGGCCAGTCTGGAGTGAGGAACCAGCATCCCCATTCTAGTATCCCTTCAGACAGAAATCCTAACTCTGTACAGAAACCTATTGCAGAAAGTAGCACTATGTCCTCAACCCCAGGTCTCAACCTGACTAAAGGAAACATTGTGTTCTTCAGCTTGGAATTATTTCTGGAATAGTGTTGACTTCTCAGTTCATTCTCTTCAAAAAGATTTTAGCAAATAGAAATCAAAATGTGCACTTTCAAAATCAAGACATTTACATCAGTATTATTTTTCTGAATGAGAGATATTAAAAAACAGAGTAGATTTTAATTTCTAATTCTGACTTGGTTATGGTATATTTTTCAGAATTTATACCAACTTGGTAATTTTCTATTCACTTTTATTTTTATTAATTACTACTTCTGTTTTGTTCAGGTTTTTTAATCTCCATGAAAGGTCCTTTAATCCAGGCCTCTACATGCAGACTAAGTTTTTGTAAAGCTGTCTATCTGTATGACTGCATCTGCAAGTGTGTGTATGTGTGCGTGTGTGTGTGTTTGTGCATGACTATGTCTGTAGCCACTGGCCTCAGAAACAATTAGAAGACACTATTACATTCAGAAAAAATACAGAAAACTTTCTCTGAAGTCACAGAGAGTGAGAAGTAATTCGTTTTTTAGTACACTCGCAAAAATATTTATGCCATAGTATAAGCATTATAAAATAGTCTAATATATCTATAACATTTCGTAAAAAGGCACATTGAATTAAACAAAGCTCATTTCTGACAACAGTAGTAAAATAAGATGTGCGTTCTGGGTGTTGAAAAAGGAAATCAATCACATTTGGAAAATCTAGAAGCAAGAAACATGCCATTATGATTTTTTCTAAGCTTCCATGAGTCTCTAAGAGCTGGCAATTTTACTTAAATATGTATATTAGATGATGGTCTTATGAAGGAATACAAAATGCAATTTTATGAAAAACAGGACCAGTCCAATGAATCCCAGGAGCAGGTGGGCTGACTCTTGTGTGATATCCCAGATCAGTGCCAGTGGCACATCATAATTTAAAACGATCATTTCCCCCTAACACTGGCCCTCTTTCCAACTGTGCCTTAATGTGTGTTTACCTTGACATAGTTTGCTGTTTGCATCTCATCTCAGAGGCACAATTTACGAAGTATGATCAACAGTGAAAAGTTTTCCTGAGCACTGAGAAATACAATTTCAGTATATAAACTGTAAGCCTGTCATTCCTCAGAAGAGAAATATTTGCCCTACATATGTTCAAGAAATGTTGAGACCTCTTATTCCTGGTGTTAAACAAAACATATACAGATCTGCAGGTTGGTTGTGGTTTTGACTTTGTGGTTTGGCAAGCTGAATGGAGACGGGAATCCCACTGAGAAAATTTATTACAAAAATATGCCCAGCAGAGCCAAAGTCCTTCTTTACCGGCCACATTGACAAGATTTCAGGCACATGAAACTCTGTCAAAAGAATACCTTCCACAGCATCTAGTTCTGATGGGGATGCCACCATCAATCTCCTTCCAAGCATATCAAGGTTGGTACAAATACCCCAACCCATGTCAAGGGAGAATTCAGGTCTGTCAGTGGATGTGGAAGAGCCAAATTCTGAAGCAGATGAGGATGTTACAAGAAAAGCACTGATGAGTCTCTCTCTGAAGCAACAGACCAAAGTTCTTATCATTCATATAGGTGGAATTTAGGAATATTGTGACTATGATAATCTGCCTAACTACAGAGATTTAGGGTGCCCTTTCTGAAATGTTGTCCTGGACTACAGGCACATTCCAGAGACTATATTATCTGCTGTACTATGAAAGACAGGCTTACTAGCAGATCCCACGTGGAAATTCATCTTGCACAAAATTAATATGTGGGGAAGGGCTGTAGTCCAGTGGAGAATCCTCTTTTTGTAGTGGTTAAATTCAAAGGTAGTAATTGTGCTCTTACTGCTACCAAGCTACTTGGGATACCCCAGACTGCTTCTAAGGAGAGACACTATTCCATGGCTAGGGTGAAAACTGGTATCTGTGACTATAACATAGGTATGTTTTTACAGATAGTTTGGAGAATATGTGCATGACTTTCTTTACGAGAATGAAAATCAGTGTTTCTCTGAAGAACTGCTATGTTTATCAACCTTCTGTAACTCATGTATTTTCATAATTTCAGTAGAGGAGTCTATTAGCTAAGGATGAGAATACTTTTTACTTTTCTTCCAAAATGGCTACTGGGTCTACTGCAACTAATCTCCAGAATATTTTTGCATAAGTACAGGTAATTCTGTTTTTCTCCCAGAGGCCCTCACTGAGGCTGACATCCTGGTTATGTGTCAAAGGACATAATTAGTCCTTGTGCAGTCCTGTTCAACAGTTTGATGTATCTTGGAAAGCAACCTTGGAACGTTTTTATTTCCTGACAAAATAACACCACAGAATGGCAGGGAAAGGTTTATCTTTACAATGCAATATCTTACTAGACTTTCAGCAAACAGCAAAATATTACAATGAAGTAAAACTTAAAATGAAACCCTAGTGTTATCACAAAGTTTGCTCGGCAACAATGGTTTGTGTGAAAGCAGAAGTAAGACTGTTTCTAGGGTTTGGACATGATGGAAAGAGGCTACGGACATCTAGCTAGATGCTAGACTCCTCCTGTCCACATTGAAGATCAACACCTTGCATAATGGCATCTGCATGTAGTAAATACTAATGTAGCCAGCAACAGTAGAGCTTACAAACACAAATGTATCAAAAGGTAACAAAGCACAACCATGAATCAGAAGCCATTTCTGTCAGTAGTTTCTGAAAACCCAGAAAGGGTTTGAATGAGCCCCAACTAGAAACTCTATTGTCAAAAAAAAACCCCAAAAAACCAAAAACCAAACCCCAAAACTGCTTTCATTTCTGAGCTGGGCAGATTTGCTGTCCTGCTTGCATAAGGTAAGGGTGGGAGGGAGAGAAGGAGGATTCACAGGAGGCACATAAGTCAGAAAATGATCAGAGAAGTTGTGATCATATTTAGAAGACTTTCAAGAACTGCACTAGCCTCAAACAGGGTATGCAACTTTGCACTTTATTTAATTTCACAAAATTCTTATCTTTCAATGAGGAAGAGACTTAGTGACATAATTTATTTTCAAATTAATGGCAAATAAAGACTTTCTACTACAGTGTGATGAATTTGATTACACAGCTCTAGCCTCTCACTCATAAAAATCACTGCCATTGATAAGTCAGAAAAGGAAATGGATTTCTAAGAAAGGTACAATTCTAAATAGCATGCCACCAACAAATTTTAAATAACTTAGACAGTCATCCAAAATGCTGTTTATGCACTGTGTGATGCAGATATACTTGTTTTACTGACTATTTAATGTCACTGTAATCAGCAGTAAAACATAAAATTATGGCTCAGGAGCTGAAGGAAAAAAAAAAAAGGTTTTCTATCATTTTTATCACCCTGACTTACATATTTACATAAATATTTGGAGTTTCTGCACAGAAAAGGTGGAAGTGGACTGCTAAAGCAAAAAGGAGTAGTGCTATTGATACATCTTGACTATCACACCTGTCTAACCTGCTATTAAGATCTGACTCATTCATCCACATTAAAAATACAAATACATGAGAGATTTCCATGGAAGGGACAAATGAAGTAAACTTCCTTCAAGATGTAATTTGAATTTAATGCCTTTTCCATAAAGTGAACAAAACATCATTAAAAAAAAAAAAAAAAAAGAAATTTTAATGATGTACAATGAATCAAGAAAATGTATGATGTGACAAAGAACTCTTTAATCTTAACAGGCTCCTGCCTATATTTTTTTTTTTTGGTAGAAAAGCTGAGTTCATCATGCTACTTTTTCAGTAACATCATGTAGAATTTTAACTGGTACAATCAATTTTGATTGCTGTTCCCCACTGCTTCATACTGGAGGGAAAAATGTGTTTTGGTGGTGCAAATTACTTTGCACTCGTTCCTTCTGCTTTGCAGAGTGATCTGTATCTCTTCTCTTCTTGCATACTGAAAAGGAGTTCATCCTGCTTTTATTGGTACAGGTGTAAATCTGTATCTCCCCACAATTAAAAAAGTAGAATTTGGCCTGATTTGGGAAGACAAATACCTTCCTCTTCTAACAACAGTGTTATATATTCTCAGTCGCTTGCCTTAATACTAGACTCTGATGCTATCTCTAACGTGGAATTAAAATGGGTTTGCTTTCCCTTGTGCACTGTGCCACATCAATTTCCATAGTGCAATTTTTTGCTTGCTTTTTTTTTTTTTTTTTTTTTTTTTTTTCGGTACTGTGGAGTAGCGTAATTCAAACTTATTCAGATTTCTGACTTTGCTGTAAATTAATCTTGCCAGTGCATGTCTGGCACTTTGAACTAAGCTGTATCTTCTGCTTCTTTGGTAGCCTGAATGACATCAAAATGCTACTCATGCTGTGCACTGCTGTTTTATCTAGTTTATGATGATATAAAGAAGACCAGAGGAAAAGGCAAAATACTAGAAAGATACTCTGTGGTGTTTTCACAGTTTGTTGCTATCCTCTTCCAACTCAAAAATCCATCTAAAAATGCTCTGAGCTGTTATGGACTCTGAGGATGGGTGACAAGAAAATCTATTTGTCTTGGCTGAAATGACACCTTAAAACTCTAGCCCTTTTAAAATACGAGTACTTATGGATATAATAGGGCTGATTTTCTTCTCAGTTACCTGAGTATAAATCAGGATTACCTCCTTGAAATTGTACCAGCTTAAAGCAGATTTAGGCCCATTTCCATATATGTTGATCTGGTGAAAAACATGTCTTCAGCAGTTACAGTTCCAAGTACTAAATTTTGTAGGTTAGATAGAGAACAGAAAAAGCTCCTGTGGAATCTGGTTTATCTTACTTTCAGGACTCTTGATCCATATGATCTTCAATGATATATCCATTTCAGAAGTCAAAACAGTGCTAATGTGGTCATGCCAGAAAACTGCTTTCAGTTTTAGTGTATTTTGAAGGCAAAACCTGGCTTCCATCTCTCTGCTAGCCCAAAGCAACATGGCAATTCAGGGTTGTACCAGCACAGGAAAACCCTCACACTAATGCTGAGATAACTCCAAAACTCTCCCAACACAGACTGTGGGGAGAGACTGTGGTCAGATAGAGAGAAAGGCTGTATGTTCCTGTACCCCAGGGAAACCCAGAAGCCACCAAATCTCCTTCAGAAAACCCAGACTACCATCAGCATTTTCACCTTAACATTTTTTTGACAGTGAAGATGAAA
Source organism: Certhia americana (assembly GCA_018697195.1). Taxonomy (NCBI): domain Eukaryota; kingdom Metazoa; phylum Chordata; class Aves; order Passeriformes; family Certhiidae; genus Certhia; species Certhia americana. The sequence continues at coordinate 74,086,710 of CM031859.1, forward strand.
AATAGGTTTCAGGATACCGGCACAAGTAAACAAGAACTGGGAAAATTAAAGCGTTACTTAAAATTGCCTTTGCACAGATGCAATATCTGAATTCTGCTGAGAATTTCTTTGTATTAATTTGGGACCTGTTCTACAGTATTCCTAGAAGAGAGCTGTTCTACGAAGGGTATTTTCAAGAATTTAATTGCAGCCCATTTAGTCTTAAGGAATGCACAATAAAAGAGGAAATATATATAGCTAACAAAAAACCCAAAACATTTGCTGTGGGGTTGTGGGAAGAGTAAATATAAAGATGTCAAAGCTGACATTGGCATTTTTCTTCTTTTTAATGCTTCTCAAGAAAGTTTCCCTTATGGTGAACTTTTTTGAGGAAAAGCAGGTTTGCAGCTGCAGAATGAATTAAAATTGCTCTTTATTTGTGCTCCCTTTTTATACAGATACAAATAACTATGAATGATGAGTCAAATGTCAGGCGTGACGCTTAGAGCTATGGCTCTGCATTAATCTTCAACTTGGAAATTTTTTCCCCTTCTTCTTCAAATCTGTTTTGTCTGTTTGTTATCCCCTTCAGCTGCTCAAGTGTGAGATCAGTTACCCAGTTTCAACTTCTCCATAATCCATCTATTTAAAGGTGAGATAATCAGCTTTTGTTTGGTTGATTTGGACCTAAGACAATCTCCAGACTAAAGACAAAGAAGAGCCTACATGAAGAGAATGCAGAGTCTCTGCTTGCCTGCAGAGAGAGGAGGTGGCCTTTTATGCTCTTTCCAACACCGAAAATTCTCATGCCCTGCAAAACCCAGCAGTATAACTTAGAGCATTACCCACAGACAAATGTTCCCGTTAGGAAGTGAATATTATTTGGATAGCACACTCAAGAACATGCCAGAATATTTGGCATGGGTGATCATCCCAAGAGAGAAGAATAAACTCTTTGTTCATCAAGTGATGGCACACAGTGGTGCTGCTTGGGAAGCTACCTTCCAATTTCTGTTGATTGTCACTTTCCTTTAATAACTGGGTGTATAGTGCAAGAGAGACAGACCAACTTTCTTTCCTTCTTTTTTTTTTCCTTTTTTCTTTCTCTCTCTCCATATCTCCCCCCATGTCTCTTCCTCCTGAATTTAAAGCTATGAAAAATCACTGGACAGAAAATTGGTGAGAATGAAGTGGTTCATACACACAGAGGTTGTGGAGCCATCCAGGCTACCTCACCAGCCTGTATCAAAATGTCTGAAGAGCGGCTTGGTATTTTCCCAGGAAAATATATTCCTATATCACTTCTGTTTGGATCTCCCATCAGAAGAGGCCTACAGAATTGTGCAATGAACACAGAGTTTGGGCTTCTCCCCACTACAAACTGAGATCCCTCAGAAGATATATTTCACCCGGAGATTCTGGGCCATAGGAAAGGAAAAAAAAAAAAACACAACAGGATATTGGAAAAAATCTCCTCAAGGTGACAAGGGTCTCTGTTGACTGACTAAATGAACAGTTTTGTTATTTACAAACATGTTTCCCTCTGCAGATGTATGTCATGCTTTTGATATTTCAGGGCTTGAGGTCTATCTGGGAGTAAACAAACACTGCTGCATCAGAATTTCAGCAAGACAGCAATTCTCATTTTAGGACTAGATTAGGGAAAAGGGCCTAAAAGGAAGAATGTTTCTGTGCAGTGTATTTCTCTAGGAAACTGTTGGCATAAATGCTAGAGAACACATAACTTAGTTCAAGCCACTGGAGTAGGGTTCCAGGTTCTGTCTGGGTCCAGTAGAAGTTGCCATACAATAAATACCCTTGCTTTTTACAACATAAAATAGGTCCATAAATCTGCAGCTGTGAGAAGCTAAGGGAAAATGCATCTGGAATTGCCAAAGAACTGGTTGCCAAAGCATTGCTAAATACACACTAAAGAACTCATTGAACAAGGCAACATAGGTCAGATCTGCGTGCAAGCCTCTAGATGCTCATCTCTAAGTGGACAGAATCAGAAAGAAATTCAATGGATTCTCTGAAAAAGAGAGGCAGAAGAACAGTCCAATGTTTTCACCTGCTGCGGATCAGATGTGGGAGCATGGAGCTGGTAGGGAGGTACATAAGAAGGGACTGCTTCAAAGGGGTGAGTGAGAGGGATGTGCCACACCCCCATTCATTGCAGTCTTATGATTTCACTATTACAGATTCAAACTTGACATATGCAAAAGTTCAAGTTCCCATGGCAACAGTTACTTCTACCACAATTCATGCCCTGTATACTTATCATACACATTTAGCGTCAAAGAGGAATATATTACATGACACATTTAACAATGTAAAATAGAAAATACTCCAGCTGTGGAACGAAGCCAAGCTAAAGACTGCTAAAGAAATCTTGATTTTTGCACTGCTTGACCCTTCCAATTTTAGCTGTAAAACTTTATGGTTACATTTACAAAGATTTGCACTTATTATCTGTTCACCTCATTCCACAAATGGTAAGAGTATTGTTCAAGCAGAAGAAATATTCTGTTCTCTATATACTAACTCAATGCTTATTCTCACTTTCCACTGGTCAGCTGAGCTTCATTTGTAGTCTGCTGGGACAGAAATTGATTAATATGCTAAGAAAAGAAAAAAAATGGAGAAAAATTCAGCCATGTGATATCAGTTCAGGCAGCTGTTTGCTTTAGTCATTTTTTAGTTCCTTAATCTCTCAGAAAGATAAACAGAATTGAAGTTACATGGTTTTCATATCCTAGTTGTGGATGAAGAAATTGTGTGCGGGGGGCAGGTGTGGGCATTTCACCATATATATAGGAATGGACTTAACAGCTCAACCCAAAATTCAGCTCTTCCAGCATCATGCTATCAACAGTAATTGATAATAGGTATCTGTGGAAGACTATACAAACTAGGAAAAGATAGAAAGAGACTTCACAGAACTTTCAGCCTAAAGCAAATTTGAAAACATCATGAAACAAATTTAGTTTGTTTTTTTTTTCTTTTTTAATGTCTTCCTACTCTAAACTTGTCAACTGATTAATTCATTTTATGCAAAATTCATCAGAAATAATAATGGGCTGAATTTCGGCCTGAAAGAAAGAAGTGGGTATCATTCTAGCTATTTCAATGGAAGTATTTCAGGGACCATATTGTGCTACTTGACATAATTTTTTCATGGTATCCTTGCAAATGCAAGCAATTTCACTGAATCAGTACAAAAGGAGGATAAGTAAAAGAAGAATCTGTTGGCTGTTCCAGGCTTTCTGTCTCCATGCACTTGTGTCCTTGTTGACAGCTGTTCCCCATCACTGTATACCACTGTCAGATCAGATTGGCATTGCCTTGCACATTAACTCCACATTTCAATGGTGTAACCTGTCATTGCACTGTTCATGTGAATTGATGTGAACTGATTTGTTCTAACCAGAGCTTGGAGCAATTTGATGGCAGGGCCTGTTATTCCACAAAACACGAGGCAATGCCAAACAGCACAAGCAGACAACCTAATTAAATTCCTCAATTACACTAACTTCACTGTCATGGTAAGAGTGGGAAAGTAGATTTTTACAACTATTTTGACAGTGCTGTGCTTTGGTTTCTTGGGAGTTTCACTAATTTCATGTCTGTAAGTTATTATTTTCCCATAGAGGAGTTTTCCCTGGTAGATTACACAATGCACATATGCAGTACCTGCCACATACCTGCCATATAACATACTGCCTGCCCTGCTGGCTAAGATGTGCAGTACATATGAAGATACGGGAGTGTATATGTATGCAAGCTGTACCAAACACTATAAAGGTTTATTTACCCATTCTTTACTCATGGCTCCACTGAAAGGAAGATATAGGTATTTCTTACACAAGAGACTTGCTGTTAGGCTGTGATGTTACTTGGAAGTAAAAATTGCACAAGCACACTAACTACCATGCCCCAAAACAGCCGTTATGCAAGCAAAAGGTTTAGAAATATAACCCTAAATATCATCAATGCACTTTGTGAATAGATTCGTAGTTCAGAGTTACGATCATTGTACTCAACAGTTATAGTGCAGTTTATTTCTAAGATAAGTTTTGAAGCAGCATCTCATTTAATGGAACCATAACATCCCAAAAGGAGAAATGCTGCAGTTATTTAATATCAAAAAAAGAACATGGACGTGTGCCTGCCAATGCGAAGGTTGTCTTTTGCCCTTAGGTTCTCATGGGTTACGGATTCAGAGTGTCTGAAAAGGCTCACTAATTAAAGCAGAGAAAATAACTTTTACTTTTGACCATTTAGCTTTTGACAATTAATTATCTTCATATACCTCAGTAAAAGTTACCTAGATTTCTCAGATATCCAAATTTAACATATAGAGAGCTTCGATTCATACAAGAAAGTCATAAAACTGTTTAAGTGTAACAATATGTGAAATCTGACGTTTCAATGATACAAAATTGCCTCCTGTTGTAGTATCATATTTCTGACATCTTGGTCTATAGATTGGCAAATTGTTTCTTTTCTCCCATCATCAGTCAACAAGTATCTTTGCTGATGGTGGGTCAATATTAGCATTTAATTTGCTTGACATACACAAGAGGAATATCTGCCAGCTCTGTTAAGTCCAAGGTAAACACAACATCGTCCCTGATGCCTGCCATTATTGCAGTTTTTAACCTAAGAAAGAGTTTCTTCCTTTCTCTTCAAGCCTGCTTGCAAACCCACAACATCTCATCGACACAATCCTGGCAATGGTCTCCTGGTCATAAAGGCCTATGCATCAAAGTGTTCAGTCTGTACTCAAATTAAACTGTATTCCTGATCAAAGAAAACAGTTGAAAGCTAGAAAGTTGGAGCATGGCCTGGCTTCATCCCCATTCCTGTATCAAATCTAATTCAGAACAGCATGGGATCCAGTAGATGCCCTATGGGATTCAATTGGGCCCCTTTTCTCCACTTTGTAAGCATGGCTGTTTATCCTTTATCTTGGTAACTTTTATTTTAGTCATGTATTAAACCATGTGAGGGGGACCTCCTTTTTATCCCATGACTATTTAATTCCTTTATGAAGGAATTTGGTGACGTGAATCACTTTGTAAAAACCCAGGTCCACTGTATATCAGGCAGCATGCCCTTAGTCTGATTCTCATTAACTGCTCCAAAGGACGATAATGGATTTGTGAGGCATATTTGCTCTCTACAAAATGATGTGTTTACCAATTCTATTTTCTATGATCTCTACCAATTTGTCTGGTACAGAAATCAATTTTACTGGTCAGTAGCTTTTCTGTTCTGCTCCTTAAACTTTTTTTTTTTTTTTTTTTTTTTTTTTAATGGCATCACACTTATGACATTCTATTTCTCTGCTTTCAAGAGTGATTTCAGAAATTAGTAGTTTAGCAGTCTCATATTTTAGCTTCTTTAGAATGCTTGGTTTAATACTACCTGGTCCTTGAGATTTGCTACTGCTCATTTTATTGAATTGCTCTGAAAATCTCCTCTGTTGACAATTCGATTTCTGAGTGCTCTTCAGGCTTGAACCTGTAAAGAATGGCTCAGGTGTGGAAACCTTCATGACCTCTTCTGAAAAGAACATTGATGCAAATAATTCATTTAGCTTTCTCACCACAGCACTGCTTCCTGGAGTATCCTATTTGCACCTTAATCATCTCTCAGCCCATTGACTTTCCAAAAGGCTTCCTGTTTCTGAGAAACTTCTTATTAGTCACTTTTATGCCTGTAGGAAGTTGCTCTTCAAAATCTTTTTTTGGCTTGCCTCATTAGAGTTCTATGTTCAACAGGATGAGTTTAACTTGTCTTTTATTTTCCTCATTTGGACAGGATTTTCACGTTTAAATGGATGAGTATTTTACTTCTAAATGCCTTCTCTATTCTGTTGTTTTAACATGCTGCCTTTTAAGCATTTAATTATTTCCCCCAGTCTTTTTAACTATTTCTCTTCACTTTCATGTTCTCCATTTTCATAGCTTTAACATGATCATCATTAACTTTTTTTCGTATTTTTGGTACTGCTCAGATGACATAAATACTTAAAAGTTGGCCCAGCACCCATTCTCTCCTCTGAGAAATTTTTTTCCTCCTTTTGGGGTTTTGGGTTAGTTGCTCCAATAGCTATCTCTTTATTAACTCTTGGATTTGTACCTCAAACTCCAGAGACATTTCTGCTACTGGGAGTGAACTAAGATTTGAAATTTGCTATGTTGGAATTTTTCTTAGAAATAAAATTGCTTTCCTGTGTCTTTGACAAGCCAGTTGAAAAAAAAAAATTAAAAAAGAAAAAAAAAATTAAAATATTGTATGTCACCGTAAATCAGAGCTTACAGATCTAAAAAATTAGGACTGACACAAGGACAGTGGTGTTTACCCAATAGCTGGAAAATTGATAGCCCTCATATCCTTAATCATCTACAATTACCTGCGTTGATCAACAAATGAAGGAGACTTAATCTTGAAGGTAAGTCAGTCACTCTTAATAAGCCAATGCATTTAATGAATTCCCTTGTTTATCTCCCAGGTCCAGGAAGGGCTATAAGGTTCATAATGAGCTCTGCAGCAGCAAAGTGCTTTATCACCTGAACTGGCCAAATTTCATCTGGCTTAGCTCATCTCCTGTTGCTTGGGGACAATGTCTGCAAATTGGTGCCCTGCCAGGAGGAAGGAGGTGGCCAGCTCTGCTTCTGTCCAGAGGTCCTTGTTCTTAGCACAGAGCCCAGGACAGGAGCTGCACAGCCTCTCCTCCCCAGCATGTGGCTGGCCACATCTGCACCGTGCTGACTTCCCTCTTCACGCTGGGCTGGGAGGCTGAGCTTTGGATGCAGCTCCATATTTTTCAGAGCAACAAATTCATATGGAAGTAAATGCAAACACGCTCAAGGGCAGCTGATCATCTTGAACATTCATAGCTTTCAGACCAGTTCCCAACCCATAGGACTCCTGCCAGCAGCAGCTGGGGAAGGAAGTTTCAAAAAAATACTCAGGAATGCTTCTCATTGTGCTGCCTTCAAAGGCCACTTTGAAATCTGCAAGTATCACATTAGCAGTATTCCCACTGATTGAGCCACCATGGTGTTACCACAGTTCCCTCCAGGCCCTTCAAGGGGCCCTGAAAGGATTTGGTCTGACATACTTTTCTGTAGCTCTGGCTGGTTCAGAGAAAAGTGCTGAACTTTCCAGAGTTGAGAGATTTTATTTCATAGATTTTAAGACCAGAAGAAAACAGAATGTTCATCTGTCACCCTCAAACACTATCCCTCTTAGCACCAGGCGCAGATATGACCCTGACATTGAAGCTTGAGTTTATTCAGCTCATTATTTATTTTCATATCTTCTTCTCTACCGAAGTGAGAAATTCTCAAGTCAAAACTGTTTTTACATTTCATATTGCCTTATCGATATGTTTGGTTTTGGGGTGACAGGAAAGGTAACTTAGATTCTTGTATTTATAAATATTTATAGAGGTGAGAGGATTAAGCAGTTAGAGTATAGTTTGAAAAAAAAATTTACGTCCCCATTGCAAACAGCATCATGGTGATAGAAAATCTTTCTTTTCCCTGTAATAATCTACTTTAAAAACATCCTCTTTGCATTACTTCCAGCTATCAGAATCAGCCAGCAAAGTATAGCCTGAATTCTGATAAAGGACAATTGCAGTAAATGGAGAAACAAGCATAAATTATATCACCAGTGAGCCCAAGAAAGAATTGCAGAGATAAGGGAAGATGAGCTCTCTGAATCATTTATTTCACCTTACATTATACTGGTAATAAAATAAAAACAATTAATTATAAATAATCATTTTTTTTAAAGAACAAGTTAGTTCTACGCCTTGCCCCTCCATCCTCATAAAAAGTTGCACCAGCAGCAATTGAGTTTACACCATTTCATCTACTGGACGTAGGACTGGATCTATCTCATGTGACTTTGGATCCTACTCAATTCCTAAATTTCAGCTGTGTGTATCAGGGAAATCCCACCCTCTATGCAAGCAGTCTCATTTGAGGCCATTACACTGTCTTTACAAACAAGGATCTGCACAATCACGCTGTCAGTGGATAAGCCACTGAGCAAGCAGGTACGGACAGCAGTGAAATCATTGCACTCCCCAGAGCACAGGGGAGGCTGCAGCTTCTGTACTTCCATCCATGCTTCTATGGTTTGCTCTTTCCATTGACAGAAAACTTCTTTCATCAGTGGTCTCCGCTGTACAAATTTTGCAAATCTCATGCAAGCATTTTAAAAAAGGAGGGTTGGTGCATCTCTGTTTCCATGGGCATACTCATGGAGCCAACAGTCATGACATCAGGAGGCACAGACATACTTGTACTAGAACTGAGGAAACCATCTTGGGCAGCAGCAGCAGCACACTGTGGCACTGGGAGTTTGGGATAAATTGGAGAGATCTGCCTAGAAATGACAAGTACATGCAGAGGTAGCTGTTATGCACTACGGACCATATGCAGAGCATCCTTCTAGTGCACTCAGGCTAACCCCACCAGAGGTGTCTCTGACCTTGCTGCAATGACACCTCTGATTTCAGTGTGGGTGTTTTCTGCTGCTAGACACATCAGAGTGTTGAGATTGTTTTGTGCTGTTCCGGGGACATGATGCAAAAGTAAATAAACATTCACCAGTCATCTGAAATAGGTAGTAATGGCCACTAATTATGTGAGTCAAATAAAATAACTGTTATTAGAATGACTGACCTTTAATTTCTATAACTCAGAGATCATCCATTTGCTACAATGTTCAAACATCAGTTGCTGTCACATGGCTAAACTTGCTTTATTTTGTAGCGAAGTTTATTATCATCTTGAATTTTAACCCTATGATACAGGGCTGATGAGTGGGTGTTTAGAGTGATTTCTTTTTTCTGTTTTTCTTTCCAATTTTCCCAGGAGTCTGGTGTCTAGCAGAAGTTCTTTTATGAAAGAAGAGTAAATGTTACTATAAGAATAATAAAAAATATTAACATTAAATAAAAACATCTATAATCTATTTTATGGAACTTCTAGAAATTACTTATTTCAGGCACTGTGACTGTCAGTGACTAAAACTGCAGCTATTTTGCAGACCTGAAATTCCTGCTGAGTAACAATTTACATCAAGAAATTAATTTTATTTCAGAGCTGTTAACAAGCTTATCTATTAATTTATGTGTTCATTTAAAAACTAGTAAATAGAAGAGCATTCCTGAATAAATTCTAATCTTACTTTGGGGGTAAATTGTCATTCAATAATATTTATCATAAAAATACCTCAAAAATTCCCACATTGTTTAAGGAAATAAAACCCAGACACTAGACTGATTATAGACAGGCTATTGACAGCCAGGACTAGGAGTGTTTTTCCATTTGTGTCACCTGCATCAGCAGAAATGTTTTCAGTTATAGCAGGTGGCGTGACTTTGATTAGGTAAAGGCCCAGCTCTTTGCCCAGTGGAGCCTTTGAACAGGAATGCAATGCCAGTGGTATTGACATAATTCTAAGGTCATTCACTTCATCCTCTGGGAACTCCAGTAAAGCTCCCCCACAATGTAATGCTCTGCTCTCCTCCATACATTATGAACAGTCACTCAAGGGGTAGCACACCTTTTTCATGCTGTCTAGCTTTCCTAGATTTAGGTATTCACAGTACGAATGGCCAAGCTTCTGTCAAGTTCAGGAGCCAAATCAGCACTGTAAAAGACGAAGGACAGAGAAATACCAGAAATCTGCAGTTTTGGCTGCTTTTTCAATTGCTGTGATTCACATGCACTTCCACACCTCAAAAGCAGAAGCATCTAAAAGTTGGAAGCGTAGATCTTCAGGGGAAAAGAATATAAGCCTTGGTTTAGCTCTCTCTGTGAATACAAATTTCATCTGCATGCACATAAACAGTAGAAAAGACTGCATGTTGAGAGCCAGTTTAACAACTGGGCGAATCCTTCAAAGACTGAGCCATTACAAGGAGATGCATGACCTTAAAATTTAGACAATTTAGAAAAAGTATCTTCCCATTTAATGAACAGCTGGTTGAATGCAGAGTAATATAGTCATTTCTCTTGGAGATGGATTTATAACTACTAATATTTTCATGCTAGCAGCATCTTCAAGCAAATGTGATGTGTTTTATGTGATGTGTTTATCGTTGTTTTATATACACATTTCATTCTTGTTATTCCTTGAAAATGAAAAAAAAAAAAAATCAAAAACACAGCAAATAAGAAAAAAAGTGTGGAGTGTGAGAATACTGGATCTATATGAAATCCTAGCAATAATATGTCAGAAGATTAAAAAACAAAAACAAAAACCAAAAATGAACAAAAAACCAAAAACAAAACTAAAAAAACCCTTAAAATGTAAACCTCTACTCAGCAAAGACACTGACTGAAAGTCATAAACTGTCTGAAAGCAGAACATTGAATTTGCACCCAGTCACTAACTGCCATACTTACATCTTTTTGGGCAAATATAAAGCTCTCAAATACCACAAAAAATGGAAATATAATGGCCTCACCATATAAAATAAAACCCCAGTGTAAGATAAAACATATTTCAATGACTGCAATTAATTGCAAAATAGAACAAATCACTATACAAATAATTTATCTGCTTTAAATATCATAAAAAGAAGCCATTAACACGCCAACAGGAAACTGGCAGCTTGACAACTTTATGACACTAAACAGGACTGCAATGGTGTGATTCTCACTTCATTTAAGACAATGACAAACCTTCCATTAATTTCAGCTGGTGAGAACAAAAGTGTCAATAATTTTTCATTTAATAGCATGTATTTTTCTTCTGTAATGCAAAAGAAATTAAAAACTCTAAGAAGTCTGAATATACTGACATTTGGGCTGGTTCACATATGCTTTACATATTAGAGAAATGAGCAGAATAATTTATTATATCAGGCTTGCATTGTCAAATAATTCTTGCACTGCAGAATCTCCCCTTATGTTCATCTTTTCCTCTGATCAAGAAAGAGCATTAAAAACCCTTGTGTTCTTCTTGGGTGGTTTGAGCCTGTAAGGCTAATATAATGAGATATATGACTTAGGAGAAGCTGTTTTGTATTGTTAGTTTATCAAGTCCTATCTTTACGAGTGAAAAGCAATCCGTGAAAAGTGAAAGTCAAGGGCAGTAGCTATTTCACATGATTATACCATTTTTGGTTTGAAAACATTGTACATAACAGAAGTAGGATTTATGCTGAGAGCAATGTCCAAATGAAGGACGAGAGGAAGTGGGCACACAGTGTCTGAATTATTGCTGGTGGACAATGGGGCAACCTTCTGCTCTGCACTTCAGTGACAGCACTGGAAAGCCCAGGGCCATCCTGGTTCCATGGTGGGAGAGAACCAACAGCTCCATTCCCACTGGAGGACAGAGCCACAGGCAACCTGAAAGACCAGACAGGAGAGCATTTCTGTCCTGAGCAAAAGGCAGGCAGTGGTTGGTGGCTCTAAAACATAACGGAGCTCCACCTCTTGCCCAAACCCCCTCTGCCCATTCACTGTGAGCTGGCACATTGGAATGAAGGCAGAGACATTCCACTTTACTGTGCTGTCTCCAGAAACAGGGGCTGGCTCACCATGGGTTTCCCAGGGTTCATCCTGCCACTCTGCATGGAGATGCTCACTGAGATGAAGGAGACACAGCCTACTTTTTCCTTCCCTCTCCTGCTCATCACCATTTCCAAAATACACCATCACTGGCTCCTTGCCTAGTCCTGCACTATCCCCCTGCTCCAGCTCAACCTCTCTGCAGGAGAAAGGGCTAGCCAGATCTCCTGGGGGACACAATGAACAGAAGGGGAGGAGGAGATACTATTTGGCAGATAGGAGGGAGAGAAGGGGCGCTTCACAAATTATTATTGCCTCCTGAACTGAGTTTAATTTAGCCCCTAGGACCATAAGCTGCTTTTGAGCTACTGCTAGGCAGTACTCTCTGCTTGTATGTGTCAAACACATGGCCGCTTTCCACCAAGGGCCCCAGGCAGAGGTTCGTGAGACAGTTGGAGTGAGCTAGTGTTGAGGAGCTGTGGTATGCCAACAGATGGGCTGGGATGAACATCTTATGTCAAAGATTGCTCTCCAGAGGCTATTTCTAGCCTCTTCAGGCCTTTTGTGTTGCTGGAGGGCAATGGAGCTACAACATAACACAGAATTAGGCCTGCTAGCTCTGAATGAGGAAGGTGTTTCCAGCATTTGTGAAGCAAGTGCAAGTCAGCAATCTCAGCATTGGAATGATAATTGTCTTGCAATTTGACTAATTACCATGTGTGGCAATATAGGTGCGCTGTGACAGCATTTTTTAATGCATCCATTAGTGTGCAGCTATGTCACACAGCAACAAGGCTTCATCTGTTTCACAAACTTCTTTAAGTTTATGAATAAAGTTAAGCACATCCCTCAGTTTGTTGCTGAGTCAAGTAGAGATTGGTTACAGCATTAACTCAGCTCCACCAAGATGCACCTTTATTCCTCAGAGAAAAACTGCAGGGCTGCCTCTTGCTTTTAAGTGCTGCAGTCCCTATATGTAGAAAGACTTCAATATACAACCTTTCCTCTTCACTAAAATAATAAAATAAAGTGTTAACTGTATTAAGTGACAACAGTGACAAAAATACACTTCTGGATGCCTGGAGACACCAAATACACATTGAAACTGCCTAGCTAAAAACCACTCCATCACTCGGATGGTTTCTGCACGGTCTTTGGTTACATCAGTGTATCACCGCTGCAAGAAAATTTTGCCCATGCTCAGCAGTTCATTAGGACTATCTCAGCCTGTCAGACTTGACTGACTGGGCTGAAAAAAAATTTAGGTATTTTAAGTGCTCGTAGTTTTCTGGGTTCTTAAACCTTTTCGCTGCTCGAGACAACTGTTTTCTCAGCACAGCCAAGGCCTGCGCTTTCCCTGCCTCAGCCCAGCTAGGAAATGGCGCTTCTTGCGAGAGAAGAACGAAGCTTTCAATAGATGCTTTCATCTGACCAGGGTGGAGCCCTGAGGCCAGAGAGGAGCCCGAATAGCGGGCTGAGGCGGAAGGGCGGGCTGGGACCGGAAAGGAGCCCGGAGTGAATCCCGGAGGGCGGGCTGAGGGAGAAGGGCGGGCTGAGCCCGGAGGGAGGGCTGAGCCCGGAGCGGAGCCCGGAGCGAAGCCCGGAGGGCGGGCTGAGGCCGGGGCGGTGGCAGGAGGGCGGGCTGAGGCCGGAGCGGAGCCCGGAGGGCGGGCTGAGGCCGGGGCGGGCCGCGGGCTGTCTCCGGCCGGGCGCCGCCAGAGGGCGCGGGGCCGGCGGGCCGCGGTTGCTCCGTCCCCGTTAATTGGCCTCGGGCTGGCTGAGCTCCGCAGCGCTCGGCGGTGGTTATGCAGCTAGTTACGGACTGGCAGACAGTTTTTGGCATTTATTGGTGCCCTGTGACACCGAAATTATCATAAGGTCAGAGAATTCATTGAACCCGAGCAGCACTTAAGCACTGTTAGACTCATTTGTGGCTATTCAGACCAAACAAGTTTTTCAGAGGGAGGTTTTTGGCTCCAGGTAAAAAATTAATGCAAAGAGCACAAAAAGAAAGCTAGGCTGTTTTAATAAGCTGTCCTGCTGCTGTGGCAGGAATGGGCAGGAGATAATTCCAAACAAGCAACTTGCTGTGCCAGCTAAAGGAGTCCCTGGGAAGCTGATAGGAGATAATCAACAAGGAGACACCCGTGCTACATTTTTTTCTGCTGGCTTTCCTCTCTTTCCACTTACTGTGTGTATCTTACTGATCTCAGAGCACTAGGCTGCAACAGCCACCTTTTTAATTTCGGTATCTTGAGGGAAGCATGACACCGAGTTGTTAATAACTTCACCTGTCTGTGCTAACACAACCATTGCCTTTTTCACTATCCCAGCAGCAGCAGGAAATCAGCAAGAAAAAAACCCCAACAGCCTAATGCAGACCCAAGAAACATAAATCAGCTACTCCTGGAAGGTGATGCTGAAGCCCAGGATGTAAGAGGATCCTCTCTAGGTTGCAGGAGGAGTGACCTGATCCTGGGAGGCAGCCAGGATTACCTCTTCTGCCCTGCTACCGGGGCAAAGGAGACAGGGAGGAGGCGGAGGGAGGGACTCCAAGGGAACAGGCAGTGGAGGACGAGATCCCTTTCCTCTGAGTCAAGGGACATGCACAGCTGTCAGTGCGAAGGTGGAGATAGGTAAATGACAGGCTGGGTTCGCTCTCTTCCCAGAGCAGCAGCAGCTGAGTCAAAACAAGCACAGCCAGAAACATGAAGCCCTGAAACCCCGCCCCCTCACACTCGCTCGCATATATACACACATCATAATTCATGCTACATCAAAGCAGTGATTACCACAGCTTCCTGGCTGTCTATTTCTGTTTATTTATGGTGCATTACACATTTTAATGCTATTCTCATACAGCGGCTCAGCTGCCTCTGTTCTGTATTTGGGTGGGAAAAGAACCCAAACCAACAAATGGCAGTAACATACAGTACGTTGTCCCCTGGTAACAAGGGATAAACGAATGCTCAGCATCTTCCAGGGAGCAGTGATTCAAAGTTCTTAATAGCATGATTCCCCCTCCCCATTTCAGTCTGGCTCATGGCTACACACTTCAGCAAGGGGTGGGAGGGGTGATAAGCATGTGGTAAGAGATCCAAGGGAGCTGAGGCGACCAGGTCAGTAATGCAGGGCTTCAGCAACAAAATTAAAGTTCTTAGGGCTGTGTTTTGCTGGAAGAAGCGGGCAGGGGAGAAGGGCCAGAGATGATTCTGAAGTGACCTGTTGAGTCCAGCTCCTCAGAAGAGTCTTTACATCATCTTCTGTCTCCATAATCATGTCTAGCTCTGGGCTGCTGCAAGGTGGTAGATGGAAGGGGGAGGGCAAAGGTTTGACATTGGCTTGAGGGGAGCCACCAAACTCGTGTCTTGTTTGAAGCGTGGTTCGAGCTAATGGTAAGAGATCACCTACTAAAAACACTGCCTGCTACAAGGTCACAGCTCATTCCCTCTTCTCCCCATCCTCATAAGGTAAGAACATGGGGACTTGACTTTATTCATTTATTTAAGGAAATGACAGTCAGCTCAGACTAAGTTGAATGTACAAGATTTATTTCTCCTTGCTGTCAACCTTACTATCATTTCCCCTTGAAGCCTGAGTTCTCATTACCATTACTCTCCTTGCAAAATGCAAGTCATTTTGTTTATGCCATGGGAAAAATATATAATCTCTTTAAGTGCATTGACAGTATCAACATAAAACAAATAATTCTGAACAGGCAGCAAAAACAGAAGCCATTGTGCCAACAGTCCCTGCTGTGAGAGACACACAGACCTCTGCTGTGCACCTCCTGCTGTACCCTACTGTGTAGGAGTGACACTTCTAAAAGGCTCTTTTTACATCCCTTAATAATCCAGCCATCCTTGTGAGTTCACTGCAGGCACCATGCTATCAGCAGAGCTTTTGCTGTAATAAACTGCTCTTTTATACACCCAGTGACAGTGTCCATGAAACATGCTGCAAATATATGCAGGATCCCAAAGCCTTCACTGCACAGGGCAGGGGAAGTGAAGCTGTGCCCTTGGTGCCAGTTTACCTTGGCAACTACAAAAAAGAAAGAAATGCCATCTTTCCTATGGTCTATTCACAAAGTTTTTTCTAAAGGGAACCTCAGCTCAGAAAAAAAGGTCTGACAGTTTGTGAGGGGTCTCTGTCCAGACGAAATAACGTAAATAAAAAATTGTTCCTGATGGAAGAACACTGTAGGTGCTGCTGGATGGAGTCACACCTCAACCAGACAGCCAAGGCTGAAGGGCCCCATACCTTATCACAAACTTCTTATCACCCAGTAGCTCCTGCCACCCTCTTTGCAGAAACTGTTGCAACAAGAAAGGATAGCCTGAAAGGGCTAAGCCTTGTATCACTTATTTTTTCAAGCTACTACAGTGACATGTCTGTTCCTAATTTCATGGAGTTGCTGAATGTCATTAGTTTATAAGCATCTATATGGCTACTTTTACACATATATATACACATATACACACAATGGCAAGGACAGATTACATTGCAATTGTTGACCTCATGCGCAGATATAAAAGGAACCTCTACTCATGCTGCTAAGACTGCACTAGATTTACAGGGTAAGGAGTGACAAAGTGTGACGAAGGGTCTTGAGTGACAAAGTGTCTGGATGGGGTAACTCACACAGAGTTAAGTTTCCTACTCACTTGTCCCCTGCTCTATCTACATACTTCTGCCTCACCAAGACCCCTTCCTATCCCTTCAAAGATGTGAAAGGCTTCCAAAGAAAAGAAGGAGAAAAGTCTTCATAACAAAATTTTTGTGACAGCACTAAGCAGGGGAACTACAACAGATCTCAAATGCCAGGGAGCCTGAAGGGGAAGTCACTACGGGACTGGGAGGGGGACACTAGCTGCTTCTTGCCAAGTCTGGACTATACCTGGAGAGGGGAAATAAAATAGATGCTGACCCGTGTAAGGAACAACCTCCAGAAGAGGCACCTGAGAAGAGCGCATCTGAGCCTCCCAAATGCCCTCAAGGGGAGCTCTGGAATTGGGCAGAATTGGGTTTGCACTGGTCCTTGCCAGGACTGAGTTTCATGGGCCAGTTAATCCCAGACGGCATGTGCTAGCTGAGGTGGGATGGTAACACAATCCACATGGAGGGATTTCATACAGAGCAAAAAATGCTGCTGCTATGCTGTAGCATTTGTAATGGGTAATTTTAGCCCCCAGGCCTCATTGCACATGGGCAGCAGCCACAGCACTGAGGAGCATGTGGTAAGAGATCCAAGGGAGCTAAGGCGACCAGGTCAGTAATGCAGGGCTTCAGCAACAAAATTAAAGTTCTTAGGGCTGTGTTTTGCTGGAAGAAGACAACAGCTGAAAAGATTTGGTGGCTATAGCTAGTGCCTCTTGTCTCAGAAATTTAGTTGTAGACTAATGTTCACTTTACTATCTGCAGCTATAGTTCTCACATCACCAAAAGTTGTGGGGCTGGGTAAGCTCTTGTCTTCTTGCAACTGACCTGCTCCCACTCACCACAGAAATTAAAAGCATCTTAGGCTTCTTTTATGGCTATGTTGCTATGTTCTGCTGCTGCTTCAAATCAAATTAAAAAATGATTGGTTTGTCTTTAGCTTAAAGCTGAGGTATATGAGAAATGGTTTGATTATTTTTGTTCTGTTGACAAATCAGGAAAATGCCATTCTGATTACAATAAATAATTTTGATTTTCTTGATGAGGTAATAAACGATCCAACCCAAAATGAAATGTATGCCTCATTCTCCAGGTGTTTGGTTTTCAAGTTAAACTTTGTTTTCTTCTCATTTAGGTCGCTTTTAAAATTAAAAATGCCATTTTGACACAAAAGGTACAAAAGTTTCATTTGTTAAATGTCAAAACAAAGCAATTTTATGGGCTACTTTTTTTTTAAAGCACTATTCCATTAAAGACTGCTGAAACAGGAAGCTTCAAACTTTTAAAGATTGTTCCTTGTCATGACAGTTTTGGTGGCTTTTTGATAGAAATTCCATTTTAGGAGAATTACATCTCCTAAGTACATTTCTAATCCTAAATAGATTGTAAAACAAAAGGAAAGTAGAAGAACAATATTAGAACATCAGCCCACTTTCACTCAGCTAAGCTGTGGTCTTTTCTTGCCACATGAAAGGACCCCCAGAGAGCAAGCAATAGGGATTAGTTGTCCTTGACAGATACTGTTCTTTTTTTGAAGAAAGGCGAGTTCTCAAGAAGGGAACATGCAAGGGCTGAATTGGTGAGGCTGGTCATATTACTTTGTAGGACGATCCTGAAATCAGCAGGAGAGTGCTGCATCTAGAAATATTTCTGTCCTTTATCCCCATGACAGATTACACAGACTTTGCAAACTGCCAATAGCTGTGTAGGCAGTGGCACTCCTGTCACAGGGAAGGTGTCTCCATTTTCGCAGAGATTTGTTTGCTGTTTCCAGACCCTGCAGCATGATACCAGCTACCTCTCAAATCCACACTTGCAGTGCTTTACCGTAAGGAGTGAAGTAATCTGGAGTCCTGACATGACAATCCATATTCCCTACTCTGTACATAAAATGTTTTGTTGTTTACAGCAGGAAAAAATAGTTGTATGAACATTATCCTGTAGCCAAGGCCTCTTAGTGACTTCCAGTGAGGAAAATTTATGAATAGAGATAATCATAAATGGTTGCCTGCTATTGGGTCTTCTCTCCTCCCTGTCCCACTCTATCCCCACCTGACACACATCCCAGCAGGATTAAATCAATGGGAATTAATCACATCTTATGAAAGAGAAGTGGGCCTGTAGTTTCCCCTTTCTGTGTGACAGAATAATACAATCAACTTCAGAAATCATTTGTGATTTCTCTTATGACAGGCTTTTGGCCAAATGAGCCACTGTTACATGCAGGGAAATCTGGAACTATTCCCTCGACTTCATCTTTAAGCTTCAAAGATGCAGGCGATGCATTCTTTGAATGTGGCATATCACAAACTAATCCTGGGAAAAGTCACAGCGATTTCATCTTAGACGATCACAGATTTCTTGCTGACCTGAAAACCTGAGTAAGGACCTGTGTTTTTCACGATTCAGGAAATTTCACAGCTTCAAGGAAGGGGGAAAAAATGAAAATCCAGAGCGGCAAGAAGACACAAATTCTTCTGCAATACAAAAATTAACACTGATCCAAAAAAAAAAAAATCTCCCTTTCACCCTCCCTCTACCTCCGGTGTCCCATCATGAGGCGCTTATCCTTCATTTCAAAAAAATCTGTTTGGGGAAGCAGGACCAGCTGCGGGCAGTGCTCGGGGACAGCTCCGAGCCTCTCCCTCTGTGCCCTTTGGGATGCGCTTGTCACAAGCCGGGACGCAGGGAAGCGCCCGGGCATCGCCGCAGGGGGAATGCCCCGTTCATAAGGCTGCGTCTGCATGGCAGCAGGGCTTGGCTTAGTATTTACTCCCTAAAGCACTCCTACAGCAGTCACCTCAGCCATGCACCTCATTAGGGCGCGATTAATGAATGAATGAATGAATTACGGCGCGGCGCTGTTCGCTACCTCCGTGCAGCGAGTGGGGTGTGCAGGCAGCTCGGGGGGCATTGGTTGGGGGTTTGGATGTAGACTGGTTTACAAGGGGATAATCAAAAAACTGGCATTCACAATGATGGACAGGCTTCCTCACAGAGGTTTGACACGAGGAAAGTTCGTCTCTTCCCTTTCTTTTTGAGGGCCAGTAAAAGGAAGTTTGGTGGTGAATCCCTGGATACCAAAAATATTAGGCCTCAGGACTACCGGGTTTAAGGTCACGTTCTGCTTTGCCAATTGCTTACTGCATGATTTCAGTAAAGTCATTACCTTGAAAAACTTGGAATTAAAAGTGACTATGGGATTGGGTTTTATCCTCAAAACCAGGTATGTATGTGGAGTGACGAGTTACCTTCAAAACTTTTCCTTATAGCAGTAAAGTAGTCAAATGCTAATCCAAAAGATGTATAGGGAGGGGGGAGGGGGGAGAGGAGATAGGAAGGCAGGAGAGGAGATATGTGGAAAGGGGAGGCTCAATTTGTCCTCCTCTCTCATAGAATCATGGCACAGTTTAGGTTGTATGGGGCTTGGAGGTCTCCAGCCCAAACCCCACTCAAGCATGGATAAATTTAAACTTAAAGCCGGTTGCTGAGGCCTGTGTAGTTGAGTTTTGGCTGTCCAAGAATGAAAAGTGCACATCCTTGGTGGGCACTTGCTTCAGTGCTGAACCACTCTCACATTGCTCTTTTTTTCCCCATTCTGTTAGAATTTCACTTACTATGACTAGATGCAAATGCTACTATCACCTTCCTCTGCAGCAGCCTCACAGGGAGGCAGCAAAGCCCCATGCTCCATTACTGTCTTTCCTGAACCACCTCCCCAGATAATGTAAGCACTGGAAACCCAGTGTGCTGAAGCATCGTGTTTATCCAGGACTGAATGGTTACGCGTGACAGGGAAGTCTGGTCCTTCAGAGAGGCTGGGGATGTACAATAACCCTCTCAGATCAGTTCCAAGAGAGCACCCAAAGGTGCTGTGGTGCCACGGGCTTCCTCAGCCCTTTTGAGAGTCCACTGGGCTCCTTGGCTGGAAGTCTCTTGGGAAAGACACAGCATTACTTCATTTTCAAGAGGCTTGAACATTCTGCCTGGCTGTGGCCTTTATCAGCTTCAGCTCTTTATAAAGTTATTGTTCATATACTGTAGCTAACTTTGCTGAGTCTCACAGCAAATATAGCTTCTTGAATACTTGTTATGCCAACTCTGTGGGTGCTGGATTTGCACGTAAGGGAAAAAATACATGGATTGGATGGTAGGTAAATTAAAAATGAGAGCTACTCAGCAACAGCTCTGGACATGTGTAGGCATTTCTGTGTGGTGTCTGTTTTTGCTGGCAAAGCAGGAAACTGTGAACATACTTAAGGTTAAGAAAATGCACATGGACAGGGCATGATATTTTGAAGAGTAGCTTGACCCAAACCTGTGATTAAACAAAAAGGAAACAGCACTTGAAAACCAAGTAAACGATCACTAAGATATTCAGGGACTTGGAGGGACAAATCTGCTTTCACTTTTCCAGGCATTTTGCCTGTCAAATTATGAGCTTATTTGTGGTGCTAAATGCTTTGCTTGTGTCTCAGAAAAATACAGGAACTGCTGGCTTTTTTTTTTCTTTTTTTTTCCAGTGGAAGAGAGAAGCCGTTAATGATCCCAAAGGTTAAGAAATTGGCACAGTCAGAAGCCAGCACTCCTTTATTTATTCATCAGCTGGGCACTGTGTGGGCTCCCAACATGCAGAATTCCCCATTTGACTGCTCACCTTCCCCAGAGGCTTCTCTACATCTGCCTGTGTGTACACTTTGTGTACACTGGCGTCAACCTGCGTGTAAAGGTTGCAGTTTGCAGTCAGAGATACTGGGCCAAAACTATAATATGGTTCAGCCATAGGCAGGTGTTCCAAACCAAACATGTTTCTTTCTTTCTTTGTTTATTTAGCTAAACCAAACCCTGAATTGCACTATATACCCAGAGACTTCAGAGATGTTCAGTTTAAGCACAGGCTCTATGTTTGTATGTCTGTATCTCCTAGATCTGTATAGAGGTGGTGTGGTCACAGGGCCACTGACCACCCAACCCATGCTCCCCAGTATGCCAGCAACTAATCCCAAAGGGACTGGCTTAGGAGTAAAAGATGACTGCCCACAGTTATCCATAAAGAGGACTGGGTTCTCGGGGTCTTTGATGTGAGAGTTTATAGCACAGTGTCATGCAGGGATTCAGCTTCAGAAAGGGCGGTGTGAAGATCAGAATTGAACAATCCCTATTTAGCATTTTGTTGTCTGTGAAGCCACAGGATGCCCCAGGGCACTTGGAAAGCCTCATTCCAGTTCATCAGGACCAGCCCTGATCCTCCTCAAAAAGCAAAGAGGAGTCCACTCCTGCTGCTCTCATGTCACTTTGGTTTTGACGTGTGCAATGCCTGAAGCAGGTGGGAAGGCTCAAAAGAAACACAGCTACTTCTCCCTTTCTGCCCCATTTTTAAGCTGCTGCTTCTGTTGGAGGGGGTCTCTCTGATGTGTGAATGTTTGGAAGTAGCCCTGTGGAGGTGCTTAACCTCAGTTCTCCCATGCAAAGTGGTGAAGACCCGCTGGACCAGGTCAACCGTTCATCTCCAGTTTCCAGAGACTTTGTTAGAGGACAGGTGAGTGCATCAGTTTTAAAAAGTCTGTCTATTGAAAGCAGAAGGTATTACCTGCTTAGGCAATTGCCTAGGCAATTAGGTGTAATGAATTTTCCTCTACAGTGGTAAACAGAGAAGTCAAGAAACAACTCTGCCTGATTTTCCATTCAAACTTCTCTCCAAAGAAGCATATGAGGGGAAAAAAGGAGGAAATTACAATAAACTTCATCCTAAGCATTGTAAGCCTTGCCCCTATACTTGGCTTGCCCCTTTCCATTTCTGTTTAATTTAAAATATTCACCCTTCAAATAGAAAAAATTAAATTAAAAGGAGATATGGAGGAAACTTATTAAATGTACAGGTGAAATTTCACTGCTTGTTTGTGGAACCGAGTACAGAAAATGAAAAGGTGTTCTGGCAGAGAAAGAAATGCATTTATTGAGGTATCACGCTGTAGCAGTGCACGAAGACCTTTAATGAGAGCATGCCCCAGTATGCTAAATAGTCCTTATCTACAGGGGAAGTTACGTTTCATGACACCTTCTGAAATCTAAAGACACAACAACAAAGCACAGTAGCATCTCTTTTACCAGTAGGAAAAGTAATGCACTAAGAAGAGATCAGGCATCATACCTCAAAGCTCAGAGCTGAGCAACTTTAAAGAGCTTGTTGGCCTGGCTTACCCCCATGCTGCAGAGCTAGGAGCCCAGTGCCCATCTTCCCAGGAACATGCCAGCACCTAATTAGATGCCAACTCACGCATCCTCTCACATCTATCACTCGTACACTATACACCGGGACACGGAGTTTGCTATCTGAAAAGCCTCTAGTATTCAGTTTGTGCTAGATAAGTAATAATAGCATTAATGGACTAAAATATTAACATAAAAGACTAACTGTTGTAATTTCTTCTTTGTATGATTCCAGCTAACAGCATCTTCTTTTCCTGAAGGGAGACTGCTTTGAAAAGATCGAGAGCAGCTCTGCAAAAGTGGGAGGAAAGGACGTTTATATAACAATAAGCCCTTTCACCCTTAATTTTCTCAGTTGGATGCACAGTCTTCTCCTGTCTTTTGCTGATATCTCTTAATAAAAACATTAAAAGGATAAGCCTAGGCAGCTCCATTTCCAGTGATACGGTAGGTATGAGGCCCAATGAGAAACTTCATTTCATAAAACCTCTGCTGAAATCTGCCCTACCTCAGTGTTTATCAGGTTCTCTGCTTTATTGTCTAGTTAAAATGGAAATAGCCTATCTTCAGGTCTTAGTTATCAAGCCATGTGGATGACAATGTCAACTGGCACTAGTTTTCATAAGCTAAAAACGCTGCCCTAGGGTAAGCAGCAGTGAGACCAGTCAGATTTAGTGATTAATATTTTCTGCTTCAGAAACGATAAAGACACACATGCAGTTGAAATTAAACTTCACTGGCAAAGATGAATTGAGAGAACAGCTGGACAAACATCAGGTTTCTGAATGAAGAACCAATGGCTCAATTCTTACGTGGCATATTCCATCAAGTTTTCTGGTTGTGTTACACAGACGGAGCATTAAAAACTAGAAAATAGAGTTGCCAAATCTATTCCCTGAGCCATTAAAGAAACCCAAAAAAACAAGAGGCAGGCCTGCTCTTGGTGCTTGCACAATAATTGTTTGCCTCACCTCCCCTCAAAAGTTCTTCCTCTCTCCTTTCAGCTTGGATGTGTTCTTTAGGATTCCTGCAGCGTTCCCAGTGTGGCTCTGAGAAATATCACACTCTCTTATCCTGTATTTTTATTCCTGTCACCCACCAGCAGCTTCCATTTCGTTTTGCTTGCCTGGCCACCTGAAGGAAATGCTTACAGTCTTTCAAACCAGGCTCACAGTGTTTGACTGTGAAGGTGTTACATCAGTGCTAAACCAGTGCACCATCAAAATAGAGCTATCCAGCTAATGAACAGGCAAACTCCACATGCTGGGTTCATGCCAGTGACTTTGGTATGCTAATGCTGGATATAACAGAGACTTTCACTGCCTTTACTGTCTCTTGTGCAGTTTTATTTTAGAATATTTACTCTCTAAAGATGTAAAAAGAGGAAAAGGCATTCCTCCTGCCGCAACTTTCCTTTTAAGAGGGGTTCTAGCAAAAAACTGTCATAGAGGGAAACCTTTATTCATGTATAAATCTTTCCTATAGCTTTCATGACACTTGCTTTTCCTTGGTCCTTGTATGAGGAAGAGAGTGAGGAGGAATGTTTTGACTCTCAGTGTCAAGTACTATGGCTAAGGGTCCCCTGCCATTTTTGGCTCAGAGTCCATTTCCCTTCAGCCAGATGTAGAAAAGCCTGGGGAGCCATTGAAGTCTGATGAAACAGCAGTGCCAGGAAAGCTAGTCTGTTCTGCTTCTGGAGTTCCATGCTGTCCCCAAGCCACAGACAGGTGGAGAGCTATTGGATCTTGTCATGCAGGAGTCTTATGGAAAGGCAAACCTGAAATCTCTCTGCTCCCAGGACAGAGGCTGTGAGAAGAGCAAAGCTCTGAGTGAGCTGTTAGCTATTTGTTCTCTCCAGAGTTTTGGATTCCAAGGAAACTCTGAGCAGTTCCAGGGCTGTAGAACACCACTACCAGGAGCTAAGGTGGTCCTTCACAGGATGCTGAGGCTTTCTGAGTCAGAACCTTCTAATAAAACAGAAATCCAGGTCCAGCAGGAGAGGCTTGGAAATAAAGAAGCCTTTTAAGTGGGAGCGAGCAAGAACAAGTGAGACAGTCCAGGTGGCAGAAGAGGATAAAGAATCCTGCTAAATAATGAAAACTCTGAGAGTGGGAGAAAGGTCTGTCAGAACAGAAGGAAAGAGAGACCAGGCTTAGAAATAGGAAAAAAAAGAAGTCAGTAAAAGCAAAGGACAAAGCATTAGGAGCCAAAAGGGGCTGAGTAGGGCACTTAAATGAAAGAGACTGATATATTGAGCTTGAAAGCACAAGTAAAACATAAAAGCCGGAAGACATTCCATCCCAGGTAACTCCACAGCTGAGGTTTTAAGGTTTCACAATACAGGGTACAAAATATTTGACCTTAAGAATCAAGAAATTTAAAAAAAATTCTCAGTCACTATCTTTTTCCAGAAGTCATGCCTATCAGTTTGAAATACAAGAATTCTACTTATATTTTCAGGGTTTGTTTTGGCTTTTTCCTGGTATTCTATCACACCCAAATTTGATGGTATTTCTTCCATACTGCACTTTTTGGTGGGTAGATAGCACGAGAATGAAATTATATTGCATCTAGTTGAGGCACCTAGAGTTGCTTGGGGTATTTACATTGCTCTGAGAGGGAGGAGATGATTAGAGAGGGATTGCATCATACAGATACAGCTGACAAATTAATATATTAATTAAGTCCAGATCAAAAGTCATGACTTTCAAAAGTTCTTGGTCTGCATTTGGACGTGTAAAAAAGCAGACAGATTTTTTCATGCTTCAAAACTTATCTCCAGAATGAGTTGAAATGTTCATTTGAGGATGGTAAAGGTTTATGGTGAATCCTGAAGGTCATTGTAAATTACAAAGCTGGATTCCTTTTCTCTTCATCATATGCTCTTAGTCTCTCTAATTTATACTCCCTCCCTACAAAGGATTAGCAAATAGATTAATTTTATTTAAATGAGTTGTCAAAACTCAACACAGTCAGCTTCAGCTCACATGTTTCAGCTCTCAGCAGAAGCAATCCATGCTGAGAGAAAGCCACACTACCAGTAGATCAGAGTTTTCAGTCAGGACCACAGGGATAGCTTTGATGACTTTACAGTTAGTTCACTATTAATAAAAGTCTCTGTAAAACATCTCTCCTGCATCCCCAGTCTCCCCTCTGCCTGCTACCTGTGGGCTCTGTCAATTCTGATATCTGACTGTTCTCACAGTTCATCTGGATTAGGGAAAAAGAGAGTTTTTTGGGAGGGGTGAATGTGTGCACACACAACACATGGCACGTGAGCCTCCACCTGCCAAAAGCAGCTTTTTATTCTCAGCAAGACAAACCCACAGCAGAGTTCAGAAATCATTGGTGTTAGACAGTAAAATGGCCCGTTCAAATCTGTCACTGCATCAGAGCATGGTATTCCCCCTGGTAAAGGTCACTTGGAGAGAAGATATGAAAGTGATTCAATACTTGAACTTAACCAAAAAGCCAAGCAACTTATTTACTATGCAGTGACCCAGCAGTGACCTCATCCACAACACATGTAGCTCTCACTGGCATCAGCTGGTGTCATGAGTACAGATGAAGAAAAAGTATTGCTGTGATAGGGGAATATATCAGAAACATTTCTGTGTTTAGTTTTACAAAACCTGTATGCACCTTTCAATCACTCTTTATAAACATTAATAAAGTATTGTGTGGGACTTTGAAATATGTGCTTTTATTTCCATCCAGGCGTTTCTAATGCTATTTCTCAAGGCATAGCAAGTAAGGCACAGACACCAAAGATATGGAAGAGTTGTTCAAGCTGTGCTGTCTTTTACCTTGAACAGGAATGGTCACAGTGATGTTCTGAAATAAATTCCACTCTGACTGATCATTTGCTTAAAAGTGAGGAATAAGCAATTTTTCAAAACACTGGAGGCCGAAAGGACAATTTAAAAATCCTCTAATACACTTGATTTTTTTCAGTTCTCAAGAAAGCAACTAGTTCAGAAGGTAAAGAAAAAACTGATGATCCACATCTTTCAAAGACACACTGTCATTATCAGCATTGCAGAACCACTGCATGAATCACTGTTTTGTGTCACTGCTTATACACAGCTGTGCTGTCACTGTGAAGAATTTTTCTGCGCATCAACATCCAAATCTGGATTAAAAGGGAAACCCAAACAAATTCATCTACTTCCTTCATGATTCACTCGCTTGTCACCATCATGCCCGCAGTGCAGGGACAGAGAAGAAGGAGAGCAAAAAATAAAACCACAAATCCCAAATTATGGAAAGCCAAGGTTGTTTCACAGCTAGAAAACAACCAGAACGTTTTGCTTGACTCTGGGGTTTGTAATGTGAATTTTTAAAAATTATGACCCCTGGTTTTGCTCAAACAAAGTTTATATTTCTAGTATAAAATTACCAAACTGTCTGCCTGATGTAAAAAGCTATTTTCTTTCTTTTTCCTCCTTTCCTCCCCACCCCACATCATTTGACAGCACTTGCCTCCGGTGCCTCAACAGTAGCTATGACTGTGTCTTAATGAAAAAAGATGTATAAAATATTACCATAACCTCAGAGGCATGAGTAAAGCCCTTATTAGAATTCAGGACCTACAGCTGGAAGGGGGGCTTGGGCCGGCAGATAAAGTTAACTATTGTTAGCTCACAAGTGGCTCAGACTTCCTGGCAACTGCAGTGAATTACTCAGCCCTTTATGCAGGGTTTCAGAAACAGTTCACTGTTTCACAACAAAAAAGGCATTCAGGCCGGGAAAGATGGTCTCCCAGGGCTCTAGAAAGCTAGCTTTAAGACAGTGAATGGACACTGGAGCCTCCTAAGTGAATGACCACTGTGGGAAAGGGTGGTGATGTCAGCCTGAATTCATTTCCAATGGTTTTGTCCCACTTTTCATTGCTTTTGCACTCTCCCTCACTCTTTTTCTCCGCCTCAAGCTGTCCCCTTCCTGTTCTTTTCAGGCCATTATATGAAAAGTTTAGAGCTCACATGCACACGGAGGGGACTGTCTGCTGCAGCATTGCTGCCATGGCAATGCTTCTCCACACTTTTGTTTCATATTAAAAAAAAAAAAAAATATTGGTGAGTATGGGCAGTGGGGGGAGCTGAAAAGGAGAAGAAAAAGTGAGAGGTGGCGGGACAGGAGAAGAGGGAGTGTCAGCATCCTGCAACCTGGAGCTGGGGCTATGAGACTGGGGTGAGGGGAGAAAACTGGGAGCACAAGGAGGGGAATGGATGAAAGCAGCAGGGATTTGGGGTCCTTTGAAAAACAAATTTGTAATCCTTCACACTGCACATGTTTGAAAGGATCGGCACTTTTGAAGGCCTAGAGAAGAATTGGAATAATGTTCTTAGCTAAGCCCTCAGAAAGAACAGAGACGTGCTTTGGAAAACATACCCAATTACATAAGTTTATCAAAAGCTTTCAAAGGCTCCTCTGTCTGCGACCAAAAGGGGGAAAAAATAGTGGAGAAGTGAAAGAGAGAGAAGGCTCCTAAGTGCATTTACCCATGGTAGTGGGTGAACAGCAACTAAGCTGACATACTTCAAACCGGTGTGGCCCACCATCCCAGACCTCCCTGTTGTCAGCAACATGCAGGATTCCAGCAACAAGCCCTGGAAAGTGCCTTTGCAAAAAAACAGATGGACTTGTAAGTAGCAAGGGAATACAGAGCGAGGCGCTTGATATGCACTCACTCCTTGTAAATAAAACCAGGAGTCCCCTGGCCAGCAAGCCCACCTGGTTTGCTTCCTGCTTTCCATGAAATACTTGCTATTCATACGGATAAATCTATGCAGGCTTGGCTAAGCCTGTCCTGAGGCAAAATTATAGGATAACAGCATTGCACAGAGATCGAGCATTACAGCTTAGCCCACACTAAGTTCTCAGTGTGCCGGGTTGTTGGGGTTTTTTTAATATGTCTAAGAATGCAGATGTACGTGCTGCACACACAAGTGTGTGTTAGAAGCAATACCCTCTTGGAGGCTTTCTTTCCCTCTGCCTGAGCTGCAAACCTGTTGCACCAAGATTATTTTGCTGATGCTTTATTGGCACAGATTCCAAATCCTGCTGCAATAATAGTAGCAGAGACCAAGACAATTTGATTTCCCATAAACAGGTGAGGAGGGGCTTCTGGCTTCACCTAAACTGTCTTTATATCGATCCTTTTTGTTACCCAACCCCAGCCAGGCAACATTCCCATGCAGACAGAGGTAAAAGCACAGTATAGGCAATTTGTTGTAATTTTGCCATAGGGTAAATTCACTAAGATCAGCCCTGTACCTGCTATGAGGCTCACTTCAGTAAGTTTTCATCTGGTAAAACTTACGAACCTTGTCTACACTGTTTTTATTGTATAATAATTCTTGTATATGGTAAAAGACACAGCTTTTTATGTTTAAAAAGGAAAGCTCTGTGGCTTCCTCATACTAAACACAGGCTCCCTGTCTCAAGACAGGATTTAGCAGGGAAGTACTTTCACCACCTTAGTTGTCGTCTAGATAAAACCAAACCAAACTTTTATGCCATAGCTTAAGAGGGCAAACACAAACCCTACCTTTTTCAAAACTATCAATACATGCAGAACCACCTGCAGTTAGCCTCAAAATATGAAACTCCCTTTTTGACCTTATGAGGAGATATGTGTGCCAGAGCTCCTGGACTTCTTCTGAAAGTTCCTGTCATGAAGATGATCCACTAAGCATATTTCTAACCAGTCTTATGAGGTAAAGTGAAAATTTATTGCCCTGAAGCAATATTACCTCCTCTTTCTTTTGCTTAAAAAAAGACTCCAATACCTAATCTTGTCTTGCTTCCATTTAGCAAGAGACCTCAGGTCTCAGATCTTAAAACCCAAAGATGTAGTAAGATGCAAAGACCAAGGAAAGCTTATGAGACAGTGATTTTGTGGGTGGTTTAAGTCAGTCAGTGGTTAAACTGCTGCCAAAGGGGCACTCAGCCCTGGACACAAGTTGCACCTTTGCTTGTGGAGGGTAAGTTTATGATTCCTGATGGCAAGACGGTCTTTGATGAACCTCCTCCGACTGTGAAATCTTCCCTTAGCCATCTTTTGCTTCCTGGGCTGGTGCAAATAACATTAATATGAGCATTCTAGTTCATTATAAACCAACTCAGTGGCTTCAATAAACTTACACAGTGCCCACAGGAAAGTTCCCTTGTACAGATTTCAGCCAAAATAAAAACCAGCAGGACTTATAATTGATACAGGTGTTTCAGTATCATCAATCAGGTGGACGTGCCCACTGAGAATTATGTGGTTTCTGTGTCTCCACAACTTCAGGGACTGAGGTGGTAATTCTTTGACCCTGGTGCCATTAGCCTAAATTGGTTAATCCACTAAAGATAAATAGGTGTTAAGAAAAGCGCCACTGGAATTTTAAATTGCTTGCCTGAGGTGTTTTCTCTCCTCAGCTTCCCTTCACTTGAGTCTTCCCACTTCTCCATTTCATTAGCTCTCTTCTGGTCTACAAAGGTTTCAATGAACAATTTAAAAAAGATTTGTCAATGTAGAGTTGAAAAATGAAATTACTTTTCAGGGCTTTTTTTATATACTAAGAAAGAAGAAAAAAAAAAAAAAAAGGAAAATCCTAAAGAGTACAGCTTTTTTGGTTTTTTTTCTTGGTCACTTCTAATTTCCTACTCTGGTTCTAAATATAATGGGCCAGGTGCTTCCAAGCCCTCCAGATCCCCAAGGATCGTGGTGCAGGGCCCTCCTCTACCACCCAGCCCTGGCTGAGGTGAGCCAAGCTCACACAGGAAGCGATGCTCTTTCTTGGGTAGAAATATCTCTGAGGTGAAGCTATCCAGGAAAGATCACTTAGAAAAAACACTGTCTCCACAAACCCTTACAGAAAAATATTCTGCTCTGTTTAGATGGCCCTTCTCTGATTGAACAGTCTTGGATATTTCCACATAACTGCTGTGATGTGCCAACAATTCCCTGCCATGGCTCTTGGGAAAACCTCTACTCTGAGGCTGTGAGGTGTCATCTGCAGCAGATGCACTGTTGTGCCTCAAGGGCTCCAGAGATATTCATTCAGTTTTGGAGGTTAATGTGTGACTAAGTAGAGGTTAATGGTTTGAAAATCTGAGTTACAACAAAAATTTTTCCCAGAACTTTACTGCTGTATGAAGTTTTTTAATTTTATATTTTTACTTTTTAGTCTCAATTCAAGATGAAAAAAACATGTGGAACTGTATCAAAAGCTTGCAGGACAGAAGGTCCTGTCTGCTGTCATCTCTGTTTGAAGGTTGTCTGTAAGTCGGACTGTCTTGTCTGACACCAGGCTTTTAGTGAGCAGCATCACCTTTCGCTTACTTTCACTTATCACAGAAAGGTTCATGCCATTATGGAGTTCCAGTCATTTAAGATATTGGTCTAAGAAAGATGGAATGTCTCAGCTAAATTTTAAACAGCTCAGTGAAATAGCTTCTGAAGTTTGAGTTGGATAAAAGTCATAGGAAATAAACAGTTATGAAGGCAGAAGGCCAAAAAATGATTTAAAAGGCTTTTGAACTCTATCCAGACAAGATCAGGGGAAATTAAAATGATTTTCCAAGACCTGGATCCTGGCAGGTATATTTTAAAGAAGTGTCTCCTGAAAACTTCTTTCTATGTTTCGATCTCTCACAGCTTTACTGTGAGTATGGTTAATGAGGTTATGAAAAGAAAATCTTTAGGATTATAATCTACCTTCTTTCCCTATGGCACATTCCTATCCCCATGTATCTAAGTTCTTCACAGACACTGTTCAGTTTATTCTCTCTCCCTCCCTTTCTTTACCCTCTGGGAGCTGAGGAAGCAGGCTTTCCCAGTTTTCCATCAGGAGCTATTGAAACCTCCTTCTGGCAAAGACTAGGTCTCTGTCTGTTGTCTGCAGCTACCTTCACTTACAAAAGGCTTTTCTCCCTCTCCCCTTCCCGGTTTTGGCTGTGGTGGAAAAGTTTTACCTCCACTCCAAGTCTTTCGTCCTTCCCTTTCTCATTCTTTATCCTCTACACAATGCTCTAGCTGATACTTCTTTTCACCTCAACCCTTCTTGCCATCTCCTATCCCTCCAATGCCTCTCCATCAGCCTTGCCCTCTAATTTTAGCTCTGGATTCTCCTTGTTCTTTACATCTCAGTCTTTTATCTGACATGTCAACCTCAGTATCGATGAGCTTTCTTGATCTGCAGCTTCATGTGTGTTCACTCATGTTTTTACCACATTTGTAGCTCCTTCATAACTCCTCTTGCCCATGGAAAGGACCATCCACTTTACTTCCTCTCAGCCAAACGTAGCTCTCAGCCAAACACTGATGCTTCCCCTGCTCTTACAGCCCATCTACCTGCCACAGATGCTTCACTTCATGACACAAGCTCTTATACGACCTTTCTGTAGCTTACTCCTCATCAGCTTAGTCTCTTCTGACTTCTCTTTCACAGTAAACCTTAGAAAAAAATAAAAAAAATAAATAATCTGGGCTCTGCTTCTTCACTCTCTGCTTTCTCACTACATTCTCCTTTTCCCCTTCAGCTTTATTGAATATGCTTCTTGCAATAAACATCAGAAGTCCTTTCCTCCACTTCTAGTCTAGCCTTTTTCAAAACCCCCCCCAGAAGTCCAAAAAAAAAAAAAAAAAAAAGAAAAAGGACCTTGCTAATCTCATAACTGTCAAATATTTCAACCTTTTGGCTCTCTCAGGTGACTTCAACATACCTCAAATCCTTGTCTTTTGGCTTTTATGTCTCTTATCTCCTCAATCTTCCACTTTTTTCTCTAGAAACTTTTCATTTTGATAAACTTCAAATCTGTGATATTATTCCTCAGATGACCTTCTTTCTTGCTTCTTCCAAGGGTACTTGGGTAATCCCAGACACATCAATTTTTACAGTATTTTATGTTATTTCTCAAAACAATTTGAGATGAAGATTTTTTTACTGTTATCATCATTGGTCCTGCTGTGTTGGTGCTTTAATGTAAATTAAACTCTTGATAATCCACATTCAGATTGATTTTCTGTGGTAATGCAAGAAACCAGAAGTAACATTTCTCTTGATTTCACTTGTTCTCATTCTTCTTCTAATCATTGCCCACACAGACAATACTCTGGATGCAGTGTATTCCTTCATTAATTCCAAAATCTAGTTTATGGCTCTTTTCTTTCTATTGGTCTATTTTTCTACCTTGTATATGTCTTGGTCTCTGGAAATACCTCATCCCTTGTACAAATATCTCACTACCAAGTTAAGGTCTTGCTCCTCTTTGATCTTTCCATGGCATTAGGAGTACTCCTGAAATACTTGGCAGTTAATAGCTGATCATTGATTTAAGTGGGAAGTGAGAAACTTGAATATTTTATCGGATCTGGGCCATGGTCCCCCCTTAGGGAGCTTTTATCCACATAAACTCAGAGTATCTGTGTAGAATGCAAAGGTATCTGGCTCTGCTTGAGAGATGTACAAGTACTGACAGACAATGTCTAGTTTCATGTTATATGAATAGACAAGGAGAAGTCAAGCCAATTCTGCTCTCTCAAGAGTTTCACTTCATCTTGGGAGTAGAGTAAATACCAGACTTCCTCCCTTGCCCCAGGGTGACAGAGTGATGCAGTCCCTCTGATTCTGGAAAACCCCTAACCAGCTGCCACTGTCACTCCTTGAAGCAGTCTCCCATGGCTCCTACTTTGGAGCATACTCATGCCCAGGGCAGGGTGTGCAGACTAGAGCAGCCAAGGGCCTATTCCTCAGGCACACTGGAGCTGTGTGATAAGGTTTATCTTAATGCTCTACCTTTTAGAAACCCTAAATTCATCTGAAAACACAGCATCTCCAGCAGAACAAAATAGCAGAACTATTTTCATGCTAGATGAGAAGCTGGAAGATGATGACATTTCACTCTGCAGGTGACTGGAGAGTGCCCCCACCACCACACTGTAGCCTAGCTTTGACTATGTGGGTATAAAAGCACAGCCCATTGTTGCTCAAAATCAAATTGTGTCACCTTGCAAAAAGAAACTGAAGTGCAGGAGGGGAGCAGCTCATGGTTTGTTTTTCTTTTAGGGGTAGTACTAAATTGGGGAATCCTGGCCTGAGAGAGGAACAATTTACTGGAAACATCAACGGGGTAAGGAAAATGCTCACCAAACCTGGGATGATGGGAAAAAATAGTGGACAGACCCTTTGCCCACTGTGATAGAAAAGGAATGCCCTTTTTTTCCTGAAAGCAAGAGTCCCTTTTCCCTCAGCTCCTGACAATGACTTAAGATGGTATGGAAAAACATTGGAGACTTGGCCCTATCCTCACAGCTCCAGGCTATGCCTCTACATGGCTGCTACAAAAAATTAACCTGTCCTTGGCCAAAACCAGATACTCTTTTGTTTAATCTTATGTCTGACTGTTATTCTGTTAGTTTTATCACTGCCTTTTTGTACAGAAAAAGCATATTATATTTTGATTGGTAATGACATTCAACATTATTTATTTGTTAGAATTCTTTGGGTTTTTTCCATGAAAGTTATAAAAAGTTTAAATATTAAAGAAAATCAGGCAAGCCCTTACTCCATGTTTCACTGCTGAGAGTGTATTTTTGCAGTGGTAAATGCATTAGAAGCATCTAGAGAAAGCACTTGGTCTCATTTTCTAGGTATTGGAGTTTCTTTAATTCTTTGTCATGTGGTGAAACTTTGCTGATCACCTGGAAACACCAAGAGCTGAGGTTTCAAATGTGTGTGGCTTCAGTTACACTTTTTAGTACTTAGGTGACTTTCTTAGTTAGTTTGGTCCCTGGAGCATAGACCTTTTGATGGTGATCTCCTCTGAAACCAATGCACAATTTAGATTTCAAATGTCATGCCACACTCTAATTAAAAAAAACAACTTAGAAACAAAACTTACTCCTGTGACAGAACCATATTTATCTTCAGAGAACCTTCCCAGAGAAAGATTCAGCGGTCATAAAACATGGTTCCACAAGGGATGGATGAGATCTCAAATTCCCTTTACATACGCAGAGAAGAAACCACTTTATTCCATCCTTATATTTAAAATAGTCAGAATTTTTTTTCTTCATATTGGAAAGTGTGGTTACCTATATCTTTCTCTCCATGTCCTTTGTACTCCTGTAAAAATCAGAGAAAAGGAACAGGAGAAGTGGAGACTGGAAAGAATCTATCCTGAGAGGGGGACAGAGGGGTGGAGGTAAGACCAGGCAGGTATGACTTGTTTACTCCCTGGCATGCTAATCAGCTGCAAATTCAAGACACACAGAAATAAAAAATCTTGAGGAAAGCACTATCAATAGACTACCTCAGAAAACAAATTTAGAACTATTTTCAATCAGCAGGACCATGAACTATCAAATATATGGGACCTTCCTGGGTGCTGCAGAGAAGGCTAAGCATCCACATTCTGCACAGCAATGCACGCTGCTATCCGCAATTGACTGACAAACCCTCTCAGTAGACTGAGAACATCATGTCACTTAAATGCCCATAGCAGCTTTTTCAAACAGGGCAATATAAATAATTGTGGCAAACAATAGATGCATAGATAGACAGACAGATGAATGTCTCATGTCTACAGAATTAATTACAGATTTGGATAAAGAAGCACTGCCTGTACAAATGAGTTCATAGCCAGTCTGTGGGGTGGAGAAAATTTTCCTTGCTGCTTGCTGAAAACCCCCCACCAAACCAATTAACCAAACAAACAAACAAACAGAAAAACCCCAGTTTTAAATTATTTGTTAAGGAACACATAAAACCAGCTTCTGATTAGAGGCAAGCCAAATGTAGTTAAGCAATGTGTATAATATGAAGAAAAAAATTTACTTCTCTTTACGCTGACATAAATTAACACTGCCTATTAACCAGGACAGCAATATATTCAGGAAAAAATAAGGCAGAATCTTTTATACAACAAACAACAACTTGTAAAAATGACCCACAGGTGAGATAGGAGAAAACAAAATCCAAGCAGTGAATATAACATTTAATACTCAAATTTGCATCTTACAAGAGTGTTGTAAAAACCATTATAGTTAATAGTGTGAAAATCCCAAGGAAGACAATGCCAGCAAGATGACACGTGACCCTCATGAGTCCCATGCTGAGGTTTGCATTTAATGCTTCAGAACATACACTTGCTTGAGACCCAAGGAATCTATGCACTGGAAATGGAGTGTAATGTGATGAAAGACAAGTAGACTAGTCATGGTTTATGAAGAAGTGCAGGGAGCCGAAAGGCATTTCTTGGACATCCGATAAAAGCCCCCCCTTTAAATCCTTCAGACTCAATGGAGCAGAGAAAGTCCCTTGGCTGGTGTGAGCAAAGAACTGGTGGTGCTGAGAAGTGACCATTCATCACCGTGGCATGGGAGAAGTCATATGAGTGATGAGAAAAGCCCTCCCAAGCACCTCAAAACCAGGCAGTAATTATGTCAGGCATTTGACCCACTGAAACCACTGTTAGTCTCTAACAGAGGCACAGTTGTACAGCCAAACATTCACAGTCTTAGTCATGTTTAAACAGCTTTCAGTGAAGATGACACAGGTCTATTAGAGGAATTTGCACAATCCCTTGGGAATTGATGGGTTTCTTTTGAGTCTTTGTCCTCAGCTTTGGCTGGCAACTTCATCTTTACAGTTCTTATCCCTTATTTCCCCAGAGAACCTAATAAATGGAATATTGTCCCCAGAGATATAATTTTTCCTGCTAGAGGAAATATGGCTTAGTGAAGGTTGATTGAGTTATGCTATGAATTTCCTAAATGGTTGATTTGAATATGTATATTTAAAAACTTGGCCATGAACGTTAGTTTGGGGTAAAAAGGAAACACTGTTCTCCAATTTCTCCTTTAAGAAAAATAGTAAATGTCACACAAAATGCATCAGCAATCCCAAAGAGCTGATGTATCACCTTCTCCTTCCTTTAGCATTTCTTTGTGTAACTCCTTGTATATGATCCAGGGATGCTGGGAGAATAAAATTGTTCTTCCTCACACAGGAACTAATCCTGTCAGGC
Organism: Certhia americana; assembly: GCA_018697195.1. Taxonomy (NCBI): domain Eukaryota; kingdom Metazoa; phylum Chordata; class Aves; order Passeriformes; family Certhiidae; genus Certhia; species Certhia americana. The sequence continues at coordinate 74,123,129 of CM031859.1, forward strand.
CAGGCATTCTCTCTGGATCTGAGGCTGCATGATGCCACTGAAATCAATAAAGTTATCATCATTTGCAGCAATGGCAGGCCGTGTCAGGTCCTTCTCTTCCTTGGCAGTGTGCAGTCTGGCTCAAAACCATAAATAAAGTGCCTTATCCTATGGGCAGTGTGCTAGCACTGGAACCAGTGAGCAGTGATACCAGCTGGAATCCAGACAGGCTGGAAAGAGAGAACTCAGGGACATCCCTCACCCTGTCCCCCCTCTCTCTCTCACACACACAGACCTCACAGAAAAATGTGACAAAGGCAAGGCTGTCAATCTGTTGGTCAGATCATTTGAATTCTTAGGAGCTGACACAACTAAAATAAACTATTTAAAATAAAAAAGGATCCATAAGACTTTTACAGGATTTTTTTTTTTTAATTATCACCTCTATTATCACCAAATAACTCCACAGTATTTAGCTGAAATCAGTGGAATTATGGCAGCATGAAATGGAAGTTATCTGGTGGTGAATTAAGTCTTTCAGGAATAAAGCTCAAAATCAGGGGTGCAGGAGATACTACATATCCAACTTAATAGGAGTGGACCAGAGACAAAAGTAAACACAGTCCTTGTAATTTTCTAGGTGAAGGCACAGTGACACCTGTGGTAGCAGTTTGTCCTTCTCCACTTCATACTCTGGTATTTTATGACAAAATTAAACTAATTAAATTAGTCACTAACTATGTTCCTAGGATTTTTGGGAAGTAGATTCTGTTTACAACTTTTACCTGGCATCAGAGACCTTTTAAGGTGTTCCAAACAAGACTTCAAGTAGGTAGACTGATTATGCTCCTTCCCCTTCTCTGGCTTTAGCACTCTTATTTTAGCAGCATCTTTTGATTTTCTAGTAGAATTCAAGAAAATGTTGCTCACAAAAGCATACTGGAAATTAGCACACCTTATGTATATTTTCATGAAACCAAGCTTACTCTATATCATCTACCTGATCCTATATATTTTGGCTAGTCTTTTATGGCCGACTGAATTGTGCCCTGAGTACACACCATTTGACAGAGTCACATTTTTCCTTGCAATACTGCATTGTGTTCAGAATAATCTTGTGTCCAGTTCCCAAAGACATCTTTATGATGTTTTAATTAAATCCTGACCCCACAGCCGTGAGGTGTTGATGAGGAGTTCTGTTATGCAATAGAAGAAGAGTTATGACTGTGACACTGTGGGAGCAACAGCACCAGTACATTAGCTGTCCTTTGGCAGTCAAATGCAGGTTCTAGAGGAAAAAATTGTGGAAAGGCTATCACATAAGAACATCACTTTTAAAATGACCAGGCCATGGTGAGTGGGCTTCTCCTAAGTGTTTTCCTGAGAGGAGGGGTTTAACCTAACCATTGCCGAGCCAACCTTTTCCCCTAGCAGAGTCAGTGTTTTGTTCCTACAGTTTCCTAAGCTGAGCAGTACCACTGAACATCTCAAGTGTCGGGGAAAACTGAAGGCTTACATCTGTTCCTTAGCTCAAGGGTTAATCAAAGCCTTCTATTATCCCTGTTCCCATTTTTTCTCCACAACCATGAGTGGGGTATACAGCACTGAAGGCAGAGATCATGCAGGCAGAGCTTTAAACCTGACAGCTTGTATACCCCCAAAGGGTGACGTAGCTGGCGTAGCATGGATCTGTGTGAGCTACTTCAGCTCCTCCAGCCTAAGGTGCAATCCATGCCTTGCTTCATTCTGCTGCAGCTGCTCTGAGCATCCCACAGGCTCGGTATTGCAAAGCTAGTTTATCTGTTTACCTACTGTAGTATGGTAAATGACTACTAATCAATATGGTATGCTCTCTTAGGGACATGGTTTAAGGGTGGACTTGGTAGTGTTGGGTTTGTTTGGACTCAATGTTCTTAAGGCTCTCTTCCAACTTAAATGACTATCTTATGATTCTGTATTGCACAGAAGCCACTGAGGCCTAAACCAATCTTCACATTTTTCTTATCACCAGCATCAAAAAGCCCATTGCTCACTGTGTCTTGTGGTGCTGAAGCATCCTCAGCAACTTATCTTCCCTGGAAGATGTGGGCTTGGATGCAATGGCAAGCGGACCCCAGCTAGAGACTGATGTAAGATATGAGTTCAGCATCAAGATCTTCAGAACAAGAAAAGAAGGTCTTGATATTATGGGCTGGGATTTTACGAAAGGCCCTTAGCAATTTATGAATGCTAAATTTCATTGTGTCCTGGGAGAAAAGCACCAGGAGGGAAAGAACCTGGTAAAATGTCAAGCATGAGTAGAGACCTGATAAGACTCCTTCTATAAAATTAATTTGGAATAACTTTGGGTTTCATTTCAGTGCAGAGAGAAGATTAGGGTCAGGGGTTTTTTATCCTCTTCTAAAACGATGCTGTTATTCCTTCTTACATTTCTATAATAAACTTCTATGAATTGCAATGAAATAATCACCTGCAAGATTCAGTTTTATTGCTTAAGTCAAATGCATCATCTTTACTCCAATTTAGGAGAGCATTACAACCATGTGTAGTAGTCCAGAACTTCTTAAAAAAAAAAAAAAAAAAAAAAAAAAAAAAGAGAGAGAGAGAGAGAGAGAAAGGCAGCCATTTATTTTAACAGCAAAGCTCTTTTCCATCAAACGACAACATAAATCACTGTTATCAAGGTTATTCCTAATTACAGTATATGACACAAAAAATTCTTTAAATACTAATGTGTATGCTGAGCTTTGAAACTTGCTATCTCCCATTGATATACTTGCATATATCATATACTGGCTGTATGTACTTAAAAAAAAAAAAATCTAGTAGTAGCTATGGAAGAGGAACTGGATCATTATCACACCTCAGGCACAGTCCTTTCCCGTCACCTTAGCACACTTATCCAGGAAGTGAGTTCCAGTTTGCTATTCTTTATACCTAAAAGGGTTCAACTTCATAGCTCCCTCTTCTGAGGAAAGACACTTAACCATCTTATCTAATATTTAATTTATGAGCAGACTTATGTTATGGAGGCCACCAGAATGTCACTTAGGTATGAAGTGTCTTTTGAGGTGAAGCCATTAACTCCACCACTGACACTGACATAGCCATCCTATGCATCCTCCTCATGAACAAAGAAAGTAGGGAAAATAAATAAATGAGGTTTAATTTTTACCCCTGCTGGAAAGTTTTCTCCCTTGATTTTCCATCACACATATCAAGACAGTTTCGAAGGAAGAAACACAAAGTAGTGTTTTGTACTGCCATACAAAACTACTAAGATAAAAGTCCTTAAGACGTAGTTTGAATAGTTTGAAAGTAGGTGGGCAGTTCCCTTGCTTCTGGCTCTCAGGCTCAAATCAAGTTCACAATAGTCAAAGTTTGTGCCTTTGTGAGGTGCTCTAAGTGAAGGTCCTGACTGCCTCTAGGTCCAGTTGAAAGGGCCTACAGGGCCAGCTTTTTCATGTGAGAAAAGTATACTATAACATCTGGGCCATTCACTTTAGAGTTGGACTTGATGATCCTTGGGATCCCTTCCAACTCAGAACATTCTGTGAATCCATTCCCAGTGGATTCTGTGATCTCTGCATTGATCAACTGGCTCCTCCACTCTGGGACACAGATGTAATAGTTTCCTGAGAGTGTCAATAAAGACTCCACATGTGTTTGGCAGCACTATACTAAACACCCGACTCCTTTTATCACTGTTTTGTTTGACTTTGTGTGGGTCAGGCTCTTTGTCTTGTTTAAGCCTCCAAACATAATGTAGTGTGTTTAAACCATAATGATTCACTCAGTGAACCCCCTTTCTGCTTTGCAGGAGAAGGACCTTAGTACTTCCATATACTGAAATATGAAATGCTCACAGAGCCCTGAGGACAAAGCATTAGATGTCATCAAAAGGAACACAGGCTGCCATGCACAATTTCGATATCTAGCATTTTTTTTTTTTTTTCTTTCTCTTTCTGTGCCTTGCAGAGACTCTTTTTTTTTTTTTAATTAACAAACTGGGTTTTTCTCACTTTCACTCCCTTTTCTCTCACTGATAAAAGAAAAGGCCTTTCTCCTTGGAGGAAATGCTCATTCCAGGGTGTTTTCTCCTGAAATTTGTCTCAAAACCAAGACACATGCTTTATGCAGTACCTTGGCTTTACTAAATCTGCCTGGAATGCCTCTGGCACCACTGTAGAAATTCCCTCTGCAAACAGAAAGCCCATGTTATATTGGCCATCCTGAGCTGTTAACTTTCAAGATTTGTCAATGTTTCCAGCACTGGACAAGGGGATGTAACTTGCTTATATATCATTCAATTCAAACCTTCATGAGTCTGTTCTTTTTATACTGCTTCTGTTCAGAATGAATTTGGTACTTTCGAAGTTGGGCATTAATTTTTTCTTAATAAGATATCATCATAAAACATGCAATTTAGTGCTTCGTTTCTTCCAATTTCCATATAGGAATCCGACTCTGCTAAATTTGAGCTTTAATCCCCTGGCCCTTCATGTAACTCGTGCTATTGACTATGAAGGGTTACCGACCCATAGCAAATAAATTAATAAGCTTGCATAATTATATTTGGGTCATTTTATTTCAGACCGTGAAATCAAAATCTCTGTTCACATTAGTGCAGGAATTACTCTAACTAGCCATTGGGGCTCCCTTGATATACCATCTGCAAATGCAGCAGACTGGCACCTGCTGGACCAAAGAATCCATGCTCATAGATCGCATGCATGTTGTTTTTTTACATTACCTCTTCTGGACATCAGCTTTGAATCCTATTTCTATCCATTTCCTGTCTCAAAAGAGTAATTCTGCCTTACAGCATGATCTTTGTCTTTTGCAGTCAACAGTTGCTGAAAAGTCTCACACTGTGACCAGGTAGGTCAGATTACTTGGCCTCCAGCTGTCTTGGGGTGCAGTGCTGAATGTATTGGCACAGCCACCAGAGAGGACTCTTAGAAAGCCTGGGAAGTAGCACTGTGCTTCTCGTGGGAAAATGTGTCATAGCACTGCTGCTTATTCCACTTATCTTGGCCTCCTATGCACCCTCTGCTAAAAGGATACGATCCTTTTGACAGCTTGAGTCTTTGGAGGTTCTTACTTGTCTCTTCTCAGCTCCATTTCACCTCATGATCACTTTAAATTGGAGGCCTGGGAAAGTTCTGAATCTTGGATTGCTGCTGTCCCCAGGAATCTAACTGAGCTTGAAAATAGTTCTAGCTTCTATACCTTGAAATGTGGTCACATAGAATAAGGCTGATAAGGTTAACATCTAAGTTACTGTCATCATTGCTATAGACACCTTAGGATGCATGATGGAGAGATGTCCATTACACACAGCATGGAGTAATGAAGAGGGATCTTCCTGCTCCTGTTGCATGCTTAAAGGGCCAAAACAGGACCGTCATTCCGTGTATTTCCCCACTGCAGAGACTCACAGAACACTATTTCTGCCCATAACTAACAACAGTATGGACAGCCTGTCAACAGACTGCCCACCTGGCATCTCTTGAAAAAACAGCTGCACACAGCTGTCTTGTGAGGTGGGTCAGCTGCCATCCACAGCTGGATGTGAATTGCCCACACACAACATGGTGAGGAGGAGGAGGAGGAGAGTAAGAGGATCTTAGCTCAGAAAATAGAATTAGAATGTGTTCCAGTATGGAAGAATTAGTTCACTTCATTACTTATATTAGTCAAATAATGGTAGAGACAAGCATTTGGAGCTGCATGGAGTTCACCAAATTAGCAGGGCTACAGGTAAATATCTGTAACATGGCAACTTTTAGACACAGGTACTTCCTTGGTGGCTATAAAAGTGACAGACTTTATTTAACCTCTGCATAATAAGTCTCAAAAATGGTGGCTTCGGGATGTTAAGAGGATGCACCAAAGGAAAGATTATGCTGTACGTGCCCTGTGCTGATACACTTTTCCTATGCATCTTCTGGTAGCCTTGTCAGCCTTGTATACTGAGTTAGATGGCCCTCAAATCTAGGAGGAGAGTTCTCATGTCCTTCACAAGAAGGATGTATGGGGAGATAGGTTATGGCAGCAGAAAAATGACATCTTTCCCATCTCCTTTACAGCAGAAATGCCTCAATTCTCCCCTCAGTAAGCTTGTTGAAGTTCCCACCCACCGCAGCAGAACTTGTATTTGAATAGCTGGGGGTAGAACTTCTGGAATTCACATTTCTATATGTTTAATATAACCTGAGAAGAGTTTACCTGTCTGGAATTTTGGATGCAGCTGTTTCATACTAGGGTGTTTTTTAGCAGATGTAGCCATTTTATACTTATAAAGTTAGCAATGATTTTGGCACAGGAGGTTTTGTGTGCAAGAAAGCCACTGGAAGAAAATATGAATCAGAAATTAAAGTAAGTCTGAGCAGAAATGAAAGCAGCTGCCAGCTTCTAGCACAGCATTCCAAAAGTTTAATTGTGTAGTCATCACCCTTTTAAACTTCAACCATACAGAGTTTGGCAAGAGAAAAAACAGAAACAACGACAACAAAAAAACCTGCCCCAACACTTTATGTCACATTAAGGGACACACAAAAAGACGATTTTGTAATTTAAGTGATGACTTCCTTTGAACGTCCTTTTCATTTGCGTCCAGCCCTTCCAAGTATTGCACATGGGGGATGCCAGGTCCATTGCAGACGTGGTGGACCAGCCAACAGGGGGCATCCAGAGGACAGGAATGAGCATCAGAGACCGGCACCCCTTCATTGGAGAGCCTAGAAAAGCAACAGTCAATCACCCTACCAGCAGCCTGCTGGTGGTTCTCTAGACTGATTCATTAGACAGACACCTCCCTCCCTGTCTCATCATTTCGTTATGACACAGGAAGATGTCAGCCTTTCATGGGACAAAAGGACATTCTCAGGAATGCAAAGGACTGAAATATCATCTCATACCCTGGCATGCTTCCAGGATACCAAGGATGTGCAGTCTCCTTAATCACAAGTCCTTTTTTGGTCCTGCTGCATTTTAAGAGACTAGTCTGACTCAAAGATGATATCAAGTTCGCCTAAAGTAGCCTGGAGGATTTGCATTTGAAAGCCATCCAGCCCAACCTTTACCAAAGTAGCCTTTCTGAGATTAAAACCAGGGAGAAGTGTCTTGCATGACAGTGCTTTTTTTTTTTTCGATTCTCAGTTTCACCCTTGGGATAGAACACTGCTTTCTGCCTCCATTATATTTTTGGAAGGTATGCTCCTTTCATTTGGGTGAAGTCATTAAGCAGACCACCTAAAGGACAGACACAAACTATTTTTGAAGGCTGTGTTTTCTATACAAGGATGTAGTCATATGAGTGCACCTCTGCTTCATAGCACTTCCTACACCAAAAGCCAGTGTTCATGGAAGATCAAATTAAACTGGGCAGCTTGGCATTGTAACTGGCTTGGTCACTGGGTCTTAAGAGAGATTATTACTATGGCATAAATTTGTCAGAGCACAAAATTAGAGGCCTGACAAGTAAGGATTTCTCACAGGATCCTATACCTGTTGTAAGACTCTGGAGCCAAACAAAACTAGCTCTGACTTTCATCTCACATGTGGGATAGTTATAAATAAATGAGAGATTACCCTCCTCCCTGTGAAACAAGAGAAGTGAGGAAAGGAATGTTACCCAATGAAATCACTACAGCCTAATCTTTTCAAAACACTGCTACTGAACTCACACCACTGTCATTTGTTCTTGGCTGCCTCGACTTTCTAGAGCCCTTTTTCAATGATTTCTTCTTTTGAATTTTAAACTCAAGTATTCTACCTCTGTTTATGAGGTACAGTGAAGTTTTTCTCACATCCACCTCCCTTCCTCAACTGTTGCATCCACCTCCATTGTTCCTTTCAAGGCACTTCATCTATTCATCTATTCTTGTCTACTTCTCTTTTATCAGCCCAAATTTTCATGTGATTTTATATTCTTAAGTTAAAAGATCTTTCCATTTCTTTTTTTCTTAGACTCAATGTCAAAAGCTCACTCCTACCCCATAACACTCTCCACTGCTGCACATTTCTTGTCATCTTCTAGCTCCGTTATTTGCTAGCAGACATGACAAAGATTGGGAGCCACAGGCACATTCAGAAACACAGCAACTGGAAAAGAACAATTTAAGATAGTGGAATTTCAACATGGATGTCACTTTAGTTCTGTCCCCATCATTAATTCTAAAGGAGCCTTTCATCTCTACATTATTGTATTTTCAAGCTCTATAAAGAAAGTTTCTTAAAATTCTTAAGCAATTCAGAGCACATATCCTAGTCAGAAAGCAATCAGGTCTTTTTTTTTAAGAAAAAGCTGGTAGATAAATCATATTTGCAGGGTGGTTTCCTATATTCATTGTTCAAATTGCTACATGCTAGCTGAGCCATGGAGAAATGTCCGCTTCTCAGAAACCTCCTTTATAAGCAAGTCCCACTGCCTGCCTAAAAACTGCTCAATCACTCAGCAAAAACCTTTGTTCCACTCCCTTTCTTTCTTTCTCTAAGGGACACAGCTGACCCTCTCCTGTGCTCCCTCAAACACCTTGGACTTGTGAGTGGCTACAAAGAGGCATGCTCACTAGATTCTAGAGGCATTTGTAAGCAACCTTGAGCAAGAAAGAACAAGATACTCAAGGTCTGCCAACACATGTAAAAGACTGAGATAGCTCAAGCCCCAGATGAGCTCAGATGATCAAAATACATGTTTCTTTACACATTATTGCTCCGAGTCAGCCCCAGTTTATTGTCCATCAAAGCCAAAGACTGCCTATACAACTCAATGGGACCACACACTGGGACCCAGATAATATAATTCGGAAATGCTCCTGATATGAGCAGAAGCATTAGCAAAGCAGCACATGAATTAAAGCAGGCTTGATCCTCTTTAGTGTATGCTCTGAGCCTGGGGCCCACTAAGAACCTTCTGATCACTTAATCTGCCTATCTGGAGGATCTGTATATATACGAGATAATCCTGGTAATCAAGAGTGTAGATAATAGCATTATTATTTTATTCCCATAAACATTTGAAAATAAATGTTTTCTTCTCCAGTGCAATCTGATAGGTAAAATTCACACACTCTGAAAAAGAAAACAGACGTGTCAGAAAACTGTGGAAATGTAACAGGAATCAAAGTGAGGATAAAGTATCTCAGAAGGCAAAACACACTAAGTAAAAACATTTTGACTGGATGCATGTTTTTCAATCTTCAGGTGCAATCAGAAATTACTGATGAACAACATACAGCGGGTACTGTTTTATGGGAGGTGTCAGAAAGCATGACCATATTTACATACTGTAGTTGTGCACCCAGAACTCTTGGACCATGAGAGGCAGGAGCAGAAGGCAAAAGGAGACTGAGGTGTGGTTAAGACAGAGGCTGAAAACTCCTTCTATTCAAGGGATGGGGAGCTGAGAGTACTGGGGCAGTGGGGGACAGGAGAGAAAGCTTGTAGCCAGAGAAGGGCAGTCCAGGTCTGACATGCTGGTGAGTGATCACAGCAGTTGCAGTCCTATTCTGGTGCCCCCCTAGAAATGCAGTATCTGCCTGAGCCCTACTTAGCCCATTATGTCACTACTAAAGCCAAAGAAAAATGTTGACATCTCAAAGACAGGACTGAAGGATGGAGTGCTACTGATATAGTTCAGTTGGTAAGAGTGGAAAGTCCAGTCCTTTCTGAGGGCTGTAACAGCAAAGCAGGAGCAAATCCTGTCAATGGGGTCAACTGTTTCTCCTAGCCTTTGCATCTCTAAAGAAATGGATTCTTCGTCTTGCCTGGTAGAATTTCCTTTTGATCAGAATTTCCTTCTGATCCCAAGGGAATTGTAGCAAGGACCAGAGGTCATTGCTATGACAAAGCATAGGTTTGGGAACAGCAGTTATTGACAAGCTTCTGTTCAGTGAGCACCAGGATAATCCCCTAAATCATCAAGGGAAACTCAGGTCACCTTCCATGCCACACATCTCTAACTGTGATTTATTAATAGACTGAATACATTTGCTATTTGTACATAAAGTTAGTCTGTTCTATTGAATTTGGTTTAGGTTTGTTTTATCAGGGTTTTTTGTTTGGTTTTTGGTTTTGGTTTTGGTTTCTTTTCTTTCGTAGGGGGTTTACTGTTAGATGAACTATACTTATTTTGTATCACTCTCCCGGAGAAAAATCTCTGCAGTCTTACCAGTTTCCCAAACTTCTGCAGCCTTGGCTCACATGGTATAGGATGGGGCTTGGAAGGGAAGAACTTCCTCTACAGCCAGGCACTCCTGTTTCTCGCCGGTTTAAAATTGTAAATTTATAATGAGGGATACACCTAGGAAGTGACTAGGATTTATTTGAAAACTAACAGTGGAAACTGGCTTCTCAGAGTTCTTGACATTAGACTACAGCAAAACATTTTGTGATAAACCACAGCATTACAGTTTGAAATTGGACTTGAAAAATCATCTACATCATATACCATCTGCAGAGAAGGAATTACTCACCAGGAGCTCTGGAGCAACAACAAAATAAATATATACATTTCTGCCAGAAGGATTGTGCCAAAAAGAGCAGACTAACCAAGAAATATTTTTTGTTGTACAGTACTTACACAATTCTTATTATCACTGTAGACCCCCAACTGACTCAGTTTGTCTGTCTTCTGGGAAAGTATTCAGGATATCAATTTGATTTCTTATTCTCATTTAATTCATGACAAAGTTTTTGGGGTTTTTTGGGTTTTTTTGTTTTGGTTTTTTTTATTTTTTTTTTTTTTAATTAATGGTTTTGGGTTGATCCACAACAAAGACAAGGGGCTCTTTGCAAAATCTGGATTGCCTTAGTTTTTCAAATTCTCATGACATTCAGTGAAAGCTTAATCCAGCACTATTGAAGTCAGTGAAAGTTTTGCCAATGGGTTCAACTGGGAATAAGAATTTAATTATACACTAGTGAGAAGTGTCAGCATTTGATTCCAGTACTTGCAAATGCAGAATATGAGTCTGAACAGATTACAGTTGGTCCCAAATGGCAGTACCATGGACTAAACCCAACTCAGGAGTCCTTTTTTTTTTTTTTGAAAAAGGCATTTTTTTTCTAGAATCCAGACTCCAGGAGACTTGCCTTCTATTTCCAAAGTATTTCCTTGATCTGCAGGAGATTAATACCCATCCTCCTTTTTCAGTAGGAGCATTTTTTGTGAATAAATATTTCACAGATTCACAGAATATTCTGAGTTGGAAGAAACTCACAAGAATCATCAAGCCCAACTCTTAAGTAAATGGCCTATACAGGGATTGAATCCACAGCTTTGGTGTTATTAGAACCATGCTCTGATGAACAGAGCTAAATCCAAGCCACTGACTTCACAGGATGAAACAAAAAATTATCATTGTTCTTCTGTCTGATTCCTCCAGGTTGGCTTCCCAAGCCTAAAGTCCCTTCCTCCCCAGCACCAAAGCAGGATTGTTCTTATGCATGCTTTTCCTTTCCTGGGGAACTCCACAAGCACTATTCAGATATGTTAGGTCTTCTTTAGTATTTATTTCATTAAGAGATCAAGTCTTCCTTAAATGTCAAGAGATTGTCTGGGTTTTTTGTGGGGTTTTTGTTTGTTTTTTCAAGACAGGATGTTTACATCCCAGGCGTTCACCTAGTTTTACAGGTTATCAAGATTTCTGTCAGGTAGGATATTACTTTTTTTCTGCTCCCTGCTCTCCACACAATTATCTAAAGTGCTTTGTGTTTTCCCACACAGGGCCCTCTTCTGATCTCTTCCAAACAGGTTTTAATCTGCCTGCTTTAATGGAGTTACTTCTGATTTAGTTCACTTTGGCAAGGAATCACTCCATCATCCTCTGAAGAGCTCTATTATACATCAGCTTTCTAATTGTGCTGCATAATGATTTCATTTTCCTTACGGGGCGTCCTAGCCCCAAATCCACACCTCAGCAAAAGTCCCACCATAAATGAGACCTTCACATTACAGCCCGAAGGGGGTCAAAGAAACAGAGCATCAGAACCACAGGAAGAGGATACGGTATGGGCTCTTAGCTTCCACTCATTTTTCCCTGTCATCTGTGGCTTTCTTCTACTGCAAGAATAGGAAGACAAAGGAGTTTTGCCCCAAACCCATTTCTGCCGATTATCAACTCTGCTTACACTAAGTTGAGACATTTTAATCTGTTCTGTCCACAACAACTCTGCTCGTCCCATCTGGGCCTTTCACTGAAAGAAAAATCTCACCTGCTCTAGAGGAATTTGTTGGTTTGTTAGAGAACAATCAAATCTAGTAAAGAGATTAAAGGGGCAGTTCCAGAGACAGATGAGATACGTGGAATGGTTTCTCCCGGATGCATCAATCTTGCATCTAGTTACAGTAAATCAGCACCACAATGAACTCAATCCATTTCATGAAAACATGGGCTAAGGGTTCATTTTTACAGCTGAGACCAGTTTATTCCCAGAAGCTAACGTCCTGAAAAAGAAGATGAAGCAGTGGAAATATAGCAAGCTGGATGTCAAATGTCTGTGTATGTGTTCTGTATTAAAGAATTTTTCAATATTTGCATTTTGTAAGCCTTAAGTTAGAATAGATATTGTGGCTAAATAAATTAAAAATTAAACATAGACATCCTATCACTAAAATCTGTAAGCTTGATATCTGAGACAACTACTGAGGCTACTTGTTTCTGTTGATTTACAAGATATATGGTTAGTTTTACAACCCAGCCTCTAAAACAATGCAAACATTTTACTAGTAGCATAAAATGCTCCTGATATTAGTAAAATATTTCATTTGAAAATAATCTTATAAAAGTTTTCCTAAAGCAAGGAGCAAAATGTGGCACATACATAACCATTCCTAGTTCTACCACCCAACAATGATTACATCTTAGAGAGATATTTGACAAAATAACAGTGAATGTTTTTGAGAGGAAGAATAACATGATAAACTGTCTGAAAAACCATTTGGATAATGTAGTGAATGAAATATTCCAGTTATTAAGTTATTCTTAAAAACTTCTTGTCTAAGAAGTGTTGCTGAAACTACTTAATGAGAAATTACTAGTGAAGGAGTTCTAGCTACAAGGCAGCTGAGATAAAGTCCATGAAGAGATATATTCAGAGTCCTCCTCTGGAGGTAAGGCAATTCATTTTGAACCCAATTTCTGCTTTTGAGTAGACAGAGGTAGATCAGTATTTTGTCCATAGGATCTCGATAACTGACTCCATGTGTAATCAGCATAAACAGCTTCACTGACAATATCCAAGTGAAAACTCAGGATAACTTTCCCACTCTATCCAAAAAAAAAAAAAAAAAAAAAACCAAAAAACCCAAACCAAAACCAAAACCAAAACCAAACAAAAAAAAAAAGACCACCAAAAAACATATGTATCTTTTAGCGCAGTGGAGGCTTGGAATCAGTATCATCCATTATTGACTTTGTAGCTAACTAATGGCTTGGCACAATATTAGCATTACTCATATGAATATAGCTAATGGATATTAACACAATGTGAAAAAGTGGCCATTAAAACACTGTAAAATGCATTTGGTTAATAATTAGCACCTTTGAAAGCTTAACTTCTTAACTAATGCATTTATTTTGTATATTTATAATTGCAAAATCATATGTACTCATTTTTATAAATTATAGTTTCAAAAGAAATGTGCTCAGTATAATTCTAATATAGATTTTTATGCTTCTTTCTCTCTTGCACGTTATAGAAAATGCAAAGGAAGAAGATTTCAGCAGTAACTCTGTTATAGCAAGCTAAGCAGATGGAGCTCCTGCAAAAAGCATTCCCCAGACAAGAAAAGCAAAATGCCACATGGAAATGCAATGCTCCTGAGTAGACTCCGAAGTGCCTGTTCCTCCCTGTCCCCGGTGTTCTCTCTTGGAGCAGCCACTTGATTTAGTGACACACTCAGGATCTGCTGGATGAACATCATGCATCAATAATGAGCTTCATCAAAAGTTTAGCTTCAACACAAAGGCTTTTACTTTAAAAAAAAGTGCTTCCATTCCCAAACACCACCATGGTGGAGATCCATTTCCTGATACAGAGAATCTGCAAGAAAGTGGTTGAATTTATCATATCCTAGAGGGGAAAAAACTCAAACAAATAACACCCCGAACAGCCTTAAAAATAAATAACAACAAGAAAAATCTGGATGAGGTAAGCATAAAAAAACCCAGAAGGAGTGTTGGAGGAGAGTAAGGAGATGACATCCTTTTAGCAAGGCCTCAGCTAGGGAAAAAGGAAAAAAATTCAACAAATATCTCCTAAAATTTCATACTGATTTTTGATTTTTACCAAATTAGAAATGCAGTTACATATTTTTTTGTTTATGAGTGGGACATGTGAGACCTCCTGAGACCACTCTGGCAGCTGCAGTAACACTCCTGAGGACCTCCAGCAGCAGAGATGTAGCCACACCCTGTATGGTCTCTGCCCAAGTTACACCAGCCCTTGGTAAGGGGTGGTCTGCCCAGGCACACTAAGGCCTGGAAGCTGTGGCCCTTTAGCTCGACCTACCCAAGAACAGAGGCTTCAGCATGGCTGATCTAATTCTCTGTGGCCTCTGACACTGCCTTCACCCCAGCAGAGAGGGGCTGCTGTTGTGTTGGCTGGGGCACAGTGTGCTCCCGAGCTGCTCCGAGCTGCGTGCCAAGGCTGTTTATATTTGTATATTGTGAGCACAGAGACCCTCTAAGCTGCAGGTTTTCCCTTCTTTTTCACAACGTCTTTTCAGCAGCTCTTCAGGTTCCTGGGGAAAAAAAGAATCTTCTTAATGCCTTACTTCGTTCATTTGAAATTCCAAAACTAATGAGGCTTTTGTCTCCCTCTTAACCTAAGAGCTATTGTTACCTCTAAAAATAAAAGAGATAATCTGCTAAAGAGCTAAAAATACTGAGCTCTGAGAGCCTTTTCAGACCTTTACACAGAAGATGATTGACAGCCTTGCACCTTTAGTCTTCACAAAGAAAATGGTGAGGCAGGAGCTCCTCTGCCCACCTCACAGCAACTCTTTCATCAGCTGTCTGCCAGTTGTTCTCCCAGAGCTCAAATAAATCCAGCACAGTCTGGGTAGTAGGTTAGTGCTCAGAAAGTGGTATTCATGCAGAATCTAAAACAATCACCCAAGGGTGCCTGGGCAACACTGGTTTAGGAAAGAGCTCTATATCTTTTCTTAGGAGGAAAAGCAGGGAGTGCTTTCAGATAGGAATGCCAAGAAGTCCAGCTATGTGCCACCTGCCCAAATCCCCATGGCTGCAGGACAAACAAAAGCTCTCCTGGCACACAGTAGGACAAGGGGTGCAAGCTGGGTGAGTCACTGCATACTTTGAACTGAACAGGACAGTTAAAACAATTAGACCTAGTGACCAGTAGCACAAAAAGCTCTCCTGTTTATCATAAGAAGTTCTTCATAAAGAAGTCTTGAACAGTCACAGTACAGTGAGGGAAAATGTTAATTTTCCAAAGCTGACTGGTCAGAACAGACAAACATTTGCCTCATTTTCCTGACTTTAAAGTTGTGTTGAGTGTCCACAGCAAGTTGTTGGCAGAGGCAGGACTACGGGGCTGAGTTTGAGCAAAGAGATGAGGAGCTGGCCCATGGTAGACACAGCCAACTCCAGCTGGCACCACCAAACCCACTGCAGGACATAGACAAGCTCATCAGACGATGCCTCTGTGATAAGGTAACACAGAGAACTAAAAGGAACGAGACACAGCAGGGGGAACATCAGGATCAGAGGAGGAGCAGGTACACCTGAAGGAACTACAGCCCATGGAGAGCCCAGGAAGTGACAGAAATTTCCTGCGGGATTGCAGACTAGAAGGAGAATCTGCATCAAAGCACAGGAAAAGTGTGAGAGGAAAAGAGCAGGAGAGAGAAATCACTAAACCTCTATATTCTGACCATAACTGCCCCCCAGCACCACTTGGGGACCATGTACAGGAACCTGGAGAGGAGAATGGAGGGGAGAGAAGGGGATGGGAGGATAGATCTTTGTATTTCTTTGTGTCTTACTGCCAGATTCTGTTCTAAATGGCAATAAATTAAACTAGCTTTATCAAAGTCAAGCCTGTATTGCCTACAATAGTAACTGGTGAGCAATTTCCCTGAATTTATGCTGACCAATGAGTTTTCTTATCCTATTTTCTCCCCATGCCCCATGGAGAGGGGTTATGAGTGAGCAGCTGGATGCAAACTTGGGTATTTGCCAAAGCTAACCCACCACAAAAGTAAACCCATCACAATGTGCCAAAAAGTCAGCAGCACATAGACTTTCTCAGCCTGGAACCTCTGCAAGAGGAAGTACTTGGCTTCAATCAAAGGAAGTACTGGGAAAGGTAACAGCTATTTCAGAGTCCTTCTACAGACATAACAATAAATATATCAATAAAAAGATTACTCCCTAGGGGAAATAGCAGTTTCAGCTTTTGCTGATCATTTGGAGGAAGAGGAGGCATCTGTATGATTCCTGAATCCCCAGTCCTGCTGTCCTTTCTGTTAGAAATAAAAAGTAGAGTGGAGGACAATTGAAGATTCTCCAGCAATGACACCATATAGAGGGGTTTTTTGATTCTAACAATATCCTGTTTACTTCAAGTTGTTCTTTCAGATGAAAGGCACAAACCTGCTTCCAATTCCTGACTGAATTTCAGCTGGGCAACTAAGGATATAGCAAGATTTCCTGCCTCTAACTACCATGGGACATTTTGGGCATTTTGGTCACTTGTCCCAGCAGATGCGTAATTCTAAACCCTCTTTCTGTGGCCAGCTGCATTTAGCCATTTTTAGTCTAGTCTTTTAAATGTGAAGCAGTCTTTTTCCTGAATTCTTATTATGACACATCTTCCATAACTGGCAGTAGACAGAGGAATGTCCTACAACTGCTTCAACCTCTTTGACAATAAAAAGGCTGCAATGGGGAGGACAGCAAAAGAAGAATGTTTATTCCTTCCCCAAAACACTCATTCTGGGAAGTGAGGAGAGGCTGAGAGGACATTTCTACTGTCCAGCAGATTGTTTCTGCTGTGGGACTATTACAAACCCATATAAATCCCCAAGCCTGTACAAAGTGCCATGAATTAATCTCTAACCCATTTGTACTCTAGAATGTTTCCATCCATTTAGGCTATCAAGGGATTTGCTGTGCTTCCAATGTATCATTATAAAGTCCTTTAAAATATTTCAATCCTGCATTAAACTCCTCAAAGAACTTTAACTGTGTGGTATAAATTTATGAAGACCATATGAAAGATGTCAAGCTCATGCTAAAAGTCAGAGATAATCTAGAAAAAAAAAAATTGGACTACAAATTAATCTTCAATGTTCCTGTCTGTTTCCACTAGGAGAAATATGTCCAGCAGTGCCTCCAGGACATATCTCCTGACAGAAGTCAGCCAATCTACCTCACGTGTATGTGAATATTCTGAAATCAATGGTCACTTCCACAAAATCCAGCATTGATGCCTTTTCAACATGATCCTGTCAAGTTTTACAAGATGCACAGGGTTTGGTGAAAGACCAAACTGTTTTGGTCTTTGAAAAGCTGTGTTGTTTCTGCCGGAAACTGTTGTTTCTGCATCTTCTAACTGGAGGATCTCTGTCTTTTCCACCAATGCTGACTCAATCACAAATCTTGTCTGAGGCTGGGCACCAGAGCTGTGTCTTTTTGTGAAAGAAATTAAAATCAAGTTTTGGTTGTTCTTAGTTGACAGAGACTGTGTAGCACTTATGCAGCAGTTGTAATGTACCAGCTGTGACCTTCTGTTTAAACTGTACTTTGCGCATATGTAGTTCAGCTAGTCATGCTCCTTACTGTCTCAAATCAACAAAATAATCTCTATATTTGGGGGCACTGCCATGGGTTGACAAAAGAATTGTTCTGGCTACCTGACATACATGAAAAAGAACATTTACAAATGCTTCAAAAGTGCAGTACATTGGTCACTGTATAATTATTTCCAAATCTAGTATCAGCAATATTTCTAGTTCTGTTGTGCCAGCAGAATTTCAATAAAGATTAAATCACTCACTCAAGTTTCACGTTACTACATTGTAACCTGGGCTTTGTAATCAAAGGGAAAAAATTAATTCTGGCTTGATTTTTGTGTCTTCAATCTGATGATGATTTAGGAAAAATCTTCAGTTCCATAGAATGGGACTGCATTTCCCCAAACTTGTTACTTCTCTCCCAAATCAAATATTTGTTCTCATTCCCATACCTGAATCATGAAAATCCCTCGTTTTCCTGATTCATTCCCTATGGATTTCTCTCCATTAAAGGAAGGTTAAATGAGATGGATAGGACATCCATAGTACCTCTACAGCAATAGAGAAGGAATGTTTCCTCAGTTGTGTGGTACTGAAATTTCCATGAGCCTGTCCTCTAATATCAGGTCTGTTAAACATTAATTGGCATGTCCTGTAGTGTCACCTTTTACAGCTGTCCTGAATCTTCTAGGACATTCTTTGCTGGACTTCAGGTCCTCCTTAGACCAATTTGCAGGCTCACATCTGAGGAATGCTATTCATTCTCTTTCTCTCTCAAACTTATGATTTTTAAGGCCATCCATTTCACTTTGCATTTGACATGAAGGCAAGGAAGTACATTTTTAAAATCACCTATTGGGATAGTAATAAAAGCCTTGAGCCATTAAATTTGTACACGCTTTTCCTTAGCCTTTGCCAAGTTATGTGCAATAAAAAAATTTGACTGTCCTTGACCACACTTGATTGTTGACTTTCAGAGTAGCATAAGATATCCCTCAGACAGTCTGATTACATTATACAGTGAGATTATATTAAATGTGTCCTACATTTTTGGATGGGACAAAGGCTAACTGTGAAGATAGTGAAGTCTTTGATTGTGAGATATTTCCTTTCTCCATCCTATTTAAGAGTAAGATCTTCTACAAATTCTAAATAAGATCTTCTGACAGCTCACATTTATTGTTTTCTTTAGCCTACATTTGTGTCTAGCTTATGTGAGCAAACCTGCCCCGGAGTGACCCATGCTCCAAAACAAACTCCATTTAAACATTATGCTGCTGGCTCTGTGAAACAGAGTCATTTCAATAGGCTTGCTCAGTGACAAAAATCCATTTCACATCCTTGCTGGCCCAAGTCATTTTCATTTAATCACTCAACAGAGTGCAAAGGGCTTATATGATGTATTCTGAGGAAAGGAATGCATACTTATACCCTGCTTCAGTTTTGGTTTTTTAGATGCTTTTATAAAAATAAGACAACCCAGCTATAGCAAAAAGATCTTTCATTTCACATTCATCATTCACATTCATTTGTCATTAAGTTAGCAACATTGAGAGTCTCTCGCTCACAAAATAAAGTAAAAGTCACTTTAATAACATCTGCAGGAAAATTGTATCCCTACTGTAATGCCTACATGTGTGTTCAACTATGTGACCCAAACCACAGAAAACACGGACATACTTCTGATTTTTAAAGACAGAAAAACAAAGTTATCCTCTCATGCTGACGAAAAACTCAGTGAATTTTAGGTTGGGTTTTTGGGGGTTTTTTGTTTTGGTTTTTGTGGGTTTTTGTTGTTGTTGTTGTTGTTGTTGTTTTTGGCTTTGGTTTTGGTTTTTTTTTGAGCTACAATCTTCAGGGAATCAGCGAATCTTCATTCATCACCAGCAAAAGAAAAATAGTGGGAATGCTGAAGATTCACACAGAAATTTGCAAAGGCTGAGACAGATTCACCTTGGAGTTTCCTGGAGGTGTCCCTTGATAAAGGCCATCATAAGGCATTTTGACAAAGAGTTTATGGGGGACAAAAAGTAACAGGACAAAAAGTAAAAGGACAAAAAGTTCTCCCCTCACCCCTGCCACACACACCTTCCTCCAGTCATACAGACATATAAAAGGGCCAGGGCATTCTGGAAAGTGGGCAGGGTCTGCTGAAGAGACAGTTCCAAGGTGGAAACCATGTATCAAGAATATAAATTCAGTACTTTCCTCTACAGAAACTTCCCAAGAAACCTTGAAGCCATTGCTCCTGAGAAGATGTGACAGGACAACCACCTTTTTGTTTCCCAGAGAATGTCCCAAGTTACCCACTGATCTCATTTGGACAAGAAAACCTATTTTACAGCTTCCCATACTGACAATGTAACCTGACCTACTGGAATGACTGAAAATTTTCCTGTTGATCCCAGCATGCACCAAGGTGCCTCTTATCTTCATTGACATATTCCTGTTAATAAATCTTGCCAAGTACAGGGTTATTTTCATTTTGCCAAGGAAAAAGTCAAAGGGAAGTCAGAAGACCTTTGGTCAAGGGCACAGAGAGTGTCCTTGCCAGAGCTGGATTTTGGAAGTTTAGTTACTCTTCATCTCACCCTCAAGCAAGCTGAAGCTGTTCTCTCATGAACTTTTCTAAAATCAGTTAAAAGCAAAAGATAGCAGGAGATATCTCTCTTGATAGCACCCACTTCACAAATTAATGAATTGCAAACCCCAAAAAAATTTTTAAAGGTAATCCTTCTAGGTCCATTCATCTTTGGTAGGTCTCCCTTACTTCCTTGCCTGGAGTTCAGTCATTCTAATAACAGTAAGAGCAAATTAAATTAATAAGTTTAACAAATTCAGCATAAATGGTTGCTTGGCTGTTCACATTTTGACTGGAAGTGATAAGTATTTAATGCCCTAATGTCTGAGAATCAGTTGGAAAGATAGGGAGAATTTTCTGCCCACTGACATCTGACCTTGCAGTTTTGGATTGCTGAGTAGGAGCTGAAACCTGATAGTTCATATACTCCCAGCACCCAAACTATATAAAGAAAGGAGTTTTCAGTAAGAGTGGGGTTGAGACAGGCAAATGGTACATGTTGAGCACTATGCTGAAAAGGCTCATAAAATAGCAGTCTCTTGGTGAAGCAGCAGACAACACTTTGTATATCTGCTCTATTTTACAAATGCACATTTTCAATGAGATTGCACCATTTTAAGCACTTTTTTCTCTCAAAGACCCACTATTACCATAATTTGTTCCACAATAAAATCAAATATTCACTAATATTCTTCATGTCAAAATGACAGAGGAAAATAGCACAGCACCACAGCAAATTCCATTAAGTAGAAGAAGAGTTTAAAGTCTTGTGCTTCTCAAGCTCCCATTTTTAATTAGATCTCTTGTACCTTGTTTTCCATTGGGGGTGGGAATCCTTCAGAGCCCAACACATCAGTAAAAAGCACAAACCTACTCAGAGCCTATGGCTTTATTTCATTACTACAGAATAGTTACATACCATTGTGGATAAAACGCTGCATCTGAACAGTTTTTAAGTCTCTTTCACTGATGTTTCTCCCTTTAGCATTAAGAAACAGCATTTTCCTTTTTAACTCTTCATCTAAAGTGTTGTATACATCCATACACCAGCATCTCCCCCTCCCCAAGCTCTTCAAACAAAGCTGCTTTTGAACTGCAGGCCCAGCACACAGAAGTGTGCAGAGATAAATTTTAATTTTATTTCTTTTCCACTGGTGATGGAGGCTGCATTTATCAAAGTTGAAACACACAAAAAATACCTTTCAGAGATGATATTATATAAATTCTGATTACAAAAATAAAACGAGTATATTATTTAGCCTGGCAGAAAGAGAGTGAAAAGGCTAGCTAGAGTAACTACTGAGAGATTGCAGTGCAGCAGAAGCTTTTACGTAATATCTTGAATCAGAAATGCTTTTTGTAGCAAAGGTCAAGATACTTAGCATGCCTTTACATTTAACCATTCCACTGTCCAGCACATCTTCCCTCAAAACTGTATTTTTAAAGAGATATTGGAGCTTAATCAAAAGCTCAGTAATTTAAAACAAACAAACAAAACACAAAAAACCCCCAACACAAATATGAAACACTTTCATCAGTACTTTAATTCCAGTTGTCTTGTGAAATCTGATAAATCACATCAGCATTTTGAAAATGATGCTAATGACAGTGACTAGGTCTTGCACTGTGCAGTGCTAATGCTTCAGTGACCTCAAGACCCAAGCTAAGACAACACAGCATCATGCTGTATCTGAGAGGTATTGCAGTGCCTCTGGAGGCACTGAGTCATCATCACTGCATGGAGCAAGCACGCTTCTGGACATGGAGAACAATGGAGACTGTAAGGATGAAGCACAAGCCCAGCAGAAAGCCATTTAAGTTAATAGGCAGCCAGAAATAGCAAAGTAACTGTGAGTAACTACACAGAGCCCTGGAAATTCATGCTCTTGGTGTGAGCAGAAGGGAAGGCCAGAACAACTATGATGCCAATTGCTACTGTGTTGGTTGGGCAGGAAGGATCAACTCTTTCTGTCTCCTGCCATCAGCTGTACTAGCATCACCAAACCAGTTTCAGGAGGGTTACCTGGCTCTCTTTTATTCACCACTCTTGCCCTCAGTCTGTCTCTTTAGAACAGAAGATGACCCAGGCCCCATTCCTTGCTAGAAAAAGAGGATAACTGAGTTTTTCCCAGACAGCAGAACTTAGCAGAACACAAACAACTAGCTTGGTCCATCCCCTTTCAAATCCTGTTTCTACCAAGGAGATACTGCTTTGGCCCACCTGGAAAAGGAAACTCAGAATTCTGCTCCTGGAAATCACAGATGTTGGTGTGTTTGTGCATGTGGGAATTGGAACTTGGTAATTTTGTAGGCAACACTTGAACAAGAAAACAAACAACTTAGGTCTTAAAACAACTGAAATAGAAATAGAGAAGGCTTTGGAAAAACCCAAAATCTGCACAGTAGTTTTTCATAATACAAAAATTAATTCCAATAACTAATACATATTTTTTGGAATAAAAGTTCCAAATAACTAGGTTCAAGTCTGAGGGAGTAGAGGGATCAGAATCAAACTGGATTCCTGAGGACCCACAGCCCAGATATTCTCTCTTTTCATTGGACCCGTACGTTGAGGAGACTGTGCAGTGCTGCAGCCTCTTGAGCCTCTCTGTGCTGTACATAGTTACAAACCAATTTGATTTCTTTTCTTATTTTACTCTATGGACTGGCTAAGTGCTGTTTTGTGTAATGCAGAGAACCAGGGGTCTATTTAATCATGTGTAGCCATTCAGACTTATACTAAAGAACTGATCCCCTCAGTCTGCCATATATGAACTTAAATGGCTAAAAAGAAATCTGCCTCCAGCTCAATTGCTCCAAATTACAATTTGTTTTGCATTATCGAAGAACATGCTGAGGATCACCTGGAAAGAATAATAATTACCTCACTGTAAGCAGTGGTCTCAGAGCCCTATACCATGTGGTTATTTTGTCTTATTCGGTATGCCTCATTTTGATCTAAAATAATTTCTAAAAA
Organism: Certhia americana; assembly: GCA_018697195.1. Lineage (NCBI taxonomy): Eukaryota > Metazoa > Chordata > Aves > Passeriformes > Certhiidae > Certhia > Certhia americana. Next base: position 74,146,436 of record CM031859.1, read on the forward strand.
TACAGTTATTGCCTTTGGCTTTCATTTTGCTTAAACTATCACATAATGCTGCACATGGGCTGTTTTCTTTCATTATCCCAGGCCACCCTGAGCTAGAGAGCATGCATTAACACTTCACCTCCTATAGTGTCACACATCTAAGCCAAGGACTAGAACACAGGACACAGTGTGCCAGCAAGTGAGCCACATTTGCATTTGTATGCTTGGCCACACCGATGCAGGGGGACAGGGTAAAGAGAAGCTGTCACTTGGCTCAGTCTCCCTAAATAAATGAAGGCAAAAAATACTTGATAAATGCATGATAATCAACACCACTGTATAGTGAATGAATTATGGCAGGGAGGGTAAGGAGGAAACAGACATGTCTATTTGTAAAATGCCATCCTAACAAGGAGAGAGCAAGAGTTATAAGATCACTCACCTAAATACCTCCCAGGATGTCTTCTCTGATTAAGGATTTGTGAGAGTTATTGAGTTTTGAATTAGATGCACTTTAATAAAACAGTACAATGTTCTTATCTGATTGCACCTGTATTGATTGTGTTAAAGAGGTCTATCCTCAGATCAAGGTCAATGATTTTACATAAACTCACTAGCTAGACGGAATTGCTAGCAGTACTTAGGACTCCCTTCGTATGTCCACCTTTCAACATATGATACCTACCTGTGAAACCTAGAACTGGAATGAACTTAATGCTCTTTCCATATTCTCTCTGTCTTCTAGCAGTACAGTACCTACTCTAATTAAAGTGTAAAATTAATTTGGGAAAGACCACTCATGCTAATAAACTCCCTAGCAACCGCATTACCAGACAGAACAGGAAATTTTACACATATATTTAAACAACAATGTTTCACAGACTAAAAAGCACCCTTGACCATTTTGAAATTACGTACTTCATGTAAATATCCTTCTTTGCCCAAGGAAAATGGCACATTAATCTGATTCATTGTTCCACTGGCTTCAGCAGAGCTGATCCAGCTTTCTGCTGTGGTATTATAATTTGGATGGTTTCTGAGTGATATGCTTATAGTTCTCATCAGTAACAATACACAAATATTTTATGTATGTATGCAACTATATACATATATAAATATATAGTACATATGAATATGTACAAAATTTAAAATTACACATACCCACCAATCCACTTTTAGTCTGTTAGCTACTCTGCTTGGAACCTTGAGTGCAGATCAAGGAGCACAGCTAGTCAAGACCTCCTACCAGTCCCCAGCTTTATTTTGGGGCAGATAACAAGCCCTTCAGAGTTTAGCTAGACCAGGAAGCTACCACAGTGAGTGAAGGTGCCAGCAGGCTGTTCAGGTTAGCAGTAGTGCATGAATGTGCAGTTGTATCTCGAGGGGTGACCTCAGCTTCACCATCAGCCCTGAGAAGAGATCAGCAGTGCTGTCCCAGAGGTGGCAGAAGAAATTCCACCTAGCCACCCTCACCTGACCTTGCAGAGGATGAAGTGCAGGAAGAGGGCTGTTCAGCAGGCTGTTTGCTGCTGATGGAGATTCTCAGCAAATCAGAGGTGATCCTGGAGCTGAGGGTAAGAGCCTTTTGTATGGGCACAGTGAGACTGCACAGTAGCTGAGAAAGGAAAGAGTCAACCCTAAGCTGCCCCCTTCAAAACTCAGACTGAAGAAGTACTTGTCTTGTGAGTTTTGAAGATAAGTGATATCTTGTTCCCTATGAGGAGGTGGGGACAATTGCAGGGAAATGTGTGCCTCCTCAAATGTTGCAGGAATGTTCTCCACTTCGCGGCAAGTAATGGAAACTGAGCAAATAGAGAAGTCTCCTGTCACATTTATAGATTGGAAAAAGGACTGACCAGGATCCATAAACTGGTTTCTGTTGGTAAATCTGCTGACAGACTGAGGCAAAGAATCTGAAAGGGACAGCTGCAGGGGAAGAGATGGGCTTACTGTTGAGAGGGACAGGGGTGTGTCAGTGGTGCAGGTGTTGAGGCTGCTGGAGACACAGATGGCAAGAGATTTCTTGAGTAATATTTCCAAATATCACAATTGAAACACATGAAGGGGAAAGGGATCCCAATACCCATTTAAAGCAAGTTTTGTTCATGACAACATGAAATCTGTCAGCAAGGCAAGGAAAAGCTGCCACCCCAACTCCAGATGGAAATACATCTTGTCCACATAAAATACAGCTCAAGAGCCTATTAGATTTTCCTTAACTACCCTGCTAGTTTTTCTGTGAAAATTTCATCCCCAGCTACAGACAGAGCAGGAAAGCAGGATTTAGGAGAAACAAGTTTGCAAAAGGCATCTGGAGCTTTCTCTGGAAAGTCTCATGCTTCTGCATGTCCCAAGCTTCAAAGACCACCTGGTGAAGATAACAAGCACCCAAAGGAGGAAAAAAGCAAAGTACTCACTGCTATCTTTGAGCCAAAAAGTTCACATTTGCTGTCTATAGCAAAGGACACCAATAAGAATCCTGTCTCCTCTTCAGCTGGCACATTTTCATGAAGGGTGCGATTTCATTTGGATGATACATTGACTCCCATCTGTTTGCCTTATTTTCCTGGTGCTGCTAAGTGGTAGGGAGGAGTGAGTGTGTTCATTTTTGAGTTTCCTACTCCCTGAATCAGCTAGAGTGAGAGCAGAAAGGAATTAGATGGTGCTTCTCAGCCAGTAGGAAGTGGTTCAGGCAGGACTGTGTTTGAGCAGTAACTAGTCACACAAATTTCCCTGGATTATCTGTTATCATGTTTGCCTCAGCAGTTGAATGTTCTCTGTCCATCAGCAGGTAAAACACACAGTGAATTTTGCTCAAAATTGAAACCAGGATAAAACACATATTTCTTACCACTGACAAGTTGGATCCCTTTTCCTTGCAATTCCACCGAGCTGCTAAGATACAAGATACCTAATCCTTTTCTTTCATGCACCAGCTTCTTGTTTCATTTCTCACTAATTAACTTAATGCAAAAAAGAATTCTTAGGCTTTTGAACAGCCTCAGCTACCTGTTTCCCTGCTGTAGCACTTACACGGTCTAATGCAGAAGGAGCTCATGATGCAATTCCAGGCAGCAACACTGCTCTTTTACTGCTGCTTAGCATGGACTTTGATTGTCTCTCATTTAGCAGGAATAAGCAGAGATCTTCTTCCAACAGACAGGTAGTGTGATGCAAAAGGTCTAAATTATGGGGCTTAGAGGGAGGAAGGAAAACTAAATGAGAAGAGGAAGTGGCTTCACAGGAGCACAAGCCATCAGATCAATTAATTAAATGAAATAGAGCAAGCATCTTGCTTTAAAAGATTTGTACCACAGCAACCACAAATTTTTAGGGCTTGGAATATGATGTTTGTCATTTCTTCTAACCTCATTTTCACTTCTAGGAGCTGCAGGAAAGAGGTAAAAAAAGCTGAAGACTGACTGTCTTCTCATCCTGTGAGACAGAGTCCTGCATTTGTGGGAATCTTCAATGATTTTTGGCCATGCTGGCTTTAAATGAGGAGCCATGGGGCAATACACCAGAGACCCTCACAAATGCTTAGGCAACATATAACAGAGAGGGACAGAGGTAAACTCTGGGCTACTCACTTGTGCTGAGAGTCCTGCTACAGGAGTTGCACTACCACTGCTACCCATGCTCCAGGATTTTACTCTGGCCTGCTTTACCTGCACAAGCTGCCTTCGTTTTCAGAACAGTCAAACTCTGCAGTGTCTTAAAGGAAAGTCAGAACAGCAGCCCAGGTATGTCAGGCAAGAGAATGCAATGCTGAAGAACAGGAACAGACTCTTTGATTAGGTTTCTATAATGACAGAAGCAAGATCTTTAGTGCCAGCAGATAATCATACTTTTCCTTCATCCCTGGTCTATTGAGATGGGACATGGCCAGGGCCTTTTTCCACTAGGAAAATCATCTGGGCTGCCAGAGAAACTCACAGGGACTCCTGTGCTCTAGACATGCAAATAAAAACCAAATCTCCTTGTTTCTTATTTGGATAAGGCTCAAGGAAACTATACCAAAGCTACTAAATCCAGGAGTCAAATGGAATTTGCCTGGCTGGACAGAAATAAGGGAGTGTGAGTAGGGGGTGTCAAACGCAATTTTGCTTTAGAGTTGGCAGAATTTTGAATTCAGATTGGGTGTCCTTCAGGGTTTCACTTCAGCACTCTTACTAGTTTAACCTGAAAAACTGAGGGTACTCTTCTACAGCCTTTTCAGCACAGTTCTGCACTTTAGTGTTATGGGTATCTCAGTGAATGACAGAGAAATCAGGGTGAATAAATGATATTTTAGAACTCACAGTGACACACTTTCAGTCTCATCAAACAGTCCACATTAGGTATTTGTGTCTGCCTTCACAAGTACTGGGGCTGGAGACATGCCTTTTTTTTCTCCTTTTTTAAAAGGAAGGGAAGACAGTTATCCCTCAGGATGTCTGTCTGCAATCAATAGAGATACAGCAGTAGGCACTGTGGTTGCAATAACCCAGAACTAGGAATAACAAACCAACTCAAATCAAATATCTGTCAAGTCTTCCCTAAACTAAGAATGTAAATATCTCCAGTTTCTATAAGCACACATTGGAAGGAATCACAATATGTGGTAAAAAAAAAAATAGCCTGAAGCCAATCAAAGAAAGTTCAATGTATGCGCATAAAAGGAAAGATCTGAGATCTCTTCTTGAAGAGATTTCAGGTGTGAAAACATACAGCATGTTTTCACATCTAAAACTCCCATTCCAAAAATCACCATCATCCATGATGTGCTCTAAGCAGCCCAGCTGAAGGGGTAAATGGACACAGAGGCCAAGGACACACAGTGCCTGCCTGCCCAAAGGATGTCTCATCTGGCTTCCCACACTGCCATGCTGTCTGTATCCACTGAGCACTTGTCTCCCAGCAGCTGTTAAATGGGCTGGCAACTTTTGTCAGCAGAGACTTCAACGTGAAAAAATCAAAACACACTCAAAAAAGAAAAATAGAGGAAACTGCAAAGCACATTAAACTCCAACTGGGACAGCAAAACATAAACTGGGGTGGGGGAGGAAGAAATAGAAGCTGTTGCTTATGTAGGAAACAGCAGATGCTTCCAGTGCCACATGCTTTACCTCTGCTGCAGCAGGCTTGCTTGGGTTCAGGGAACAAGCCTTATAAATAAGAGTTGTACACAGAGTTGTGCATAGTTACCTAGGCCTCTCCTTTGTTAGTATTTTTATACTTTCCCTCTCGTATTTTACGAGTTGTGTTCTTCCAAACACAAACGGGCAGAAATGGAGTCATTATAAGCAGATAAGGCAGAAACCTCTGGACCCAGGGGGCTGGGACCCACTCCTCCAGCTACTCTACATCTTTACAACCCTTGGACATAACTTTAGGCAATAAGCACCTCTCCTACCCTCCTACCTAATTCTCAGTTAGGAGAAAGGAGGAAGAGAAGCACTTCCAAAAGTTGACTGAAGTTTGGCAAGGATTATCAAACCAGGGTTTTCTATAGTTACAAGGGAGAGACAGACATCCTCTAAAATAGGATTTGGAACAGGAATCCAGCTTAGCTGATTTAAATCAATTCTCCATGTTTCAAGCCTGATTCCCCTTCCTGCCATGTGGCTTGTGGGAGAAAAATGAATTGAGAATGAGACCCCAGCCAGGAGGGAAAGGGAGAGAGCCAGGAAGGAAAGCTACAGAGCCATCATCGCTGAGAGCCTCCAGCTGCTCCTGGAGCCTTTTATACAGTTTTGACTGGGTTGTCAATTTGTGCTAGTGGGCTACTTCCTCCAGGCTTCACGACAGTTTTCTTGGAGCATACATCTTTCCCAGCTTCTCTTTCTCACTTCACTTTCCCTCCTTTTCCATTTCAGCTTCTCTTCTTGGGAAATCTCCCATGTCCAGCCCTACACCAGCCTCAGTGCCAGCACACTGGCTGCTGCAACCACGCCGCTGTCTCCCGCTGTGAGCTCCACATCTCCCTTCTGCTGCGTGTGGCCAGGCCAACACCACGGCTCAGGCTGCTGTGCAGAGAGCAGGACCTGTCTGCTGGCTTGACTGTGCAGCACCTGGGATGGAAAAGTGTTCTTGGCTGCTTGTGAGGCATGACTGCAGCAAACAGGGTGCCCCAAGACAGACATATGCAGAAACCCACGCAGCCTTCCACTCCAATGTGTGATTGTGCCAGGCCTCAGAGACCCAAGTGGATACCTAGAGTCTGGGGAAGGAGATGTGAGCACTGAACCAGACACCTTTTCAACTTTACTTTGCATGCGTTCACTTTACAAAAGCTACACATATACACACACACACACACACACACACCCCCACACCCCAATCAATTGTTTTTTTCATGAGACTCAGATAAACAGGAGGTGATGTTACTTTAAGTCAGCTGGAGTGAATAAGAGAGATAACAAAGGCAACAGGATAAGGAAGCCCACATCAATAAATGAAAGCGTATTTTTTCTGTTTTCTGGAGCTTTCTCACTTTAAATTCCTTGCTTTCATTTTTCGTGTATGTTAATAATTATAAACCAAGAAACTAACACACCCAGTCTCTGTGCCAAGTTAGCTCCTTACATTTAAAAATTAAATGTGTACATTTAAAAAATAAATAATTTAATCATATATACTTCATTAGCAATACAAATATAGATAGGGAGACACTGTGGTCTGATCTGCAATTGTGGGATCAAACAAGATCAGCACTACTTCCTGATAATAGCACAACTGCATTGTACTGAGGTTTATATACTGCTTTCAATATACTAGTTTCAAGCCTATATTTAAAGCTGTACAAACGCTGCATGTAGGCAAACCCTTGGGATTATGTTTTTTGCTCTTCAAACAATTGCAATCAAAGGAGCGGTACTGACCCCACTGCAGTCAGTGGGAGTTTCACTAGACATTGTTTTCAGAACTTCTTTCAGCTCCTGAAGAAATTTCTGTTAAGTCAAAAGGCTTTCATAGTGCAAACAGCTTTTCGAGGTTAGAGGAAAAAAAAAAAAAATTAAAAAAAGGAAGAAAAAAAGGGAAATAACGCTGACTGATCAAAGGCAAATCTATGTCTTCGACGCCTACGTACACATTAACACCTCATTAACACTACTTGTACCTACAGAAGAAGTCAAGCATGGGAACAGCTCTGGCACAAAGTAAACAAGTCCTAGGCAGAAATTCTGCTTTTTTCTTCTGATAGTACCAGAAATAGTGAGTCCTTGACTGCAGTCACTTTATTCTTACTATTTATGAGAATAGAAATGAAAGATTCCAGCACTCAGTGATAGAGTTTCTGTATAAGAACTCATATAAAAATCATGATAAAAACAACAGCAACGAATTGAAAGGAACAAGATAGGGATTTTTTTTTTTTTTTTTTTAACATAGTATCTATTTACAGTATGGTAAAAATATCTAATAATCATTTGGAGGAAAAAAGCTTCAAAAGGGTCATAAAATCTTGCAAATGTTCCATATCCCTGAAGGCAAGACATCATTAGAAACAGTCACATCTCAAAATTTTCCATTGATAATTCTCAGTTCTCCCAGGATTTCCATTTCCACAATATAGTGCCACACCTCCGCAAAGAAGCAGTGACGCAGCCCACCAGGGCCTGGGCTAGCTTGAAGGATACCAGTGCTGTGCCAGGTGTGGGGAACAACTGCAGTGTGGGGTTTGTGGCCACAGCTGAACATTTAGAGCCACTTGCTCTGCAGTGGAAGGGCTCTCACTGCAGTCAGGGGGTGGGCAAAGGAGAAGGCTCTTCAGTTCTGAGGTTCCAACAGTAAATTTATCCACATTGGAGGGCTCAGAAACAAAAGCCCCCGAGCGCGGCTGTGCTTGGGATTTTATACAGCACCAGAGCAAGGGGCGGGTACCAAACACAATCCAGGGAGGGATCAGTAGGGGCAGAGTGAAGGGGTTACAGCATTTCCTTGGGGCCAGCTGGGCCAAGTGGGAGAGGACAGGTGACATGGTCCAATGGGGCATCAAGGTTTAGGAAACACCCAGGAATGTCATCAGGGAGGTATGCTCAAAGGATTGGTTCAGAGATGGAGTGACATGGAAGGTGCCAGAACAAGGGGCAGGGTAACAGTGATTGACAGGGAAGGAGCTGGAACAAGGGGTGGGGAAATGCCATACAAGGTAACTTAGGGGAGGATACAACTTCAGGAATAAGCCAACTCAGGAAAAACAGGGGGGAACATAAGAACAAACCATTAACATTAAAACTTTAACAATAAACCAGTTAAATGAAACAAATGTGGGCCGCAACATCACAGAGCTGCTGCTTCCTCTTTCTACCTTCACCTGCTCCCAGACATTTTCCTTGCCATACCTCCAGCTCAGCCATCTTTGCAAATCTCTTCAAAACACTAAACTGGCTAAAAACAAATGCATTAAAAGCACACAGTGGAAGACCATCTCAAGATGGTTTGCTGCCTCAGTGGCCTAGGGGGCTACAGCCTAGGCAGGCAGAGTTAGGAAGGTCTTAACTTGCATCTGACTTGCTGCTCCCTAAGCTCCTCCACTGACCAGTGAAGTCAGAACAAGGATGTGCTTGTGCATATGTGTGCAAGTTGCTGAGGAGAGAGTCCTTTGTTGAGGCAAGCATCATTATCTGCCTTTCTGTATGTTTTATTTTTCCAAGGCTTAAGATTGGTTTAGGATGTGCTGAGGCTGTGCAGAATCTGGGGTTTTACTGGGATATCCTGTACCTGATCATTAGCAGGCAAAAAGAGAAAGCAAGCCTTTTTTGGGCTCATGCTGAATCTGCACCCATTTCACTTCTCTAAAACCAATTTTGTTAAACCAGATCAGATGTTCTTATACTGACTTAGCTAAAATCAATTCCTAATTGATTAAAGCTAACTTGAAATAAAATTGCCTAGGCTATAATAAAGGGTGACCGTAGCAATTTAACTGACTGGATTTAAAATAACCCCATCAATTAAACAGCTACAACTGTCGAGCTTTTCATGACAGAGTTTGCTTCCTCCTCTGTGCTCAGGAAGCATTAAGTGCAATGGGGACCTAATCCCAATTAGTGCAGCAGAGCGCCGCTGTGGGAAAGCAGTAACCAATCCAGAGTGAAGCTCATCATGCAAGGCACTGGGCTGGAGAACTGGGTACTGCTTTCAGCTTTCCTGTTAGCCGCTTGCAATGCCTCAGGCGGGATATCCTCCCTCCTTTCAGGTCATGTGCAGAGAAGGCAAATTCCTGGAGACAGGAGCTGTCTCATACCTTGGATTTGCAAGGCACTTTGCACCTGGCTGAAGTCTTGCCCAGGTCCTTGGAATGCTGGAATTAACCATATATTTGTCTTTGTAAACTAAGGAACACCAGAACTGTACTTTCTCAACAGTTCAGTCAATTTTTTTTTTTAAACCTATATATGTCCATAGGTGAGACGAAATTAAGCCAAAGTTTGATTTTCTCCCTTTTAACTGTTTGTGTCCTGCTCTAAAGCCACATCCATATGGAAAGAATTACACACATAAAAACCTGCTTCAGCCACAAACCTGCTGATGAAATCTGGCTCCTGTGATTTGGTTTGCTAACAACACATTTGGATACCCTCATAGGAGGATATAGTACAGCAGAGGTTTAGCACCAGCTCATAAACAAGGGTTTGGGGAAGCATATAACACTTGGTTGCTTTCTCTGCTTTTCCTGTGTCCATTGGAGCCATTCCTGCCAAGCTGGAACCAGCACCAGATTCAGAGCACCCCAAGTTTTTAGCAGACAGCTCTATTATGCTCCTGAATTATGTAAAACCTCTGTAAATAGGTGTTTGAAGCACTGAGCACCAAGCATTTTCTGTCTGTGAGACCAGCAGTTTCTGCCTGGTACACCAGTTACTACTGGGAGTGAGGGTGGCTGAGCGCTGCTGCAGTCAGGGAGGTGCATCCGTGCAAGCCAGCAAAAGTTAAACAAATCATCTCCTTCAGTCCTCTGTGCTGCATATCTTTTCTCTGCCAGCCCACAGGGAACTGAAAAATACCCAAACTGCTTAACTGCTTATTCAGAATAGACATAAGCCAAAGCTGGAACGGGTTATGCAAACTATCTTGAAGACTGAATTTGCTGGTAAAAAAGGATTCAAATCCAGGCCACCCTGTCTTTGTTTCTGCAGAACCAGGAGTCAGACAGTGATTTTCTCCAAAACAACCAGAATGTTTCTATGTCTACTTCATTTCCACATTTTGATTCTCTGGTTTGCCATCCATCCCACACAACATTCTTTCCCTCTGCCTGCCAATCACTACTTCACACTTCCAAAGTTTATTTACATTGTATTAGCCATATAAAGAGGATTTTCTTCTTACCACAGTCCTACTCAAACTGAAATCTATATTGACCTCGGTATAGAACAATTATAAGGAACTAATAAGCATTTTAAAATACCCTACTCACATTTATGTCTAAAATATAGTTCATGGCCAATAAGAGAAATTAAAATAAAAAAAAAAAAAAAAAAAAAAAAAAAAAAAAACAAAAAACAACTGAAATTGATTCCTCTGTTTTGGGTTTGGGGTTTTTTTTCCCCATTAGTAATTACTTTAGCTACTCAAGAAATTATTTAAAAACTTTCAAAATTTGAATTTTCTTTAAGGAAGAAGAGTAAACACTGATGGAATATCGGTTGCAGATATATGTCACTTATTATTTGCAAGTATGAGACTGAAGCAAGACATGTATACTTATGTGGTTAGGTATCAACATACATATGTTGTTCCTCTATGTGTACACACACACATGTATATGTGGATTTACACTCTTTGCACATGAAATTATTTATGTACTTGAAATAGATTTAAGTTGCACAATTCAGTCTAGATCCAAGTTTGAATCTTCTCAAGTTTCTGAGGTATTTCTGAGGTATTTCTGAGGTATTTCTGAGGACCTAAGCGTGGTTTTCAACACATAAAAAAATGGGTCCTATTCAAATTTAAAAATCCGTTTAAGGCTCAAACATCTCTTACCAGTAAACTTTCCCAGAGTGGCAGTGAAATTTGAGCCTTGTAGATGAGACAAGGTCATATGAAAAATATAGGAACATTATGTCTCTACCAAGATGACATAGGAAAATGTCATTCAAATAAGCAATTAGGACTTCTGCTAGTGTAAATCAGCATATCTGTATGGAAATCAATATACTACACAAAGGAACACAACCATTTCAAACTCACATTTTTATCCTTTGTTATGAAAGGGAACAATACTAAATCAATAAAGTGAAATGACAACTCTTTTAATTTGATTTCTCTAAGCATTTGACAGGAATTTCACTTTTTCCTCTGTAATCAATGAACTGCCTTTGTGTAGGTTTTTCACACAGTAACATAGGACTGTGTACATGGATGTGAATAAATTATGAGAAATGGTGAATAAATCATGAAACATCAGCAATAAGAAGGAAGCCTAGAAACAACTTCTACATTAGAGACAGCTTTTATTTTTGCAATTGACCACATTCCAAGTTGAAGTTACCCCTTTCTTATCTGCCTTAATATAGATTTCTCCCAGCTGCACTTCCAACATTTTTAGCACAATAAACTATTATGCTCGCATGCTAAAACATAGTTGTATTAAATGTCCTGCTGAAAACAATCAAATCCTTGTGAAGGCATACTGTTCTCTTCCAGCTCTAGCCAAGGTCTGGGCAGACCTGAGCACCAAGGAGGCTGAATTGTCCTCACACCTCATCACTTAGGGGCAGTAGCAGCCATAGCATCAGCACTCATCTCTACTGCACTTGGTGTGACAGCCAGCCCTCTGCCTCTATCAGTTTGATTTGCAGTTTACCACAAGGAACTGCAATAGTTTGCACTTGAATAATAAATACATAAATAAACTGGCATGAATAACACTCCTGGGAAATCAGCAATGAATTTCCAGGTCTATTTCTTACTAAGAAAAAAAAAAAAAAAAAAAAAAAAAAAAAGAGAGAGCGAGAGAGAAAGGGAGGAGATGGATTACTGGGTGAGAATTATGCTCCAAACCTTTCCTGGTCACGGAGTATTGACAGAAAAAGAAGTGCTGAACTGTGGGCTGTTTGGAGATGCATTTGTCAGTTGGTGCACAACATCCCCAAAATCGGTACTGTGTATTTGCTTAATGCTATTAGAGATGAGAAAGACTTTTAGGAAATTGAGAGATGAAAATTATATCTGAAATTAATATTTCTGACTTGTTTTTCTTCCTCCAGGTTATTTCTACAAATCAGGTATTGTGAATTCTTATCTTGTTCACAAATCAAATAACTCCAGTGAGTGGCAAAGGCAGGGTTTGAAAGATGAATCTCCAGTGGTCTGTGCCTCAGAGCTGCAGTTTATTCTCTTCCTCCTCAACTTTGAGGCTGCTTCATTAACTTGGACTTACATCCCAGCCTCAGCTTCTGTTGTAGAGAGAAAAAAAAAAAAGGATTAAAGAAAACCTCACCATGATCCAGCCAGACCTTGAAAAATTAGACCCACTGAAGAAAAGAATACAATTGGAACTCACAAAGACATTTTTTTATTTGCCTTGTAATTTCCTCACTAAACAGGCTTTTAGCAGCCTACCCCTCTCAGAATCTTAATTATCTGTCGGCCCCTCATAATGGCCCCATTCATGGTTCTTCAGAGCAAAAGCACTGTGGTACCACAAACACAGGAACTCAGAAGATACAGCATGTTCCTGAGGAAGGGCTGCACACCCACAGATAGCTGGCAGAGAGAATTTGCTACTTGGAGAACATAATATAATACAAATATGTAGATTTTTTCACTTCTCTCATTTTATTCCGTTTTCTCATGAAGCAAGGAAGAAGAGATGTTGTGCCTGAGTTGTGTATAAAGGCAAAAAAAAAAAAAAAAAAAGAAAAGCCCTCTGATATACAGTTCTGAAAAAAAGTAAATATTATAGGCTCTCCATCTCTCTCCTCCACCGTTTCTGGCTGTTCATTGACAACCATAAATTAATATGACTTGATATATTGTAAGGGCTGTAGACATTTTATGAGCTCCTGAAATCTTTTCCAACAGGAAATGTGAAGCATCACTTATAGTTCAAGGTTTTTTGGTTTGGTTTGTTTGGAAATTAACCACATGCTGAAAATACTTTATTTAAATCAAAACTAAGAATAACAAGTTGGTCAGCATCCTTGAGAACTGGACATTTTTAGTGATTCAAGTACATACTTCTACAGTCCCTTTCTACAATAAAAAAAAAAGAAGAAAAATACTGCTCTATCAGTAGCTCTGAGAGTCTGCTACTTTTCAAGTTCACACTAATTTATGCTTTCCAGGTACTTTTTATAATCAGTTTTGCTTCATAAATTAGCAGTCTGACTGTATAACAAAAAACCAAAAAAAAACCAAAAAAAATTTTAAAAAGAAAATAAGAACCCCCTAACAGAATAACAGAAATAACAGAAACTCCTCCCTACAAAAAAAAACCTTTGAAAGAAACCACACTGTATGCAAAATACAGTCCAGAAAATCATATTAAATTACATTAAATAAAAATCTTTCTAAAAAGCTGTAACTTCTGTAATAAGTAATATAAGAATTTTACCAAAATATTCACTGTTCAGGGGAAATATTGATTTTGTATGTCCATACTTTTCTTGGAATGACAATTTAATTAAGACATTTGTTATTCTGATAGAAATGGTCCCTCTTACTTCAGGATCTACTGTCTCAAGCCTACACATTAAAGATTGACCAAAGTCCTAGGGGTATCTTTAGGAATACCTAGCAACTTTTATTTCAGCAAATCTGCTCCCTCCAGAACTGGTGGGCTAGCCAAACGCAATAAACCATATTTCTAGATGGAATGGCAAAATAAAAGTTATCCAAAAATAATGATAGAATGATGGATGGTAGAAAAAAGAGAGGGGAAAAATTTTATGCAGAAGCATTGCAAAGTAAATTTTAATTTTGTTCCAGTTCATCACACCTAAAATTCATATTTTAATATTAAACATGCTGTATCTAGTATGTGAAGATGTGATCCAGGTCAATTTAAGTATCAGAAATATCCAGGTTAAAAACAAATTAAACAAACAAAAATAAAAAGCCCACCCACAAACAAGGATGCATAGAGGCATTTGGACCTGTGAGAGTGAAGATTTATAGATAAACCTCCCTGAAGATTTCTCTTCAAGCAGTAAGACAAGGACAAGACATTACAAAATTGGGTTTTGGGGCATGATTCTTTCCCAGAGTCCTGTTTTTAACCTCCAGGGTTCTCTCTCACCTCAGAGAGAACCAAAAGCTAGAGGCCCCTCACATGTATCCAGCAGCCTGTGCATGAGCTGCTTTAGGGACCATCTTCAGGCTGGTTGTGCTCCAGGAACTACATGACTTGAATGTGTGCCAACCTACCACCACCACACTGGCACCTTGCAAACAAAACAAAGGAACATAAGAGAAAGAAACAGATGTTTTCAGTCACCTGGAAAACATGTCCTCTTGAAGAGGGTAAAGAGCAGAGTGTGTGTGTGCCAGGCTTCCCAACTGCACCTGCTCTAGACTGGTACAGTAGCATGTCTCCACATTTCATGAATAATAAATTCCTATGCTAAAGGAAGGGATCACTAGAGAGAGTAGATTGAAGGAAAGCTTAAGTTATACAGCGAGAAATTCACCTAATACTTGCATTTACCCACTGAAGCCCAGAGTTTTTGCATCTCTAGGCAGAAAGAACAAATTGACCTCTTCACAGAAGTGGTGCACTGAAGATGTTTAATAAATTGCTTCAGAATCAGAATCACTTCTGAACTTAACACAGGTGTTCTCAGGGAAGAAAAAGGCACATAAAAGCACTGTGCAAACTGCTGACAGCACTAGCTATGTGAGAGACAATCAAGGTACTTAACGTTTTAAAACACATGCCCTGCATAATAACCAACACTTCCAGAAGCCTCTGTCACTCTTCCAAGTACTGAATTAAGAGAAGTGTCACTGTACCAGGATCATGAAAGATATCCTTTAAGCCTCTTGCATAAATTCATGTGTTCTGAGATCGAGAAATGTGAACTTACATTCTTCATGTATCCAGAAGCCATTTTCCCCCTGAGAAGTTGAGGGGAAAGGGAGAACAGGGCACCACACTATTGATTTTCTACAAACACATTTAACCTTTAGCAGCTGCTGTCAGCATTTCCAGTGCTAATACCAACAGTGAACAGAGTAGCTGGAGGGAGGAGTGCAGAGAACTTGCTTCAGAGGTGAGGCTTAGAAAATCAGAGAGTCTTCTCTCAGCTCAGGGTGAATTGCTTTAATGACCATACAGGAGAGAGTATGGATGCAGGAGAGAAAGGGAGGAGAAACAAGGGAAGCGCCTCCACAAGTTCAGGCAATACTTCCTGCAAAAATAACAAGAAGCTGCTCAGTAATTTCCCTGAGCCATTATATCTGAGTCAACCAGTAATACGTCTAAAATGTGCATGAATCTTCTTGTGAATGTTTCCCTCAATGATTTCTGTGCAGCATCAAAGAAACAGTTCTTAGGCCACAGGTGATGGAGACTTCCACTGCCCAGCTTCCAGGCCTGGGGAAGGCTGATGGAAGCAGGGTGACAGGAAGCAAGCAAAAAGGAGCAGTTGTAAAGGCTGGTAAAATCTTCTGTAGCCCCTCATTTCTGGGTCACTAGGTCAAAAGGAGAAGCACACAAAAGTCAGCTTCACCTCTCTCACAGTCACATGGTGCCTACATCACGGGAGGCAGTGCTTTCAGCCTAGCTCCTCCCTGCTGGCTCCCGACCTGGGCCCAGGCTAACTCCCTCTGTGACAGTCTCCCAAGGAACACATATAGCTAGTACTGCTTCCTGACACCTAAAAGCCCAAATTACATTAGGCAGTTGATGTGTCCTCAACTCAGTAAATTACAATTGCCTTTAAATCTTGACGAACTTACCCACACTCAGGCCATTAATGTACTGGGCATACTTCACACACCCTGCTGCTGCAGCTGCTCTCTGTGAAAGTAAACCAAGTGAGAAGCAGCACAAAGTCTGCCCGTGTCCCGTACAAACGCACACTCCTCAGCAAAGCAGACCCACGTTTAGTCCTGAAGCAAGCACAGCACCCCTGTGTCATAGCCCAGAGATGTGCAAGGGCTGAGCCCCTTCAGCAGAGCACCAATCCACTGCACTTGCTTTGCTCTTACTTGGCTGCAAAGGCTGAGCCCTGGTATCGTAGAATTATGACTGAGTTTTCTGAAATGTACTGGTTGCTATTTTTTGTTGCTATTACCTCCTCCAACACAGTTTGGGCTTGCAGTATTAAGACAGCTTGGGTTTACATACAGAGGGACTACAAATAGCTTTCCTGCTAAATAAGTGGTGAAAACACATCATTCGATGGTGCTGCGTGGCTCCCAGGATTTATGGTCTCGCGTTTGGGATGAACAGTGCAGTTCTCTTGTGCTGTTTCCATTATGAATAATGCGGCCACACTAAACTCACACTAATAAAACCTGAATGTATCACTGAATTGTTTGGCACTCTGTATAGGAGAAACTCATCCATTAGTGAGGCGGGCACTGAAAACTCTTTGTGACAGGACCAGCGCAGGGACAGTTTCACAGCAGCTATTCAGAGCCACTTTGCAGCTTCCTGAGCAGAGCCCAGGCTGGGCTGCATGCCAGCAGTGTGGAAAATGGCTGGCAGAGGCTCTGGCCACTGATTTGTAGGTCACGTGAGTCCCAAGGGAAAAGGGAACAGGTACTGAAAGCACCTGTTAGAGGGTGCTTGCTTCATGTCACTGCCCATCTTTAACATTTGTTTCAGACCACCTATTGATGACTGCTCTGAGAAAGCCAAATGACTAAGACTCTGCAAATTGGACAATCACCCCACTGTTTCAGCTGCTACACAAATATTGGTGGCCACCAGAGTGCATGGGCATCAGAAATGTTCCAAAACAAGCAAAGCAGGCAGCCACACCGGTGAGAGGGACAGCGCAGGCTGCTGAGGTAGTGTGCTTAGAGGGGTGTTAGCCTCCCAGGGGAGGAGTAAAGGCACCACAGACTTTCTGCTGTCACTGGCCCAGTTGCACGGGCAGAGCCAATGACCACAAAAGGTGTGACTGCACATCCAGTTCAGAAGCAAAACCAAAAGCAGTGAGAGAATGTGCCAGCAACACTTGTCTGCTTCACAGCCAACACACTCCGGCCTTTCTTGATAGTGGCTGACATATCCTGCATCCTGCATGTCCCATCACTAGGCTGGCCGCCCTCCTGTGTCTTGCTCCAAACCACGTTCATTTTATGAATCCTTTAACCCTAGGGAGTTACCCAAGAATATAGTAACACCATCACTTCTTCTTTATGAAGCTCCTAACAAATGTCTCCCTAAGTTTAACCGCCTTTCTTTAAAGAAACTCATGACTTTGCCACTGGATTTGCCTTTTCTCCAAGCAGTGATATTTAGCCATGCAAAACAGCCCTGTGAGTTCACCCTACTGCTGTGGCACAAAGAGAGCCCTGATGAGAAAGTTTAAATTGAACATCTTTCAGCAGATGACAAACCTTGGCCTGCCTGAAGCGTTTGAAAGGCCAAAATGCAATGCAAATTAAAGTTCAAGGAGCCTAGAAGAAGAAATTGTAGCTTTAGGCTTTCAACCAAGCAAAAAAGAGTTAAAATTTTATTTCAAACAGCAGTTCAATCATTCATTTTCCCAGTATTAATGAACACCTCCCACATGTTTACCCAGATAAGGCTGTGATCCACGTAGCAGGCATACCCCAGAAACTTAAAAGGTCAAAAAGAAGGCTACAAAGCATTCTGTTAATATTACCTAGAATCCACTCTGTTCCTTTGGCTATTTTAGTATCAGTAAATAGCTCTCTACGTTTTCTGACCTAAGCAGTTCCATTTGAGAAGCTTCCCAAGCTAGATGTTTCTAAAATGTTACCAAATGATTAAACACAAATCCTCAAGTGAAGAGAGCAGTTTTTATTAAATATCCCAGAGCACTGCTTTCTGCCCACACTTATGCCCATGTCTGGCTGCTGGCTGATAAACGCCTTGGCTTTAAGATATTACTTATTAGCATGCCTGTGTATTTCCACCTCACACAGTCACCCAAGGGTGATTGCTATCTGTTAATTGAATTCCATGCCAGAAACTGTGTCTTTGTGTGCCTGCCATTATAATTTCGAGGATTGTGACTTCATTTCCTATTTACAAGTTGCAGAGATGAAAAAGTGTATTTATTTATATATAAATAAACTCAACATTTTTGTTGCTATATGGCAGAAGGTGAGTGGAAGTCACATGTGAAATGTATAGGCGTGTCCTGTTTTTGCCTTCCTTTTTCTCTTTCTTTATAAAGGTATTCTGCTTTCTACCTGAAACAGAGCTGGTGTGGTGGAATATGTCTGCAGTGATAGAATGGGACAGGGGAACAGACTGAGAGTCTTAAGTTTAGAGCAGAGCAAGCTGAGACTGTAGAATTACTTGTGTTTCTGCATCCAATCAACCTTGTGATTGCTTGACCTGTGATGCAGCCTTGCTGCAGCAATGATTGGCACACCTACCATATTTTAATCAAGCATCATTGCCTTCATCAGAGTGGTTTATGCAATGTTTTGCCCATTGTTTTAGATGTGAAAATGTGATGTGTACATTTCTTGGCACTCCCAAGTCCCCTCTGGGAGACTGAGGTGGGAATAGGAAGAGAAGGAAGCCAGCAGAAGAGACAGAACCCCAGTGACATTTCAGTGAAGACTGGTTGGTCTGAGTTCTGGCTCTGGATTTTAGCAGAAGTAACCTATGCCTCAGATAGTTTTATCTGGGTCCAGAAAGGAGCTGAAACTTTTGAGAAGACATTGATCCTTTTGAGTTTGGGCAAGTCTGTTTCAGTGAACAAAATAGACTCCTGAGTCACCAACTACAGTTTGCTGCTGCTGCAGAAATACTTGGTCTATAACCCCTTCCATAAACAATTGAGATCCACTTCATTATCCCTCTTGGCTTTCTTGTCCTTCAATATGTCTGTAGGAAAGTTGTTCAAAAATCCCAGTCCCTGGAAGATCAGAAGCTGATTTCTCTATTAAGATCCCCAACAAGTGGCTAGTAGAAAATTAAATGTAAAAAAGCTTGGATGGTGCTGTAGCCACTTCATGCTAAGGGCCTGTGGAAAACCAGGGTGGTCTCTTTTTGCCCAACCAATTAATCTTTGACAGAAAAAGCAGCCAAGCCTACAGCCAAACAAGGTCTTGTTGCAGTGCACTGTATGGAGGTGGATTTCTTACTACCCACATTACACTTGTGAGCATGCCTGCTGTGAGCACTCCTATTTCCAAATGTCTCCCAAGAGAGCAAGTGAGTAATGAATTGGAGAATCCTGATCCGTTATGTCAGATAGTTGCCAAACACTGTTTATTTAGTATGAAATGCTATGAAAGCATTTCCTTTGAATAAAATTCTTAACATTTCCTGATACTTGTATATATGTGTCTCCTGCATTACTGTTTTGCTTTATCTTTTCCCATAATCAGAATGTAGTGAGACACATGTCAATTAAAATCAATGCCCAGGAAATTACAAAATGTTTTTTGGACTGGAAATAAAAGATTTGGGATTCATTTAATCATCCTGAGAAATCTTTATCTAAATGATGGTACTGTAGTCCAACCTGTCTTCAGTTTAAAATAGCTTCTATTTAGTCTGATTTCATTAGGACATTATCAATATGCAGGGTACATATTGCTATAAATTAGCTTTAGGAAATTTTAACTGTAGGCAATTGTATACCTCATATTCATCACTGATTCAGCTAACACTAAAAAAACTGGCTTCAAGTATCTTCTCTTTGTGCTACAATTCTCTATAAATTGTATTATTTAAAAAATGAAATACAGTTACTGTTTTCAGAGTAACTTCCAAGGACAAATTGTTTGCAGTGTAATAGAAGGAACAAAAGTTGTCATTTATTACTGGGATCACTCAATAATTTTTAGATTTATTTTGGCTGCTTATAACTTGGGAAGACTTTATCCACTTGAAAGGATTTTTTTTTTTTTTTTTTTTTTTTTTTTTAGATTGGAATGTCATTCTCATAGCAGTTATAAATTCTGTTGAAATTAAGTTCCTGGAATTTTCTTGTTTTCTTAAAATATAGGATAGCTTTGTGCATGCAGAAGGGCCTATAAACATATAACTCTTAAAAGACAAACTCATTGAAACCTTCCAATAATCAAGTTTGTCAGTATCAGAATTAACAGGATTGAAATATTCCCAGGATATTGTGCAGGGGATTTGATAATATTTAACTCATGAATAGTAAATATAAATAATATATGCTCTTAAATTAAAATAAATTAAATCAGGCCTACATTGAAACAACCACCAGTGGGAAGAACTTTCTTCAGATTTTGGATTGCTCGCATTTTTTTCTGTCAAAAATATCAGCGCAAACAAAATGTTCCTATGAAGTATTTCAATTCTGACAAAGCAGCATTTCCTGGTGGAAGATATTCTGGTCAGGAAGCCCTTCCACACAATTACTTCAGGCCGTCTTTGATTATATGAGAACACAGTGCTCTTTCAGATGTCTCAAATGCAAAATTAGTCCTGCTTGGTGTATGGCTCAAGCTGGAGAGGTGAATTAGTGCAGGGCATTCTCTCTCTGCAAGCTCTTGCTGTTGGAGTGGGAAAATCAGAAAGATGCTTGCTGAGCCAAGTCAGTTGCTTAGGTGACCAAATCCACGAAAAAGTCCTTGCCTGGGAAACATTATAAATTTGCCTTGGTCTGATCCCAAGGCTTGGCTGGAGCCTTGGTCAGAGACACAGCATGGGGGCACGCACCCATCACAGCCGATGGCAGCGGGGGGACAACTGGAGCATGGCTAGTGAAGGCCATAGTATAAGGCACACATGTACAATTGGGAGTTGAAACAGGATTGCACCTTACCTCTGATGCTCCATAAATCTGAGTGCTTGCCTTTGCAAGGCTAATATTTTTTGAATCTGTTATTTTTGTTGTATAACTATATATAATTACATAATTACTCATAATACATTACTGCACATTCAACTCTGCAGACAATGTTTAGACATTAAATCTTAGTTCAGTGATTGAATAGAGGGTACAGTAAAAATAAATATCCACGTATTTTGTAAATATTTGCATAATGAGCTATTTAAATGCAAGAGATTCTAACATATGTAAACAATTGGAAATACTCTGTGTGTAAGTCTAAAGTGGATGTAAAAATATACACAACCTCCTTTAAAATCATACGATTTAGTAATCAGACATAGCATATTTTTAAAGATTTTATATGTAACTATTGCAGATTGTAAATACCCATTGTATTAAAAACACATTGCTTGGTACAATTAGTCAGTACACTGTATGACTGAAAGCTTCAGATGACAAGGACAGTGCAATAAATGGACATTAGTGACTGTCCAGTTACAGTGAAAGCTCTTTGTGGTCTGCAGACTTAAGATATCCAGAGGGTTACAAGATTCAGTGTAATCACTCCCAGTGCAACAAGTAACAGAGGACATATTTTCCCTCTTCTTAAAAAGCTGTCATGTAATGTGCTGTGGAACTTCTCCCACAAAACTTTCTCTCAACTCACTGTGCAGCCATCCGTGCTGTGGGAATTGAGAGGCTACCTCCATCTCCACTGCTTGCTTTTCTGATCTTGGTCCAGTCTGAGACTTCTGAACCAGTGTGCCAAAGTGGCACCTTGAAGAGGCCCCACAACCTTAGCTACAGTGTAATGTGACTCAGCACTGTTTTTGCAAAGGAAATGTAGCAGTGGAGGATGGGGGGAACAAAATTACTTTCAAAGTGAAAGCTTTTTTTTTTTGTGTTAATAAGGAGCCTGAGCTAGCTGTCAAGGAGCGAAACAATGAGTATTGTACTTGGTAGCTAGGCTGCCTTCTGACTAATTATTGTTCCTGCAGAAAGGACCTGTACTCTCTGCCTCTGCACTAAGGACCAAGGCAGCTAGATCACATCCACAATCACACCTCTGCACTCACACCTGATTAAAGAAAATGAGTAGTGGATTGTTGCTGCCATCTCCCTCAGGCTTCATGACTCAAAGGGCACTGTTACATCGTGCTTCCCACCACTGGTAGAGCATTCCATGTCTTTCTGCAGTAGGGGATGAGTAGAACATCCCCTGCTTTGGAAGACACAGCCCTGAGCCAGGTGGTGCCCCTGCTGCCTGTGCCATGATTCATGGCCACCATCACTGTCCTAAACAACTTCTATTGCAACAGTTAAGGCCTGGGAGCTTCTTAACATGATGCACTCCTGGTTTCTGAGCAGTTAATAAATGTTTGAGTCACTGAGGAGCTAATTTAAGATAGTCCACAATAACAGGGTGTGTCAAATAATTGGCGGACTGAAGAAATGGAAGATAATACGAGATGCCTGGGTGTGGGTGTTTATGTGAGACATAGGGAGCAGTTTTTGACTCAGAAGCTAAGTTATCTGGGCCAGATGTACAGCTATGGAAACTTCAGTATGAGTTTTGGGGAGGGAAGAAGTTAATTTCATTCTGTTCTATGGGACGTTTAGTTTCAACATTAAATTCAAACACATTTTCATTAGTAATGCTCACAGTCCTCAGGCAGCTCTGAATTTTTAAAACCTCCCTTTCAAACTCCTACATTGCATTCCAAAGAGGTTGTGTCCAACTCATGACAAGCCCTGCACAAAAAAAAAAATGTATTTTCTGCACAGGCATTCCACATGCCTGGAAGCAGAAAAAAGGGGTTTCTGAAATGCCACACACAAGAAAGCCATTTGGTTGTGGGGGAGATTCTCTCAGTGTGCAAACCACAATCACAGTCATATTTCTTACACCTTCCAACAATCAACCCACAAAGCTAACACTCCTCAGAAATGCTTTTCAGAGATTTTCTACTCACCTGGAATAAAGATAACATTTACACTGCTCTTTCTCACTGAGCAGCTATTCTTAAAATCCAGATGAGCTCTTGACTAACCTATTTCCAAAGGAAACTTGAACAGCTAAAATCCATACCTTCTGCAGACCAAGGAAAAAGGACAGTCAGTATTCCACTCTTTTCTCAGCCTCCATAGTATGAAATATTGTTATTTAAAAAATTTATTATTAAAATAGAATTTAATTAATATAGGGTAATGTTACGGAGAAAGAAATCTCCCTTTTCTCCATCCCCCAAAAAAGGCTCTAAAATTACATTGTTCTGTTAGAGGAAAGCATCCCAGATCTTTATCACAAATATATGAGGAGGAAATGTATTTGACCAAGCCTGCATAACAAAAAAATTCCCATTCTATATATCAGACTCTTTTCCGGTCTTCTCTCTCATTGTCCTTACTTGTATGTCTAGTATTTGCCTCAATGCTCTTTTAAGAGGCCAAGGTAGACTCATAGACTCAGCTTACATCTGTATGTGTGGAAGATATGTATGTCCTAACAAAGCATAGTTGAAACTCAAGGGCTCTCAGAAATCTCCTCCCATCCATGTTCTTCTCATGTACTCCACCACAGCACTACATTTAGAAGAACTTGCAGGAGTGTAGCTGAACATGTGCATTTATGGTACACTACACAAGAGAGGTAAAATTTCTGAGCAAATTAAATCCCTCTTATCCCACAGACTGCTTCCAAAGTACAGCTCCCCAGAAATATACATGAGGGATTAAGTTAATGCTGTAATTTACACCTTCAACATCACCACTGGGACTTAAAATCATTCAACAAACTTTGTTTCTGGGTGGAGCCATGTTCCATCTCCATAGGATGGATGCAGAAAATGGACACTGAGGTGACAGAATCGTGGGGGGCTGGCTTTGAGCGAGTATGTGTCCTCATGTTTGTGAAGACAAGTTTAAGAGAGGCTAAAAGCAATCAGACAGAGCTTCTTGTTCAGCAGGTAGGGACAGGCACCTCGCATGTCGAGTCTGAAGAAGGAAAGGCAGTGCATTTTAGAGGCAAATGATCTGGGTCTGCACTAGCAGCCCTTTATACTCCAGCAGTGGAAGGTCTAATTGAGGCTGTATAATTATCTCCTCACCATGTAAAATGAAATGTGCACTCCCGTGGTGGATATCATTGATGAAAAGCCAGTTCGGGAAAAGGCTGAGATATACAGCAGGATCAATTTTATTTCTAATGGTTTTTAACATTTCATCTATACATTTAACAGGCTGAAGCAGGGGGAAATAAATATTATGTTAGTGACTGTGTCATGGAATGAGGCTTTGCTTTTCATTAAAAAATAGAGGGAAAACAACCATCACCATTTTATGGCTATCATAATTTGTCTCACATACATTTTTCCAATACTAAGGTGTACTAAAATATTTAATTGGTAAATAAAAATACCTATAGATTTGTAAAGAGATCTTCAAATCTTCTGGACAAAGACTTGAAGAATGTGGGTTTATTTTATGTTAATTGTCTTGTAATACTTACATGAGTCAATATTAAAAAGATAGATACATATATATATATATATAGTAACACATATAATTATGTCTTTATCTATGCATCACTTTCATATAGCAAAAATGTACTAAAAATATTGATCTCAAACATTATTTTGCATTGTTCTGCTTCTTGTTTTATTGTTCTTAACAATATTTGCCTCCAGATAGTCTATTTTGCTGATTTTATTACCACATGATGCAAGCTGAAATCACAAACCAAGACATAAATTTGGGTTCAGACATCAGTCCTAAATTTTTCCCTTACAGAGAAGTTTAGACTTCATGCTTAAATAACTAGAAAGATAAAAGCTTAATTAATGCCTTTTTTTCCTTTTAGTATATGGAATACATGCACCAAGCTGGAGGCAAGAGTACATCATCTTTCATATGATAGCATATAATTTGATCTCTAAAATATGAGACATCAATACCATTAATGTCTAAATAAATAAATAAACCAAGAGGAAGTAAAAATCTGACATGCATCGTATCTAGGGGCCTTGGTTTTATTTTGAACCTATAAACCTTGGGTAAGGATCAAGACTTTTCTACTGAGGATTTTACCCTGTGGATGTTTATTTTTCTGCAGTGTAATTTGATGCTGCTGTTGGTTTTGGCATCAATACATTAAAAGTTAAATTTATGTCAGCTCAAACAGATCAACTATCAGATGTTGCTATTAACTTTGACATCAAAATCATTAAGAAATTGCCATCATGTAAATTAATTATCAGAATTGTATTGGCATGAATGCATAATGATATTACTCATGGAAATAATTAAAGAAAATGCACAGTGAAAAATGCATTAGAATAATGGCACAGAATGTCATTATTCTGGCATCTTGACAACTAAATACTATTAGTTTTCAGCACAGTGAACTTAAAGGTTAACTGAAAGAGTCAGGGAAGTCCACTGCAGAGCTCAAGCTGCTCTTATTTGTGCCTTTATTTTTTCAGTATATGAGACCAAATAAATAGGAGTGAAAACTAACTTTTTTTAACTTGTCAAATAAAGCTTTTTTATCATTCTAGGAGAGATTACAGCAAAAACAAACAAACAAACAAACAAAATTTAAACACGAAACAGCAGAATTACTTTTGGCATTGTTGTCCAAATACATATGTTCTTTTGTTGTAGACAATGTCAGTTCTCAAGGGATCTGAGGCACAATAAAATTATTAAAATTTTAGGATTTTCCAGAGCACAGAGGACTAATAATTAACACAAAACTATTTAAGCTATCACTTTCCACCCCCTACCCAAACGGTCACTATTACTTGTCAGTGCTCAGGGAGGGAGATTTGTGATTAGGGGGCATGTGTATGTCCTCTTAATTTAATGTGTAATGGACTGAGTAATTTTTTTTTTCAATCAACAATAAAATACTGTCCACTCTAATAGAATCAACTAACGATTCAGTGATGCATGCCAGCTTACTCATCAGTGGGACACGTTTCTTTTAAATGTCTCTCTCCATTCCCCCTCAAGTCAATGGAAAAGTTCTCTTTCTCTCTCAGTCATGGTTTTGTACTTGATCCAGAAATTATATTATAGAAATAATGAAAAAAAGGCAGCAATTTCTGGGTTTCTTGCCTTCCATCTTTACTAGGCTAAGCACGCTCCACTATCCCCCCAACAAAGAAGTTCACATCCTAAAAATAAAATTCAATGTTTTAAACAATTAAAGTATAGAGGGAAGAAGCCTTATTTACCCTGCTAAAGACAGTCAATCCTAATGACACTTGGAAAAAAAGGAATATTTCCAGGATATAAGTGGAGGACTAGGAAACAAGATGTCTCTGAACTGTTTATGGCCCTATCCTTGTTCTTCTACATAACTTCAGGCGACTCCATTAAATGATTTGCCTTAATTTATTTTCCCTGTTGCCAAAGTGCTAACACAAAGAGAACACAAGATGTGGAAAAGAATCTACAGTGAAAATGCCAAAACCCAATCCATAAATAATAAATAAATAAAAATTAGTCAAGATACCTAACAATGCGCAAATAAACAAACTCTAGAAATGTCTCTGAAAATTCGCAGAAGAGTCATTTGTGACCTAATGTACAAAGTCTTCAGCTGGATCTGCCAGCATAGACTCCTGCATGTCTGAGGAGTCACTAGTAAATCTATGTTTGGAGCCTCATTGTCACTGCACTCTCCAGTCTTGACATAATGAATCTCAACTCTGAAATGGAGCACAACAGGCAGGCAATCTACATGTCACTGATACCAAAGGTTTGGGTGCTGTCTGCATCTCCTGGCAGTTCAGAGCTTATTTTCTCTGGTTTGCTTTGGGGGATTGGGATAGACACAGATCAAAATGTTTTGGGGCAGCCAAAGTTTCTGGGAGAAGTTTGGATCATAATTAATATGAGGGCAATGGCAATGGCAAAAGTATTTTTTAAAAAATACTTGAGTGCTATTTATGGGTATCTTTAAACTTTATACCTTTCCTTGGGAATAGCAGCATTTCAGGTATGCTTTGCCTTTTTATGGTGAAATACAGGCATTTTTTTTGAATCAGTTTGTTTAATGATGCCTTGAGCCTTTTAATTCTGTTTAACAATCTAAGCTTTGCTTCTAATCAATCAATAGATAGGTCAAACTTGTACCCATAATTTAAAGTTATGTTAATAAGATCTATGACATGTCTTGCAACATTTTATTGATAATATGTAATGTATTATAAGTATCATGAGCTTGCAGAGCTGCTGTCACTCAGGGATGTTGTGTATAAGGTATTACATCTCCAAAGCACACTGCTGCAGTGAAAAAAGGACTTTAAATAAATACGCTGGCACAATTCTGCCTTCAAAGGGACAGTCTATAAATTCACTAGCAAGATTTACTGTGTAATTCAAGCCTGAATCAACACAGGACTTACACTGTGTAACTAAGAAGGGACACACCATGTGGTAGGGTGTTTATAGTGGGGGCAATATTGTAATGCAGAGGTTGTTTTTCAGGCACGTCTTTTCCAATTACATTGACTGACACCTCCCACTTACAGTCACATACCTGCACTGAGATTAACTGCAATAATTGTCACATGATACATTTATTTAAGGAAAATATTGAGTGTTTATATAATGCTTTTTAATGTAATTTAGCAGCTGGGGAAGAAAAAAAAAAAAAAAGATGGCAACAACACCATCATGTGATTTCATTAATTCTCCATGCAACACAACAAAGCAGCTTCTGCACTACGTCTGTGAGGCCTTGGAGGTACAGTAGCTGCATCTGGATTAGAATGAACATCTGTAAATGTTCTAGCTTACTTATAGTTTATAGCCACATTTACTGTTGTGAGTTTACTATGTCCTACAGATGATATTTTTCACTCCCCTGCTGTTTGTTGATGGTATAAAACCTTCCTGGGAAAGGGCAGACAGTACATTACTTAGGGAGCAATAAAACCCTGCAGAGACAGTCTTTGTGACATAATCTGAACACGTACGTAATTCACTCAAAGAGTTGCTTCTTCACCCAAAATTTAGCAACATAATCTACTAAGAATCAGCTTGCTTTGTTCATATAGATATAGTAAAAAAATAGTTTAAATTACAAACAATACAGAATATGTTTTCCCAGTTAATTCTAGTTTTACAGGGGTTAGGACCTGAAAAAAAAAAAAAAAAAAAAAAAAAAAGCCACCAAAAAACTTCCTCCAAAGAATTAATCCATGTCTGTGTTATGGCACCAGTATTTGTTGTTGTTATATGGTCAAGAGAAGTCCTGGCTCATGCCACCCACTCTCAGAGCTGTCCCTGACTTTCAGAGGTCGAGATCATGTTACCTCTCATCTTCTCCAATATGAGTGAAGGAAAAGTGTTCTTTCCAGCTCCTTTGATCTCTGCCTACAGAGCTGTTGTTTGACAAGCAAGGGTGCATTAAGAATATGATCTGCTAACCACAGATACAGCAAAATCAAATGTTACACCCTGCAAGCTGGAGTTGCAATTCATCATTCCTCTTTAAGACCAGAACAGAAACACACAGCCCAGTGTTTAGGCAGGTGGAAAAAAAAGATGCATGGTGTGTCTGTCCTTCAGAAATACTTCTGCAGTTTTCGCTAGTATAACTGGAAGATTTCTGACCGGGGTTGGTTTGGAGAGCAGCACTGCAGTTGCTTTCCTGAGAGGCAATGTTACAAATTATCATTTGCTACAAACTGAGAAGAAGGGATTATGGTCAAGTGTTTGGAGTGGCCCCTTAAGGACTGCAACTCCTAGGTCCTGCTGCCTGCTCAGCTCTGCATCTTAAGCCGTTGAGCAAATAATTTTAACCCTTCTGCACCTGAGACTACAAACCTGCAAAGCAGTCACTCCCACAGGAGTGCTGAGTCTAAATACATATTTTTAAAGAGCTTTTTGATTTGCAGGCACAGCTCACTCTAAAACAGAAGGTATCTTCTGGTCAGGCTCATGGGCTGTGAGATTGGAAGGAAAAGAGGTAATGCTGAACAGTCAGCAAAGCCACTGAAGTCTGTAGTGCTGGGGACTTCTACAATTACAGTTTGCTCTTTCAATTAACCTTTCCAAACACACAGAAAAGGTGTCACACATTCTCACTGCTCTTTCTGTGCTCATGCTGTCCCAATGTCACCAGTGATCTCAAGTGAGAGCCTGGATGCTTCAAGGTGCCCCAGACAACCCACAGTGAGGGCCAAAGCCCTTATGATGTTTTGTGTGAAACAGGGATTGCAGCAGCCTGTGGGCTGTTAGAAGACACTAATGGGACCTCGAGCCACTTTCTTTCTGTGATATTTTTTTACCCAAACCTACTTTTTCTTCTCAGTTCATATTACATGAGTGCTACCCTATTCAAGCAGATTTTGTAGAAGTGTACTTGAAGTGATGAGCTTGGCTATGCTGCAGCCCTCTATCCCCTCTTATCCCCCCCCCCCCCCCGGACCACAGCATGAAAGTGGGTCAATAGCCCCCCTAAAATGGTGTCTTCATCCATCTCACAGCTCCTCTCACCAAACCCATGATGCTTGCTTAGTCCTTCAACTCAGTCCTCCTTGGCCTGATTTCAACACAGGAGCAACATATTCCATGTGAATCCAGGAATTTCCAGCTGCCTGGCCATGCTGAAGAGATGGAATGGCATGGGATGGAAAGCAGGGTACCCAGGCAGCAAAGATCTCATTTTAGACAGAAGGATCCTGATTTACACAATCAGACAAAAGCATAATCAACCCTTGTCTGATTAATTGCAGTGGAAATGGTAAGGAGCTATCAGTGCAGCAGCCAGGAGAACTTAAAAGTAAATATAAACTGCAGGAGGGGAAGAGAGGATGAGCCTTTGAAAACACTTTTCTGAAGTGAAACAGGAATATAGGAATCTTCTCCCGACTCTCCCAGTCTGTGCAGTGAAATGGGAGTTCCTGCCTTCCCTCTCAGATAGAAGTGCCACTCACGTCCTTGGGATGAACAGCTGGGACCATCGTGCTGTCACCTCCCTTGCGCTTCCTCA
Organism: Certhia americana; assembly: GCA_018697195.1. Taxonomy (NCBI): domain Eukaryota; kingdom Metazoa; phylum Chordata; class Aves; order Passeriformes; family Certhiidae; genus Certhia; species Certhia americana. The sequence goes on from CM031859.1 coordinate 74,176,328, forward strand.
CCACTTTAAAATTAGCATCGCTGTGATCAGGCGGCAGCGGAAGAAATGCTCACCCACCGCTTGCCACGGCGTTCGGAGCTGATCACTACAGCAGCACCTGCCCCCAGGAGCCGGGGAGTTTGCAGCACCCCGTCTCTGCAGCAGCTCGGGGCCGGGACTCGCTGTGCGAGCAGAAGGCTGTCAGCCAGCAGAGAGAGAGCTCCTGCTGCTGCTGGCACCGCCTCACGTCTGCCGGGGCTGGCTCCGCTCCCTGAGAAGCAGCCGGCGAGGCAGAAGTGACTCTACAAGTCATAAATAGCAGAGCCGGTCTGAACTGAGGGAGATGATTATGATTCAATGAGATATTTTGGTTGCATTTTTACGAAGGCAGCAAGGCTATCTAGAGAAGTTATTTTTAGTGGGTTGAGCCCCATGATACTCATCAGTAGGTACACACGCTGCCAGTGAAGGAAACATGTAGAGTAAAACCGCCCTGACGGTGCATGCAGACTAGGTGGTAAGCTCAAGTGAGAGAAGAGCTTCCTGTAAATTCTGAGCTCCAGAAACTTTATGGAGCAGATTTCACAAAGAGACCTCAGCAACACGAAAAGTCCATTCAGCCTTTCCTGGCTCATCCTGATAAATGCTTCGTTTCTGGCTTAACAGCAAATTGAAATTGATTAAGCCAGCATCGATATTGTCCTACAAGGTACAGAGAAGCTAAACTCATTTGGGATAAATCCCAAGAAAGAGCAACATTCATGCTCGCAAACAGACACACACCATTTAAAATAGATTCATCTGGGATGCATAAAACCTGAAAAACATTCATTAGGACTGGAAAAGGAAACACTATTAATCAGCTCTAGGCTTCTTTTTACTCAGTGGAAGAAAACTTCAGTCAGATAATTTTTTAAACACACATAAACTCTTAAAATTCTCATTGGAAGAATTAGCCAGCTAACTTGCTGTAAATATGAGGAGGTGAGGAAAGAAGCAAATGAAAGGGGTTGGGGGCCAGATTATTTTTATTTTTTAATTTGCATTCAACAGGAGAAAGATTTATGCATGAGATGCAAATTGCTATGCGTTATTTACACATCTGAAGAAAAACAAATCTTGAATGTAAATGCTTAGAGGGCATATTTTTAAATATGAAAGTGGTAACATTATAATAATGTTTATAACTCCCACGCTCTTTAAAGGAGATTAAATTGGGGAAAAATGAGCCCTTTTATTTAAATTATAAAGTCCTCACTAAATATTAGGGCAGAAATCAAATACAAAAATCTGTGTGTTTCCGTTCTTGAGAGTCTTTTAGAGGAATCTGTTCACTTTGCAGTTGGTCCTATCCAGAATATCCCAGTGGGTTAGCAACTGGAGAGGACAACAGCCAATTACAGCATTTCTGTTTCCATTGTGAAATACTATGTATGTCTTCAGGCAATTAAGAAACAGAAGTACCATTTAAAAACAAGTCCACTCCATAAGCAGGACAGATTGGGTAGTAGGATATATATGACCTGCAGCTGAACACTCTCTTTAGAATGAGGTAAATAGCACTGAACTCTGCAATGGATGAGAAAACAAAGCTAAAAACCAGGAAGAAAACAACAAGAATGCGAAAAAGATGAGATAAGGGCAAGTGATGGCACCTAGAAGACACAGCATTGCTTGTCTGATCCATATCACTGGACTGTGAATTTTCCAGTTCTCTCTGGAAAATTTAAAGTACTTCTATTGTACTAGCACTGCTCAATCTTTCGTGTATTCATTTCTGGAGGCAGAAAGCTATTATGTATGTTTTTACCAAGAGAAAATCCAGGTAATAAGACCTGAGTTATCAAATCCATATGTGCTTGACTCCTGTCAGCTTCTAAAACCTTTGATTATCTGCACCACACACTCATTAAATAGCAAAGAGATTTGTGTGCCTTCATGTCCTTGCCACTTTTGAAAAAGCAACTCGCAATGCTGCCAACCTGAGCAGCACAACCTGCTCAAAAGCTGAGAGACTAGACTGCGTAAGCTGAAAAATAACCATGGAATTTACCCTTTAGGTAAATTTGCTTGCTTTTTGACTTTGTGAGAGCTGGATGGAGGTTGTTCTTTTCCTTGTGAGCTGGACCTTAGAGTCATCTTTCCTTTGTCAGAGCACATCTCACCAGTGGGCATGCTAGCATAAGACCTAAATACACTAAAACAAGTGTTCTTGTGACACAGAGCAGTGACTGCCCACAGCAACTACTCTCAGGTAGCTCTGCCCACAGCAACTACTCTCAGTGCAAGTCTAGAATGTGTCCTGCAGGAGAAGGAGCTTTGCAAGCACACATTTCACAAATTGAACCAAAACTTCCATATAGAACACCAAAAAATTTAGAAGAGGACTTGGAAAAGGAATGAGGGACGTTCCCTAACCTATTTCCTATTAAATCAGGTGAGGGAATTTCTAGTGTGATTAAGAGTGATCAAAATGAAAGGAAACCAAATCATTAGTCATGACCACTCACTTTTTGAATGTCAGTTCATAAACACATTAAAACTGAGTGAGAAAGCACCCACGTTCCATGTTCACAGCCAAAGATGTGGAGGAGGGTTTTGTGGTTGTGGTTTTTATGGCTATCCACATGGCTAATTCACATCATGTTTTTGTTGATCTTTTAATATTTATGTCCAGATGCCACTGTAAGCTTCCAGATGTTTTTGCACAGACATCAAAAATGTTTGCATAGCAATTACCAAAAGAAAGTTTTGAGGCATTTTCAAAGGCCTGAAAATAAAAAAGACAAAGTGGCTTTTGTTGCCAAAAGATTTAATTTTCTCTTTTTCTTCTCTAATTTTTATTTATTATTACTATTTTCTCTTATTGTTACTAATATTATTGCTTTGTAGATAATTTTTCAGCCTACTAACCAAAAGTGGAACCCAATCCATCTACTCTGAGTGTCCTGTTTAGGTGCTGCCTTCAAAAATTTTAGGTTTCTGTTGTCAGATGACTCCTACATTTTCTAGCAAGAAAATTAATTATTTATACAAATAATTAAATACCTTCACAGATGAGGGTGATCTATCCATATAAATTAATCACCAATTCACTCTTCACTCTATTCCTGAGGTTTAAGCCACAATTATTCCTCTGCAAAAGAGAAGAGAGTGAAGGAGAAGGAGCTAGTGTGTGCCTTCTGGCCTTTTGGGTTCAGTCTTTAGGCAGTGGACTCTGCCTTCCTGCCTGGTGTCACAGCACGGTCCTTCAGGAAGCTTTACAAACACCCCTGGGGAAGGAGGTGGAAGTGAGCTGCCTGCCCATCATTGCTTTCACTGCACCACAGCTCTGGCTCACAGAAAGACCTTGTTGCTCCAGAGCATTTGCTTCCAAGAATAGATATGCAACTAAAACAGAGCCATCGTAGTACATTCAGGCTAATTAGGAAATTATTTAACACTTGCTAGTGTCTGCAGGGAAAGGACTCCTAGAAAGTCAGTGTTGGACTGCAGACAGGGATTCAAGATGACATGCAGATTGTATGAGTGGGAGGGCTTAAACTCTTCAAGTTAGGTGTTCTGGCAACTATAAAGCAACCTCATGTTTTCCTGTGTTTCTGTATTGTGGTGGGAAAAACCCCCAAACACCTAAAAACAAATGTAATCCTAGTACCAAGTGTGGAGAAAAAGATACAAAACCTACCTTAATACTGGTAATAATATTATATGTTAGGACAACACAGTGAAAGAAGAGCTGTGTTCCTCTAGAGAGAGATATTACAGAGGGAAATTTGTTTAGCACCAATGCTCAAGGTGACAGTCCAGCTGCCAAGTTCAGTGGCTTCTGTGAGAGAAAACAGGCAGTTCTTGTTCTTTATGCGCTGAGTGTTTGCTGCAGTACATATTTTGGTCCCAAAGATAGTCAACAAACTCTCCAGTGAGTTTAATGAGGTGAAGTTTTTACCTTCGGCCAGTAGCAGCAGCAGCTTCCACCAGCCACGCTGCTCTTGTGAACTGGTGTGTCTCTGGATTTGCCCACAGAGCTTTGCAGAGACAGAGCTGGGTGGTAAACACATCCGCATTAATTATATCTCTATTTAGTCAGCTATAAGGGAAATACACCATACTGTACTTCAGGAAGAATTTTTCACTGAGAAACAAATATTAAAGTGCATGAGTGTTTGTCAATATTTTTTGTTAATTGACTAAGGATTGAAAGCATATATCTACATCCCAGACAGAAGTGTGAGGTGGAGATAGCAAACCACTCTAAACTGGCTTAGATACCAGAAGAAATGTGTCTGCAGCAGCATTATTTCAAACTCCCACTCAGTTAGAATTTGCTTGAGCATCTCCCTCGGTTACCTTGTAACCTGCAGTGTATTCTGATGCTATGACATGGAGAGAAATTTTAGAGAGCAAATAGCTGGGAAAACATAAGATAAAATTTAAGTTATTTTTCAGAAAAATAGATCAGAATTTGTAGAAAAATTATTTCCTATGCACATCTTTCCTAGTCTCAGTTCACCTCTTGAGCTCAAAAATTATGTTAAAAAGAAAAAGGATTAATCTCATCAACATCAGGAAATCCATGCAGACATTATTCAGCACTGCTACTATCAAATGTCTTCTTAAGTCCATAAAATCAAACACAAAGATCTTGAAATGCAATCTGCAACCTTTAAAAGGCAAAACAAAACTAAACCACATCTGAAAACTGTGGGTCAGGTGTTCAGCTGTTGAGAAACACTGTGGTTTCCTTGAGTCCAGTGAAGCAAAGTTCCCACACATCAACCACAAAAAGCTGAAATGAGTTGCAGCAGTTATAGTATTCACTGAAATAAAGGAAACTCCTCACAAGCCTTCCTGGAACTGGTGATTCTCTGGCAATTCAAGTGTCTTACCCAAATGATTCACCCCCAAAGTTTATGGACTTCATCTTACAAATACAGCCAGCCCTGGACGCTGCACTTATTGTAGCTATTGCCAACACTGACCATGAAACTCCATTTTATGATTCTCATCACCAGAACCAAGTATTTGCCTTTTGTTGCTTGGCATTTGCTAATGATTCATCCAGAGTTAAGAGAACATTTTTTTTTTCCATAGCACTGGCTTGAAGCATTTTTGTCTCTGTTTTTTTTACAATTCTTTTTTTATCTTCCCTTGTAACATCAGACTTTGATCACTGTCGGGGACCGATTAATGAGCAAGATGGACATAACATGTCCTCTGGGAAGGCAATTCATATGATTCATTTACAGTGGTGACATCTGTTTGCATCCTACTTTAAGAGCCCATTTCATCATACAGTAGTGGCCAAGAGGCATGTCCCTGGAAATCTGTATTTGTCATATGGGAAGCAAGACAAAACTTTACCTAGTCAGACTGCCAAGGGAAGTGATGGAGTTTAATCATGAACAGGGTGGTACAGCTGCGTTGACAGTTGGACTAGATGATCTTAAAAGTCTTTTCAAACTTTGACAAATCTATGATTCTATTTATGACTACTCTGTCTGTTTTGGTCTTGCCCAGTGCTCCCAATTTGTCATGGCAAACAGTTTGACCAAGGCTCAAAATAAAGGGCATTTGCACATGCTGAAAGCCTAAAATCTCATGTGAGTGGTTCATTTATTTATGTTTCCTTCCTTTGTTTAATAGTGTTTCTGATAAAAAAAACAGTGTTTAACAATGAGAAATAAGTTTTACTATAACATCAGTAACCACAGCATTAAAATTACTGAAGCTCCTTAAATAAAGGACACCAAGAAGGTGTGGGCTCATCTCTAGCTGTGCACCAAAATTACCCCAGTTCTTCCCCCACTTTGCCACTTCTAGTCAGGCAGGAGGTCCTAAATGAAGCCAAGATGTTCATGGTCTGGTAGGGTAAAGCTGCCTGGAAAGTCCCATGAAAGAAGAGAGCCATGTCTCAGGGCTGCATTTGATAATCATGTCTCTTTTAATCAGGAGTCTATCCTGGCTGTATCACAGCATCAGAGACTTTCATCTGTGCCATGACCTTCAGGAGTCTTTCACCCATGTCTATCCCTGGCAGTACAGCTCAGGAGAGACACAGCAGGGTCCCGTGTAAAGACCAGAGGTGTAGCCCAGGGTACAGCAGGTTGAGGGGGAAAGGATTGTTCATCCCTCTGTTACAGCCCTGAATGGTTTATCTCTTATTTTCTTACAGATCTAAAAAGGCATTTTAAAACTTTCAAACAAGGAGAAAAAAGGGAAAAAAAAAAAAAAAAAAGGGATAAAAAATATCTCTAATTGCAAATAGTGGCATAAAACCTGTGCTATTCAGTCAGCCTTTTTCTACCAGGTAGCAGATAAACTGCGTGTTTTTAAAAACTATTGCCTTGCCCTGTTAGATTCAATATCTGTCACATGATTAATGTGCTGGTATCTTATTAACTGCTGTGTTAGAGGAGCTTCTATACTCACCACCACCCCCCTTCTCTCACCCCTTTTGTAAAACCTCAGTGCAATCCAGCTGCTCTGGCTGGAGGGTACTGCACCTTCCGACAAAACATCATAAAGAGCAAAGAATTACCATTTCCAACTAATCCATCCCATATATCAACCCTCACATTTTGTTCTGAGGATGGTGAGGGACTCTGAGTTCTCCCTGTGTTCACATTCACATGACTGTCTGTCTTCAGAAAGAAAAATAGGGGAAAAAGGGGGTGGGGAAGAAATCAGAAATGGTTAAATCATTCCAGCATCTGCTTGATCTTATCTGGACCTCCCTGGCTGCAACAATAATTTGAGATTGTTGAAAATTGTTACCTTATCTGATTGGTGGTCTTACCAGCTGCTATTTTATCAGGGCCCAGCTGGATGAGGAAAGCAGGACGTGGCACGACCTTGGTATCTCAGCACCTGACCTCAATATCTAATCAGTCGGATGTCTCGCTGAGGCTGCCTCGGGATGCTGTGCATGTCCCCTCTGGCACCAATTCATTCAAAAGACGTTTGCTTCACACTGGTGTTAGCCCCCAGCACTCACGCACTGAGCACATCGCAGCACATCACTGCCCTGCCTGATGATGCTGTAGCACCTGAGGTTTGAGATGCTTTTCTGTAAAGCTTTGGCAGTCTTTCTCCCAAAAAGCTTAGTTTGCAGGACTGCACACATGTCAGCATCCTGCTGGCACGGCAGCCAAGGCAAAGAAAGTCCTCCACACTCATTCCATTGGATTTGTGCAAGCTGTACAGTTTCCTCTGTCAGCACAGGGAATGTTACCGGCAGAGCAGCGCACCACACACTCTGCCACGTACACTGTAATAGGGAGAAACTCAGCCTTGCTGCTTCAGACAGGAAAATCTGAAGGAAATTGAAGGGAAAGGATTTTACCCTGGCTTAATAGCCATTAGCTGTAAATCTGGGGAAAGCATTCCATATCGCTGTGTTCAGACAAAGACTTGTCTGAACAAATTTCATTTGTAAGAATCCCACCAAGACTAGGTTGTTGTGTCTGTTAGCCCCAGGGCTTTCCCTCAGTGCTGAAGACAAGAAATTCCCCTTCCATTCCATTAGTGGAGCAGGGTGTCTGCCCAGCACCTGTGATCCTCCACCCAAAGGAACAGTGGAACTATATCCTGACCTTCACCAGCCCTTCTCTTCTTTTTCCCCTTCACTTTTCTCCTTGCTGTGTCTGCAAGAGAGCTTCCAGCTTGACACAATCCTGCTTGAAGATATATTCTTTGGGGCAGATCCCTGGGACATGGTCAACTCCTGTCTGGCTTCTTGATCTTCCACAGTGGTGGATGCTGCTTGAGGAATTGCCTCTCAAAACAGCAGTCATTGCTCTGTGCTGCCCTGTCCAACAGGCACAGTTTGAACAGCATGTTGGGGGGAAAAAATCTGGGTTTGACCCTCCTGGGGTATCATTGACCAACAAAGGAAGAGGTTGCAAAAAGTGAAACCTGGAGCACAGAGAAATTAACCATCCAAGGAAGATCACAGTGCTCCAGCAGAACATTTATGAAAAAGAAGATTTATAGTTTCTCCTTCAAATTATGGTTTTTAATTCCTTTATATGTGTACAACTACTGTACAGATTTTTTAAAAGATTGAAACTAGAATCAAAGATTTTGATTCTCTTAGGCCTTTGGTATGACCCTAATCTCTTTTCTATTTCCTGGAAATTAGTATGGGTTTCTTTTTTCCTGTTCCATTTAACTGAACTTAATGTAGAATTTAATCATAAAACAGCAACTTCCTTCCCAATTAACTCCATCCATCACCTGTGCTGCATGTGGTGACTGCTAACAGGACATGTTCTTTTCACACCAGTACCATGCAGAAATCCAGGTGTTTCTGCCCACAGGAAGTGTGAAAAGGTGTCTTGTTTTACACCAAAAGAAGTCTCTCACAAGCTTTTGCTCTGGGGGTAAATTTTTCTGTGCAGTGAGTAAGGATTAAAGCAGGGGAGCCCATGGGGATTGTAGCAGGGGAGTCCATGAGGCAAAATAATGGAGCAAGTCTTTGGCCAAGTCTTGGTTTGTGTTGCGGCCCAAAGTACCAGAACATTGAAATCCATTATGTCTGTGGCAATCTTAGAATTTAAAGTTCAGAGACCTATGTAAATCTTTGTAGGAGGTGCAAAGTTTATTTTTAATGCTGCTATAATTTTCTCCCTTGTCTTAAGAAGAAGAAGAAGAAGATGATGATGATGATAAGCATTTCCTACATATTTTTGTTCCATTTGGGCTTTACTTCCACAGTGGCTGAGCAGTCATAGGGTTTGCTGTCTCCTAAAGCCAGATTTAAATGCCTTTAAGGTAGAGCAGTTACAAAATAATCATACTTTATTTTGACAAATAAAGAATATGTAGTGTTTGGAGTCTGATTGTTTACTAAAAGAAGCAGAGTGTGACAATACTTGCAGCTTGCAATAGCAATCTTATCAAGCAGGGCTGCCTGTTGTCCCCTGACTGCACACAGACGGTAACCCTGGACAACATTCCTGCACTCATGAGGACATTGCAGCAAATTCCAGTCCAAATAAAGCTACAGAACAGATAAGCAATTCCACCTCAACACACACAGATGCATATGCACAAAAATGTCCCCGTATCAGGACCCAGATAATAAACCTGAGGATGCAGCCAAGTGCACCTTACTTGATTGACAATATGTAACAGATTGCCTTAGTGTATTCTTTGTAAGAAGCAAAACATACAATTAAATAAAACTTGTTATTAAAAGCAACCCCCTTCCCCCCCGAAAATAGTTGTCAAACTCTGACTAGATAAATGTGGTATTTCAGGTGGAAAATTGAATGGACTTAACAGGAGTAATATGAACAGTTGGTCCTGGAAGAGCTTATAGACTGTAAATATTGCTCACTGCTGATGCTAACACAATGATGAATGTATCAAAATATTAGTATCAAAAGACTGCTGGAATAGATTTGCAATGTTGTGGAAAGCGTGAATGGAGGTAGCTGTCCTTCCCATGGCTTTATATTAATCTGGATATTGGCTGATAGCAGGGGCCATGAGCACTATAATTAGATTTTGGAAATGTATATAGGGAGGAGGAAATGGAATAATTAAGGTAAGCTATCAGATGCCTGTCCTCATTCTTTTTAAACAAGCCAGAAATATACCCTGCATTCGTTCAGCATGCAACCTTCAAGGGGAAAGGTGTCAGACACTGTAATTGGTAGAACTTGAATGCTGCTGTACTGGTGTCCCTTTTTTAAGGAAACCTATTTTCCACACCAAAATTGATCCAGCAAGGTTGTTATCTCATAATGCACACCTAGAGAGGTACTATGAGGCCTGAGGGTAGAAAATAGCAGGACACTTCACAGCCGCTGTGCTGCACCCACTCTGGGGGAACTCACTGCTGAGACAACTGGCTACGTGGTGAAATTAGGTATAGGTATAGCTATAGGTACAGGTACAGAGTTTTGGATTTCCTTAAAAACACATGGGTGAGGCATAAAAAGTGCTAATGAATCTGGCTGGGTCTGACAGCTGAACCAGGTGAGCATTTCCTTCCCCTTCTGGGGTTCTGGTAGGTGAGAAAGCACCTGAAGGGCACACTGGCTTTTATTTAATTATCCTGCCTACCTTAAACAACAGAGAACAGCCAGGGAACCTCAACAAACACAAAAAAAAGAGAATCATTTTGGTGTGGAAAATTATTTGACATTATTCTTAAATATTTAAAGGATACTGCCTGCTGGTTTGGAAATCCAGTGAATAATTTAATACTGTTTGACAGAATCTCTTTGGGTCAATTATTCAGTAAGTGGATTAATATATTCTGACTAAAACAAAGCACATTGCATTTTGGCGGGCATATCTCATTACATCACATATTCCATGTCACATTGCATTGCAGAGGATGCCAGCATAATAAAATGGGGCAACTTGAATTAGACAATGCAATCAGAATATTTTTTAAACCTTTCTGTTCCTGACTGTTTCTCTACCTAATCAGTCTATATTTCTTTTGAAAAAGGGAAATAACCACAGAAAGAGATTTGATCAACTTATTTTTTAAAAAGTCTTGTTGGAAACTGCCAGCATCTCTTGACCTCATTATAACCCTAAGCATCTTATCTATACCAAACACTTTAATTTTAGAATAGCATCTTTAAAGCCCCAGGAGGAGAGAGAGAGAGCATCTCTTGATGCTTGACAGCAATTCTCTAACACTGACATGGTCCAAAACAGATATTCTTATCAAATCATTCTGAGGAAAGCAGCTGTAATATAGGATCTCAAGGGCAGTGGGGATACAATGTAAGTTAAAAAAAGAAGGACCCTTGGGATTTTGAGAGATATGTAGAAGGCTTCAGTGGCAACAGCTGTCTCACACCAGGGAGGGGTTTATAGATAAAATTGGAATGGAGGGTCCTGCTTATGTTTCAAATCACCAACAGGCATACCTCCCTCTCCTGTACTTCCACCTTTCATTCTTCCCCAAAATGCTATGAAGAAACAGGTGGGACTTTATTTCCAAAATCCCATAGTGCTAGGTGTGGATGACCCTTATTTTAGTACTGCTAATTCAAAGTTGGATTTTTTATTTTGTGGGGAAGTTTCAGATTCTTCAATATTTCTTCAAGTAGAATGAGGATAAAAAAATTGAAAGTCTCATACATTTACTGTGAAATAGAATATTCCAAAAGCAATTCTGTAGATGTGCATTTTTTATAATTGTAATATGAATATTGCAACATGGTGTAAAACCCAAAACTGTCCTGTAGAGACAAATACTCAACTTTGTGGGAGTGATGTAACTATAACATAATATTTACTTCATTAAAGTGAGATATTTCTGAAAAAGGCTTCCATTTCCTGCAGTCAGCATGTTTGGACCAAATCCCTTTACCAGCTCAAAATTGTAAAGACAGATATGCATACATGCATATCTGAAGGTCTGAGTAAAATCAGAATAAAAATCACTACAAAAATAAAAGGTACCTGCTCCTCTGCTCTAACAGCTGCATTCAGCAAAATCTACTACTTAGAAAGGCTAGGATGGCACTTGGCTTTACCCACCAGATGCTTTAGCAGATCAAAGGGCACATTTAGGAAAAAAAAAAAAGAGTTTTCTTCTAAACATTTCCTTAGGGTGACTTAACAGGAATTTTTCTTACTATGCTTATGAATGGGAGCAGAGAAGAGGTCAGGGTAAAACCCCAGAGAAGTTTGTAAGGTTAGTTGTGAGGAGTCCTGGCTGTTTAATGCAGACCAGCACTAAAATGTCCCCACGCTCTTGTGTATCTCTGCCAGACTGTCTGAATAATCTCTTCTCCAGAGATGTGTGGGAACCTGTCTTCAGATCTCCAGCATGAAGCCAGAAGTCCTTCCTGCAGTCCCATTGCTCAAAACTGCTAAGGCCACAAGCAAATTTGCCTTCTCACATTCTTCAGGGTCATAAAAAAAGAGGGTCAAAGACAATTCAAGAGAAAAAACAAAATTCAAACCAACCTTCAATGTCCAAAGAATCTAGGCTTTCAGACTAGTCCGGTTTTCTTACCCATTTCTTTGTATTTTTTGTTAGGGAACATAGTACAGCAGAGGAATGCTTCATGCTGGTCATTTTGAACGTCCAAAATTGTTTTTCCCATTCTACTAATTGGGAAATGGAGGCAAAGGGAAAGTCATCGATCTAAGAGCTTAGAGGTTAGTGTCACAAACCTACACAGAGCTTGCAGCTTGAGCTGTTGGCAAGGTTTGAGGTTGGAGTGGCTGACATGAAGCCCTCAGATCTGCACTGACAGATGGCAGTGCTTCCACAAACAAACTTGCACATTCCAGACACCCCCCAAGGAGCTCCTTTGCAGCAAGGTAACTAGTAGCAAGCACTGATGAAAAGGTACAGCCTGAGTTCTCCTTCAGACTATTCAGTAATAGACATTAATATTGAAAACCCCATAACCACCTAAAAATGCATAACATCAAGGCCTCCTATCCTTGACTTTTATGCACATAACTTCACTCCGAGTCAGCCTCATTAAGCCTAGCTGAATAATTTGAATTCTCAAGTGTTTGGAGGGTTGAGAATTGAATAAACATAGCAGAAAGCTCACGCATCCTCCTTACATTTTTAAAACATGTACTTCCAAAGAGATGTTGCAAGAAATATATTAAAGACAATAGTTCAATAGGCTGAGATGAGAAAGCATACGCTACCAGGAACCTTGCCTGATATATGAGGGGTATTAAAGTACAACTGAACTAATTTCTAACTTTTCTAAATTCTATCATGTAACACTGAAAGGAGACAGAAATTTATTACACAGAGGGTTAACATATACATGCATACATATACACACACATACATATATATACCTTGAACAGCTCCTGGAGGCAGAGGCAGAAGGTGCTGTGTGGTCCTCTGACTCGTGGAAGGATGGAAACTGGGTTGGGGTGGGTAAGGGATGCAGGTCTGGGGGCTGGGGGAGCCTAGGGAGCTTGTTCTGGGTATGCAGTACTGTTCAGGAGCATTTTAGGCAGGGAAGTGAGTACACCAGGATCACTAACTGCAGCACAAGAAAGCCTGAAACAAGATGGTCTGGGCTCTACCCCAACATGAATGCTCTGATATAGAAAGGAAAGCATCACCAAAAAATCAAAAAAGATATATGCAGAAATGGTTTCAGAGTTTTTGGAAACCTCATAGGTACTGGATTATTTTAGAAACACAGACACTCTCCAACCATTTCACACAGGCAGCAGAGTCTTTTTGCGAAGACAGGAGAACCAGAGGGAGAAAGAAGGGCCAGAATAAAAAATGAAAGTGGTCAGGTTAGATATCCACATTGAGCTGTTTAAAATTCCAGCTATGGTTGATGGTGTTTTTAGTTTTTAAAATGTGCCTTTTTGGATTTATTACTACTAAAATCTCTGAAAGAAGACACAGACATGAGACCAATATCAGTTTGAACTTCAGTGGTGCAGAGAAAGCCAGCAGTGACTACATCCGGCCTCTTGGATAGCACAAGGAAATGGTCTCCCAGTAATGTGTGCTTTAGACTCTCATCTTCCATTCCAGCTGCAGAACACCAGTTAGAAAGGATTGCTGTCATGACAAAGGGTATATCAGTTCCACAGAAAATTACTAATTATCTGTTTTTTCTTCAATACACTTGATTTTTATTTTTTTTTTCTTTATCATTAAATTCTCCAGATAGATAAGTGAGTATTTTCTATATGAGTTATTTTCTATATTCCTGTTTTGGGAAATTATGTGAGTGCTTTCTTAAATAAGGGAGTGCTCATTTGAAGCACTCATTGAATGGCTTTTCATAAATAGGGATGTTGTTTCTGAACAAGAAATGAAAGGGAGATGAAAACTCTTTTGAGGATAAGGTTTAACACAGAGTGATCTGTCAAAATGAGGGGAATCACCAGCGTTTTTCACTGATGCACAAGCAGAATTTGGGCTCCAGGCTTACTGAAAACAAAACAAATGCCACTCTATTTGAAAGTAGAGTTACACTGGAAAAACCCTTAGGAAGAAAAATTCCAATAAAAAATATCTAGGAAACATCAAAGAAATACCAATGGATAAACTGACACCTGTAGCTCCCTCTCAAGTTACAAGGAAAGAAGGGTTACGTGAACACGGCATGCTCCCAGAGGGACGAAATGTGCCATTTGACAGGTGCAAGACACCAATAAATTATGGGAAATGTGGAACAGAAGGGTCATCTATTTCACTGAAAACTGTCAAGGTTCAGTCTGCAGAAGATCAGAAAGAGATCCTTAAGATAAAAGTTAAAGATGAAAATGTGAAAATGCTTCTTTTTTTTTTTTTTTATTTTTCCTTTTTTTTTTCAGGAGGAGGCTAGAAAGGGGGAGGATATCAGTCAGAAAAGTAACTGAGTTGGAATGTAAATCAAAATTTGCATTCCATTGCTATAAAAGTATGGTGGGACATTCTGTCTTCATGTGAATCATGTAAATTAGTTCAGGGCTGAATTCTGCTCTTACAACCAGAAATGTATATAATATAATATCGCACATGTTCTGAACACCGTGGGTTGTATAGTCTGCTGGATTTGTATGAAAAGACCAACTTTCTTACTTGTGTTTAAATTCTACCATCTCTTCCACAGAGGAGAAAGAAATAGCCATCAGCCAGTGAATGTATGAAAAACTGATAGCAACAGCAGCACAAGGCCCAAACCTGATACAGGTGCCCAACAACCAATGTTGCTGAGGATGGTGTTCAGAGCTCTGGCCAGGCTGGAGACTGCCTTCTGTTCACCCGTGCTCTTGGTTTGAATCTGGTTTCTACTTGTGCTTCTGCTGTTCAAGTGAAGCCTTGTGATGGTATAAGCAGAAATACTTCATTGTCTCTTTTGCCGTAGGCAAGTGTGGCTGAGTTCAAGTGTATTCCCATTAAGTCATGGGCATTAACTGTGTATTACAAGTAGGGAACTAGGAAACTGCTACACAGTCTCCAAATTGTTTTATTTCTTTCCTCCCATCCTCCCCTTAGTAATAATGGATTAAAAGTGCAGACCCTTTGCTTTTTTCCTTTTAAAAAGGGGAGGAAATGGCAGCTTGAAGCTGAGAGCAAGACTTCCCCATAATATAAAACAGTGCACTGCCCCTGATGTAAAAGGAGCTACACTAATTTACATCCACAAAGATTGTGGCTCTCTAGCATACTGAGTATCCTGTGCTAGTGCTGCACCAGGTATTCAGCTGAGGTAGACAACTGTCCGGTGCTGAGAGTACTGTGGGGAATTGGCTCTCAAAAAATAAAATAGAAGCAGTCATAGAAATGCCTTGTCTTTAATTATGTGGCTCTCACAGTGAAAACAAAACCAACATTCCCATCAATGTCAACAGGATCAGAATATGGTCCTCAGAGAATATTTCATATTGTTACATCCTTTCATGACTCAAACAAAATTTCCTTCCTGGGTAACAGCCCTGGTTTATGATAGGAAATAAGCACTCTGTCACACCCTGATAATTAGTACATCACAGGCAGAATGTAAAACCAGGCAGTAAAATGGCATTAAGTTTCTGGCAGAACTTTGAGCCACATATAAACCATAAACACGAAGACACAGACAAGATGTGGTTGTACTCCTTCCTTTCAGAGAGGCTGGTAATAGAAAGGTCATCGCCTCAGGATAAAAGAGAATACTGAAAATGAGCTCACGCTGCAAAGCAGTTACAATGCCGTTGCCCTGCTTCATGTTCACACAGAAAAAAAATCTCAGCACAAGCAGCTTTGGCTGTGTGCCCTTCTTAGCATATAAGGAGCTCCTTAACACACTGGGAGCTGAAGGGATCACAGTGAAGTAACTATCACTGACCATATGGGATGGAGATGGAAAAGGAAGAGTCTGCTGTAGAATGCTGTGAAATGTGGTGGGGTTTTAAGGATTTTTTTAGTTGATATTATCATTTCAGTATTCTGAAAAGATAAGTGCAATTTATTAAGTACTGTTCTGAAAAAGGGAAAGGAGGGAGGGGAGGACATACAGCAAGACCACGACTATGCAGGTAAAAATGAAGACCCTAGACAACAGTGAAGAAATGGAGACCCAGGTTTCTAACAATTGCAGCAGAAAAAAAAAAGTTCTCACATTCCATCATTACCTAGAAAGAAAAGACAAAACTTTAAAAGAGTAAATTAAAAAACAATTTAAAGACTCCAGATAGATTCATTAAACCAAACTGACACTCGTGTATTCAGGAGAAGAACATGCAGGTCTTTTCAAAGAATTTTTAAAAATGCCATGGAAATTAATTACTCAGTAACAGGAGTTGAAACCCCCTGCAAACTGCTGATTTGAGTGCAGATCCCAAATGTGCAGAAGACCAGGGAAAACCCAGGTTAAATGGATGTGTGGTCTCTATCCCATTCCGGTGAGCAGGTGTCCACACCCCAAAAAAACCAAGTGGGTATACCGAGAAGCAATGAGGCTCTGACTCCCCCCTGCCAAGGACTCTGCTATGACCCTTCACCCACACAGCAGCTGGAGGAAGGATTGTTTGCCAACAGGACCCAGGACAAAGTTTACAGCAAAAGTACAATGGGAGCAATGCACCAGACTGCACTTGGGCATACACAGCTTCAGTGCCATACTGCATTCCCCCAGTGGTAGCTCCAATCCACAAGTTATTGCTAACTTTTTAGCTGAGTTTCCTAAAGAAATGAAGCTTAGGCAATATTTTTTTCTGGCTGATTTCCCCAATAATTTTGAGCGTACTGGCTGATGTCAGCCAAGTGGAATAGACGTACAGACATTACGTTATAAATTTTACAGAAACAGATGTCTGGAGAGGGGAAAGGGAGAGCAACCAAAATTTATTCCCTACTAAAGGAAAGGCCTGAAGTATGAGATCATCATTTAGGTATCAGAGGATCCACACAGAAGAGGTCCTCCTTTGGATGGAAAAGCTCTTCTGTAGATGTTTATGATACCAAAAATTCAGTGGCACTGACACTTTAAGACATCAGAGTCACTTGGCCCAGGTAGAAGCCTGCAGGAGACCTGGCTTCATTGGTTCCAAAGACTGCAGAAGCACTTGTGCCCCATCTAAGCACTGATTCATGCTGACTCACGCTGGACATTTCCCATATGACGCTATATTCTATGGCATTTCCTATTCTCACAAGAAGCCAAAAGAAAAGGATTTCCTTCAGATTTCTGAGATTATCTTCCTTACTTATTAAAAATTGGTTGGTCATTGTCATGCTTTTCAGCCCACCTTTAATCTTTTTTGATATCAGTCAATAGTTAGAACACATTATAACACTGATACCATCAGGAAGAGGTCTGTCACATTCCCTTTGAATTCATGATCTACTTAGCATAGGAATTACAATCACCCATATCTGCTACATTAAATGGATAGTGCATACTTTTGTGTATTTCCTGTGTATGTAACCCTTTGCTACACCTACATCAGTATCTAAACCTCAATACTAAAGAAAAGCAGACCTGAGTATCTGTACTGGATGGAGCCACAATACATCTGGTAGATTCCTTTGAGCTCACTTATACTTTCTCTCCTGAAGAGTTAAAATCCAACACGTGAGGGCAGACTTACAACACCAGTTTAGCAGCCCCCTTTTTTGAGAAAGAGTATGTTCCATTTAAACAAAACAAACCAAAAAAGAGAGAGAAACAAAACCTCATCAACGTCTTGACTAGCTCCTATTGAAAAATACATCTCTTTGAGAAATCCAGGACATTCCTCTTTGCATTAATTGACACCTTATTAGTGGAATGAATGTTGCCAGTCTTTTCTCAAGCTGCTTGGAGGTGAAGAGACTCTTTCTTTCCCTTTACCAAAAACAACAACAAAACATCCCAAGAGAGAAGAAAAGAGAAAAAAGGAAAGGGAGCTGCTGAGAGCCAGGCTACTTATTCATCTTTGAACATTGGTTTCCATGGGAATAAGTTTAGTTCTTTGTGGAGGCTGAACAACCCCATGCAGTCTAATGCTTCCAACATTACATTTGTGTGGTCAACTTTCCTTTGGCCTCCCCTTGTCTCCTTCCTCCTCATTCCTGCTCAGCAACAAGACTGGTGTGACAAAAATGAAGAAATCATTCAATAAATTGGGTGAATTGGGTTTGAATCAAAGCCTGCTGAAGCCATTCTACTGCCACCAGTGAAACTTGGATGAAGCCCTCATCAGCCTGAAGCACAGTGGCTTCCAGTCAGCCTGTCAAAACTATTACTCAGCCTTTGTCTGCCCCAACTTTTCTATTTTGATGGTTTCTGTCTCCATTTTTATCTTTATGTCTGAATGTTTCAGATTGGAATTTTTTTTGTTTGTTTGTTTCTGCAGGTCTTTATTGTTCCTTAATTTTGACAGATTATGTAGAACCTATGGCTCTGGTCATATTAATGTTTAAAAGTGAATGATTACCTGTAGACCATGAAGGGCACAGGTTCACTAACAACAGCAAAAAGGATAAAATAAACTGAAAAGTGATTTGGGATGAAACCTCATTTAAATCATGAAGCATTTTTCCTGCAATAAACTCTTGAGTCACTCACTTTGCTCTGTTTTAAACCAAGGAGGTGAGCAAAAGCAACATGAACATTCCTGTGAGAGAGGGAAGCAGATGAAGACTGGGTGATCTCAGTCAGGATGCAGCAGACGTTAGAGAAAAAACTCATGGACTGTGTATTCTGTTTGATCTGACTACAATAATTTCCTAGTCTTCTTGTAATCTATTTTGACATACTTTCTTTTTTAAAGAAACTGTTTATAAATACATTACTCAGAGGCTGCCATGCAATACATTTTCATACATTAATCCTCATCATTTTGCTAACTGTCATGATTTTTTTCTATTAAAGGAATAAAGGAAAAGCATGTTATTGCAAATCACTAATAAAATATTTAGCACTTCCTATTGCTGCACTTTAAAAACTTCTCCTTCTTAAAAGCTTCTGGAGTCCAAAGTTTTTTTGAAAAATGAACAAAAGAAAAATATATTAGAAATTCATGAAAGCCATTCACATGCAGACTGCCAGGACTACAGGAGTTTTCTTTTGTGAGGATATTTTTTCCTTACAAAAGATTTTGTATTTCCGGATTTTGAAATGTATTTTCTTTGAAAGACAGAGATGCTGATGGGTTTTCAATTTTTAAATCTAAGGTTATGTCTAATTGCCTAATTTACTTCACCTACCCCTTGGAAAACTTAGCTGAAACTGCAGCATTTTATACAGCAAATCAGGCTGAAAGTAGCTATTGAAGCACAGAGAAATTGATCAATCATTTGATTGTCGATTCACACATCAGTGAATGACAGGTAGAACCATTTTAGTCTTATCATTCCTATAAGGATGTTAGCGATTCAGGCCAATGAAGATCCATTGTGATAATGGAAGTAATAAAGAGAGCTGGAGCTTAGACCATGTGCTAGCACTCATGGCAGTACATCTTCTCCCCTTATTCACAATCAGATTAAATAAGACAGTTGTTAGAAACCCACAAAAATAAAGCTGCCATAAAAACTACCTTCTATGGTTTCAGATTTCAATAGTGCATGCGCATTTCTGTTTTTCTCTATAGTTTCAACTCAACTGAGGCCTTCTTCTACCTTCCTACTGCATTTCAGTCTAAGGCAGAAGAAAAGCAACTGTGTGAGACGTGTTTTCTCAACATACAGATATATGTCTCAGGAAATCAAATACAGAGGTTATTCCTCCAAACAAAGGGACATGCAAAACTAACATTCAGAATTTGTCAAGTCTTACCTAAACCGTTTCACACACCCACTAAAAAAGTGGGAGTGTACAGGATTACTGAAGCAAACTATCAAATGTCAGGAGAGTCAGTTTACCCCAAACTGAGTAAGTTTAAGCAAAACATGAAAAAATAGTCCAATTTTGAAGAGTCATCCAACGTTTCACTCTGAAGTACATCCAGTGTGTTGATATGTATCCTTTAAACCAGGGAGAAGACCAAATTTCCATTGAATTATACTTCTAAGACAAAGTCAATTGACACTTTGAGACATTTTAACATAAATAACTAAAACGCAGATGATAACTGCCAATTTAAAAGGCAATTCACACTTCTGTTATTCCTTGTCCTTCAACATATAACAATCCAAACTGAGAAACATGAATATTTTGTAGAGAGCCATCAATACATTAGTTTCAGTTCAGCATAGACTTGTAGATTATAACAGCAGTTAATATGGTCTGGTATGGAAAAGCTATAAAAAATAACTCAAGCCCAGGACCTTCAGAACATGAATTTTGATGAGAAACCATCATTGGAGACTGAAACAAAGTTAGAAGTCTAATACAGAACATTTATTGATTTTTTTTTTTTTGTGGGGCTATTAAGTTATCAGGAAAAAATATGTTCAGAAACCATCAGATCTCTTGCAAAGCTGTTTTGGTCAGAGTTTCACTTACTTTCCAGAAATTTTCAATTGGAAGAAAAAAAAATAAAAAAATCGGAAGAGTTGCTCAGCACAACTGAATGGAGCCAGAAGACAATGTGTGCCTCTGCCCTGCTTCAAACACTGCCTTCCCAAGAGAGAAGTTCTTTCAGAAGATGATGTAGGGATGGGAACCTCTTATGAGGAAGGTTGCGTGGAGGTAGAGCTGTAACTTCCTAAAACCACCCGGATAGAAGGAGGAGTAGGTGAGTGTTACTGAATTTAGACAGAGGCTACCTTTCCAAAAAGAGCAAAGAGGATATGTTGATACTTGGACTGCTACTTAGCAATGTGAGGGTTGGGGTGCTGCCCCAGAAGAGGAGACCTCCATGCAGCTCCCTACTCTGTAGCATTGGATACAAACCACTAGAATCAATGGAGAGGAAAAAATACATGATTATGCCTGTACTTCTACAGTCTTGTTATTAGGGCATTTATCTGAAAGGCTGAATAACTAGGGTCAAGTCCATGGCTGAATGGGCAAGGCCTGTAACTTTTCACCATAGCAAAGGTGTCCTTTTGCAGTGAATAAATAGGACTATGCATCAATGAGCTTGTTAAGCTTTATTTTTTTTTCTATTTTTATAAATAATTCCACTTCCTAATGTGTCATGTAGAAGTCATAAATTGGGAAGGACAGAATCTCACACTCGTTTTACAAAAGAACAAACACTATCTCCTAGGATATAAAATACAGAAGAAACTCTGTAATTGGAAGCTTCTACTGCCTGTGCAAATTTATGTCACAGAGGAAAAGATACCGACTTTCTACAAGTTAGAGTTAAAATTTTAATACTTAGGGTTTTTACTTTGATGATAGCATCTTGATTCATCATATTTTCTCTCTGCAAATACCTTCTAAGTTAGAAATTTCTGCAAGCCTGTCAACTTTCTCAAATAAATTTTTTGGGTTTTTTAATCTTATTGATTTGTTTTCCGGAAGTATTTTCCTTCTTCCTAATGTTTTATTTATCTAACAGTGTTCACATTTTTATCCCTGGAAACCTTTTCATTTGTATTTTGTTGCTGTTTGTTTGGGTTCTTTCCTTTTGTGTTTTTCTGCAGAAAAACAGCTTGCATTTCAATTGTACAGCTGAACATCCCAAAGTGCTTTACATTTAGTTACATCCATAGCAAAGAGACTGTAAGACAAATGTGTGGCCTTTGAGATCTCCAGAAAAGGGAAGGAAGGCAAGTCTTTCACAGTCAGATCATCGTGCACTCACATGTGGCACTCCTCTTGCAAATAAGCACAACTGCAGATTTGATAGGTGATGCACAGGAGACAACTGTAAGGAAATGGAAACAGGAATGGAAAAACCCTACATTTCTTGTTTCTCCAAATTAAGAAAAGGTACCAGGTAGCATCCAGAATTTAGTGTCTTATCCAAATTCCTATGAAGATATGTAGAGTATTTCTTTCTACCCAAAGTAATAGAGAAAAAGGCATGTAATAAAAAGCATGCATAGATACCTTGTATTTATTTTGTTCAATTTATAGCATGTGCTGTTCTATTTCTTCATTCTTCTGTGTGTGTTCTGTTCTTTTGTGGCAGTTTGCAGAATATTTTGCTGCTCATTAAATGATGAACAAGAAAACAATCCATAAAATTTTTATGCATAAAAATATATATTTGGAAATCAATCTCTAGTTTTAATAATAAAATTAGGCCATTTTAATCTCATATCTCCTACTTAATGAAAAAAATTAATGAGGAATGTAACTAAGATGCATAAATTTTTATGACTGCTGCAGAAATTTTCATTCATCATGAAGCCAGTAAGAGGTGTTTTTGGTCATATGATAGTTTGGGCAACCAGTTCTTCAATAATTTAAATAAATTATTTTAATTTCTCATCCAGGGACATTCAACAGTCTAGCATGTGTCAGCCAATTTATATTAGGCGTGTAATGTAATAGCTTTCATATCTTTAGTCATGTTTTTTTGAAAGTTATTTTTTGAAATAATTGAGGAAGAGAAAACATTAGTCTGAAACTGTTCAGTAATTACAAGTAATATTCATGGATTTGTCACAGACTGGTAATGTGGGATTATCATATTCATTTCACAGATAAGAAAGCCTCAGCTAAGAGTTCTGGTTAATTTTCCTGGACAAATGGATGTAGAAATACTACAGCAATGCCTAGATTAAAATCCCAGTCCAGTGTCTTATCTATCACATTACTGTTTCTCAATGGTGGATTGCAAGAGTTCTTGATTGTTACATCTGACTAAATGAAATAAAATCTGGTTTCCCCATTTCATTATGTTTAAAGGTCACATATTCACTAGGAACCATTCAAAACAAACATTCACACCAAAAACCTGTAGCTACTACTAACATCTTTAGCCATAAGTATTGGTTTGATTTGGGGGGTTTTCTGACTTTTAAATAAAACCAAGGAGGCAGGATCACAAAATTGCTTTTCCTGAGACTGAACGTTGCTATATTGAACAGAACAACGAAACGCTTCATTGGGACCTAGTGTTCCTTCCCAAATATTTTGTCTTGTTGGAGAAGGCTGAGAAATACAAGTTCCTTTCACAGAAGCTCTATACTGAAATGAAACCAAAATATCCAACCCACATATCCCTCAGATGCAGTACAATTGTACATACACACAGCACTACCACTGTGTGAAGCGATGCACAGTCCTGAGCAGCTGGATTGCATGCTGACCATAGCCAGTTTCTATACATTTCTCCATGCCTCAATGCTTTTTACAAATATGTCTTGAGCCTCTGAAAGCTGACTAAACAAAACAGAGCAGGTAAATAGTTACAAAAACAGTAAAGGCAATATTCAAACTAAAAAGAAGCAGTAAAATGTTGTTTTCTTTTATTCTTTTTTTTTTTTTAATTCACAGCTGAGCTCAAGTCTGCTCACTAATTTTAGTATTATTCTCTGTTGTTGGGGTTTTCAGTTTTTGTAATATGACAGTCTTTTCACCCACAATCCATCCTCAGGCTAAATATGTGACGCCCTATGCAACTGCTTTGCAAATGGGCTTCACTGTAGTTGATGTCTTTCACCCTTACTGCAATTTGCTAACATTTTACTCAGACAGTGAGAAAAGAAGGTTTATAAGCACAGGAGAGTAGTTACTTCCATATCCCTCCCACCTTTAAAAAGTTATGATTTTGGCACAAAAAATCGTCCAAGAAATCGAACTTTGCTTCACGGGATAACATAGTTTTAATCACAGCTCACAGTGCAACACCAAGGCAGGTGTGTATAAGCCAACATCCTCGCAAGTGGTGGGTCCTTTGCAAGTCCCTGACTTCTCTCAGTGAGCAACAACACTGAACAGATTTACACAGAACAAAATGTAGAAATGGTTATGGGACTCAGATATATAATATGCTCTCAATTTTAAAGCTGAACTTGAGCATACCTTTGTGTTCTGTGTGAATGAAATCCCACCATTAAGGACCATTTCTCAAGGCTGTTTTTCATCTTAGGATACTTGTAAACCCAAACCAAACCAATCCTCCACTCACTTCTTGTAACTACAAACTTCCAGGGTGGTGGAAGCCCTGTTGTCAATGCCCTAGAACCAATAAACTTGATGCAGCAGCTGGTGGCCATCCTGGAGCAGGAAAGGCCAATTACAAACCTGTAATTCACAACAGTAGTCAGTCAGTGGCAAAGTGGACATTTACCAGGTACTTTGGTCTCACCATCCAAATGAAGAGATATTCTTCATTTCCCACTTCCACCTTTCTCTGTGGCACCTCTCTGCCAATTTCATGCAAGTAGACTCTCTCTCTCTGACCTATGGTCCATAGACACAAATTCAACATTTGCAGTTTTTGATTAGTTTGACCCCACTGTTTCCTCTTATGTTAACTGTAATTTCCTTCTTTCTTTCAGCTTAAACTATAATTTCTGCTTCAGTTCATGTCCAGTTTATAGCTGCTCTTTTCTTCTAGCTGGTTTTCCTGTCTGCTCTCCAGTGAGGAGTCATACCTGTATATTTGTCCCCCATGTACAAACACCATCCAAAGAGTTATCCAATTTCTTTCATCCAATTTCTTTTTTCCCTATTTTTTTTAAAATGATCAAGGCTCAGAGCCAAAATATTACATTTATGAGACAGAACAATATTTTACTAAGCTTTTACTTATATACTGGAATTTAATGCAAAAAAAAAAAAATTGCTTTGCTAAATGAATGCAAGACTGAGTTTTCCTGGCTTACTCTAGTATAAGAATGCTGCAATGAAGAGAAGAAAGATTATATATTCCAAATCATCTCAGCTACCCTCTTTATCATTATTATTGCCTCCATTTTCTACTGCATTTTAGAGTATATTCTAAATGGAATATTAATATTAATTTCTTTCTTCTTCATAAGAGTTCAGATAATTTGGGATAATTAAGGGAGAGAGGATAGGAGAATCCATTGTGGGGTTATAAATCTCCAAGGAATGTGTTAGTTTTGCATTTTAGTTCTGCTGAAAAATGTTAATGCTTCAATTAGTGTAAAAATCAGAGGCTGCCTTACTCATTAACAACAAGGCCTCTAACCTCTCACCTTGCCCATATCTGAATCAGAGGATTCTGAAATGGGAAAGTTGGACCATTTTCCTAAATACAGAAATTACCCTTAAAAAAAAGTAACCAGAAATATCCCCCTCAGTCTCCCTCCCTTAAAGAGCTAATTCATTTGCAGAAAAGGCCTGCCTGGAGAGGTTAAGTGTCCTGTTGCATATGATGGGGATGCTGGTGTGCTTGTGGATAGCATTAGAGCAGACTTGAAATGAAGATAACAGGGCTGGGCATCTGCAGTATTGGGATGAATCTCCTCAATCTAAATATTCCATGTTTCATACCAAACCTGTCAATAAGGGATGTGAGGGCAGTTTTGCTGCTGTGCTGTGCTATCCTACAGCTAACACAGCCTGAAACCTCCTAAAGGCTGATTGAAATCGATTCATACGCAGGTGGAATGCTACAGATCTCTCTTCTCAGCCTTTATAAAGGGAGATTTAGTGGGAGACTTTTTATTTATTGAGAGATTCGTATTATACCAAGTTCAATATTCCTCCAGTTCACAGTTACCCAGGAAGATACACTTAAACAAATGCCTGATGTATTCAGCGTGTATGGAACCAAATAAATCAGAGGGAAAGAATATAGCTACTACCACACACATCTATTCTGCACACATTTATTTCTAAGCTAGTGTCTGGGAGGCAAGGAGAAAAGCACTGCCTGGACTGATGATTACATTTCCTCAGTGAATAAAGCCTACATGTGCAAAACAGTAATGCAAAATTACCTGCTCCCTTTGCAAAAAAAAGTTCATCCGCAATGATATGATTAATTGAAGGATTAGCCTTTTGCTACAATTTTGACCTGAGGTTCTTCTGCTAATTTTCCTAGAGGATCTTCTAAGCACAAGTAATATAGCATTGCAGGACTCTGTATATTTTCAAGACCATCAGTACTACTCACAACTTCTAATCCTTAATTTCTCTCATGCAGTAGTGTGTTAACATTTTCTGAGGTTTGAATCTTTTTTTAATATATGAATTCCTTCACATATTAAATGGAGCCCGGATGTCCAAATGCCTTT
This sequence comes from Certhia americana, assembly GCA_018697195.1. Lineage (NCBI taxonomy): Eukaryota > Metazoa > Chordata > Aves > Passeriformes > Certhiidae > Certhia > Certhia americana. The sequence continues at coordinate 74,202,294 of CM031859.1, forward strand.
AAGATGTTGACCTAGTCTGTGTAGAGGCAGCTTTGTTTGCATGAACAAATTAGTATGGAGAAAGGTCATTTTATCTCCTCATGCCCCACTGTCCAACCAAAACATTGATTGATTGCTCTTCAGATCCACTCTGTGTGCTGCTACCAAAAAATTACCTTCCTGGTCCATCATTTCTTCTCCTCTGCTTGTTCTCAATACTGCCTGAAGTATGGTATCTTATTATTAGTGTTATTAGCCTAAGTCATCTATCTCCACACTACCCTCTTTCCGGGTCTCTGATAAATTCCATGACAGTTGAATACTTAAAAATTATTCTTAAACCTCTTCTACCATTTTTGCCTTTAAATCAATCCCATTGACACTGGTATATGTACTGAGCTGTCTCCATATCACCTTTAAATCTTTTCATCTCAGAACTTCAAAATATTTTGTGTCATGACAGTAAAGAATATGTAGGTTCTGGTTCCAAAGTTCATAGAAAAACCACCATTGAAAAGCAATGACCATAACATACCTAGATCAAATACACTCTTTGGAGCATCAAAGATCAAAAAGCTACCACAACTGGGCTAAACTTCAAGAAATTGAAGTATATGACAATGATGTAACTTGTTTAAAAAGAAACTAAAAGAGTTATGTGAGAGAATGAAATTCTTATGGATAGCACAGGGACTACCAAAGAACATCCTACTAGAAGGAGAGCTCCAGTGCACACTGTCTGTTAGGAAAAGTTGAAAAACAATAAAAAAAAAACAGGTGTGATGGAGCAGCGAGCTAAAGATTTGGGAAGTAAAAGAGTTTATTAGAATTGAGAAGGCATCATTCAAAAAGCAGAAGCTGTATCCAAATGAAGAAAATAAAAAGGATCATAAAACCTGGCAGATTAAATGCAAAAATATAATTAGGCAAGCCAGGGGAAAAAAAAAAAAAATTAAGAACATTTGGCTGGAGCAATCAAACATAATACTAAATTCCTCTTCCACAGGACTCATCAACATCAGGGAAAAATGCCTGCCAGGCAGTCTGTGGAGCCCACTGACAGGCTGAATACTGAGGGTATAAGACTGTTGCAGAAAAGCAGAATGAATACCTGCATCACTGTAGCCTTCCAGTACCTGAAGGGAGCCTACAGGAAAGATGGAGAGAGATGTTTTACAACAGCATGGGATGACAGGACAATGGGAAATGGCTTCAAACTATGTCAGGTTAAGATCAGATATTTGAAAAACATTCTTTGCTGTGAGAGTAGTGAGGCACTGAAGCAGGTTTCCCAGAGAAGCTGTGGATGCCCCATTCTGCTCTAATAACATGTGTTCCTGCCCGTGGCATGGTGGGGCTGGAACTAGATGATCTCTGAGGTCTAAATTCAAATCACTCTATGATTCTATGATTCTGGGATCACTGTAGAAGAAACTGCTGGTATTTCCTCACTAGAAGCTTTTTTTTTGAAGGCAATACTGCAGAGGATCCATCTGAAACATAACTGACTGTGGAGAGGCTGTTGTAATGCTAACACAAGTCTTAATGAGTTGTCTGGACTGGATGGTATTTATCAAGAGTTCTGAGAAAACTCAAGGAAGTAAGACTGAATCACTGATAGGGGTACCTAACTTCCCATGTCGATTTTTAGGAACTGAAAACTGTGGGCCAGTAAATGTGACACCAGTGAGGATCTGGACAGCTACAGACCTGCAAGCTTGTAACTTTAGCGCACAAATTTGTAAAGGCCAAATATGGCCAAAATCCAACTCAAAATCCATTTGAATTTTTTGAAGTTAATTAACATATGGGTCAGGTGAGACAATCAAATAAAATACAACAGGATGTTCAAAATTCTTTGGGTAAAGTCTCCTATGAATGATTTTTGAAGAAACTGAGCAGCCATAGCATTAGTGGGAAGGACCTGGCAGGGACAGATGAAGGGCCAAAAGACACGAAACAGAAGGTCTGCACTTACAATAGAGCAAATACCCTTCATAGAAGTAAAATTATGGACTCTGATGACGATTACCATTTGGTAGTGGATGCTCAAGGTTAAAAGAGACAGCTCCACAGAATCATCAGCTCTGTTCAGCAGCACTTAAAAAAACAACTGAAATGCCAGTAACAAAAAACAAGGAAACATAATTATGACTCTGTTCATCTGCATCTTGAATATTTTTTCAGTTAGGGTCACCTCAACACAAGGATATAAAGGACACATTTGAGGTGGCAAAAGCTCAGAGAAAGACCACTTTATAAACTATGGTTTATAAAGTGTGGTTTTATAAAGTTCTGAAAATTCGTGATGGTATAGAGTCAGTGGATAGGAAATGGCTGTTCACTGTCCATCTACTGCAAGGAACAGAAAGGGTCAAATAAAGCTTATAAGAGCTGAGCTTAAATAAAAAGAGATGGCCTTTTCAGAATAGGGATCTGTACCACTTAGTATATCTTGTTCAATACATAAAGAGTTTGTTTTGTAGAGCATGGACTTCATGTTGTTCTGTATCTACATCTTCAGGTCCACAGTCCTTGAATTGGACTTCCTGGGCATACTGGTACAAATAATTAATTGTACACATTCAGCCTACCTCACGACTGGGTTGATTACACTCTTAGGAGTCAGTTCGTAATAGAGAAATTCACTTGAACAAAGCACTAGACCAGTCATAGCTTCCTGTTCCTCTTTGCAGAAATTCAAAGTCATCATAACATATTGGTCTCAGTTTACAACAGGAATGGCAAAGGTAGAAACGAGTTATAAAAAGATGAATCATAAATCATTGTAAATTCTTATATCACAAGCAATGTATGCACATCACTGATGGACCTGTGAACATGAAGAAAAGGCACATGAAGTAAGAACTATTTGAACTTAGCTGAAGGTAGCTATTTCCAGGGTTCCTGCTTGGAGACAAGTGATTTTCATCCCATACAGAGACTACTTTTATTATGGTTTTTTTTTGCATTATCCTCTGCACTCCGATTTCTTGTATCATCTTTCTATTATGGAAGATGTCATGGGAAGTCTCTTCCTCTACTGGTTATGATACAAAACAACTGGAAGAGGGAATCCACTCCAGATAAAATTCCTATCTAAAGGAAATAATTATCCTAACTCAGTGCTAGCAAAAGAAGTTAAACAAGTGCCCCATGGCACTGCACTTCTGTTGAAGACTGGGAGAACTCTCCAAAGAAGGAAATGCCCTCTAACATCCACTGATAAAGATTCAGAGTCATGCAACTGGTTTCATGACAAGATTTACACTGATGCAGTATTCCATCTAGGGAGCCAGTTCTGACTGATGCATCTGCACTGTAAACTGAGTGATGCCTGGGACTTTCACTACAGCGACTTTCACTAGGCTTAAACAAGAGCAAATGAGACCAAAGTGGTGACAATTTCATACAGAAATGTAGTATGGTACATAAACTGAGACTGGTTTTATCTGCAACACAAAAAATGTCATGTCTGTTAAAGAAAGACTAATTTTTATTCTGGTGAGATGGTAAGAACTAGCACAGCTAGGCCTTACATATCTGAGACAGCATAAGGGGAAGATTTTCCAGGAAAAGTGCTTTCCTAGTGAGTGAAGAACAGGCAACTGTCTACTGAGTCATAGAGTTCTATTTTTTACACATGAAAATTAAAATATTTTACATTAATTACATTACAAAATGTATATAATGGATTCCTCCTTTTCTTCCTTAATAATTCAGATATGTAAGCAAGAACAAAAGCTGTAGTCTGACTGGAATGACCATACAATTTTTTACGGTTAAATTTCCTATACAATATTACTGAAGATGAATGATTTTTCATTGTTTTAATAGCAAAGTGTTTCACACATCTTTCAAATTTCCTCAGTATCTGAGCTTCATATGAGCACAGGATTTTATTAGGATATGTCAGTTCACCATAACCACTTTACTAAAGAGAGGCTTGCCATAAGAGTTTCCAGTGTACAAAGAAGAATAAAATAGCAGGTGTTAACACTGAGAAAGAAAATTGTGACAGAAAATTAAGGTTATTAGGGAAGCTGAGAATTATAAAAGGCCCAACAGGGAGTGATTTCAGAAATCACAGTTTAGCAGAAGAGCAAATAAACAAGGCAGCCTATGACTGAAGTCATCAAACTAGAGGATATTTTTAGCCAAATAATAAAATGAGAATCTCTAAATGGAGCCTGGTTACCTAACCACTGTATTCTTTACTTTTGGCTCATGAAATACAGCCAGCCTGGCCACCTTGCAGGGCTGAGCCCTGGACAGGAAATCATCCAGATGTTCTCAGTTTTTGGGACTGGATTGAGGTTTTGACACAAAACCTGTCTGTCTGGCAGCACCTGACTGTATGAAGTGTTACTGGGACCTATTAATGAGTTTTTCTCCTACCTGAGGATGCAGCAGCTGACACAGAAATGTGAGCCAGATTTTGCACTTACCCCTGTGCAACTCCAGGGCAGCCATGCCTGTCTGAAGAGCTGGGAAAGCAGACACCCCTGCCTTCACCTTCCTTACTGCTGACTGACACATTTGCAGGAAACATAAAGACCCCAGAAAAATTGCTCTTTCCCCTGCCCTGCTGTTGGCTGCAGGGGTGAGAAGTGCAGGGACACCGGGGTAGGGCAGGGACACTCTCAGGACAGACAACTCAGAAGAGCTGTACAGAGCTAAGGGTCTACTGGGAGGATGAAGGACATGTCCCACAGACATGAAGCTCAAAAACCCATGTCACAGAGGTTCTGTGGCCACAAAAGTACTGTCATCACAAATATTTAAAACAAGATTTAAATAAAGCAGTCCATATGAACCCAGTGCATAAGAGAGACTCTTCTGAGCAGCATAAATTAAAGTCACAGGCAATGGGCAGCAGGAAGAACAAAGCATTTCACAAAAAAAAAAACAACCTGTGTTACAGCCCCTAGGCTGTAAGCCAGCCCTGCCAAAGCAGACAATGGCAAGGATCTTAAGGGCAGCAAGAACTGCTGCAACAATCACGTAGCCTGACCCCCTGTGTAACACAAGCCGCAGAATTTTATCCAGCAGCTCCTGCAGCAGTAACACCTACTCTTCCCTGCTGCAATGAGGTTCCTTACAACCCACTTTCAAATGAACTCTCGACAGGACTCCAGAGGAAACGGACAGATATTAGACAAAAACTTGTTTGTTTGCTTTTCCAAAAGGAGCAGCCAGGAAGGCAGTTGCTAATCACTGATGTAGCACCGCATCACTGGTACCCAGTGGGCATGAGGCAGCCAGGCTCCAGCTGAGCGCAGAAACCAGGGTGGTAGTCACACGCAGGACTATAGCTCTTTCCTGCTTTGCTGACGTTCACGTTGCCTTCTTCTCACCCACTGAGTATTATCCTCACAGAGGCTGGAGTCTGAATGTGTTTAATGCTTTCTTAGCCACAGATCATTAGTAACCAATTCCACTTTCCACTGTCTCAATTGTTTTTATACAATACAAGACTCCTTTTTTTCCTCTCCCCTCCCTCTTCTTTCTTCCTCCTTTTTCCAATTTTCTTGTGGTAAAACAGTCCTGCCTGAAAGCAATAAGCTCCTTTCAGAACTTAAAACCCTAATGGCAGGCATTTGGAAAAGAAGCTCTAAAGGCACCATTATTCCTCACTTTGGCTTCACTGCTGGCTCGCTGTCTACATGCATAATGCCGAGCTTTTTCCCACAAAAACAGCAGTCCTCAGATAGCCACACATCCATGTTAACTGCTTGGTTTATTTATTCCTGGAGGAAGCTAGCAAAGTGACAACTTTAAGGACATTTGGGAGGCCACCTTGAAGTGGTGAACACTCAGCTAGGTATGGGAAGAATATAAATGAAACAATGACTTAGGTAATTGTACCCCCCAGGAACAGCTATTCCTGCTTTTGGGGTATTCCCACTCTGCTCATGATGTTCTCTCCTCTTTCTCTACCAAAGCTTTTCTGGTTCACAAACTCTCTTTCCACAGTTCTGCCATCTCAGTGTTCAGAAACAACATCACAATGTGTCATTGTTTTCCCTGTTTCTGTGGGGCTGCAGTGTCCAGAGCAGGAGAAGTCAGGAGTCCACTCCCAGTGCTGTTACTTGCTCTCTGTGCAAATTCCAGCCATTCATTGGCTGCTGACTGGCAGCAGTGGCTAATGAATGTGGTCTGCAGCCCAGGCTGCTGGCTGGAATAGGCTGCACCTCTCAATATAATGCTGAAGAACAGTAGGACATTAACACCAAGGGGGAACCTACTACTGCCCAGGGTGTGCCAAGCCAACAGGGGCCATCAAGTTTTGACAGCAGGACACACATTTGGAAGTCTCCAAACAGAAATGCAGATTAGTCTTGGGACTCAACTTATGGCTGCAGGGGATAGCAGGGGACCCAGAGACTACAAAACCTAGGGGATTAGCCAGGTGGTGAGTCCCTCTTCTGCTGCTGTCCTAGGGAGAATAAAGAGCAAATGACAGGATTGATCTGTCTCTGAAGGAACGGTGCCAAGTATTTCATCAGAGGTAAAGCTCTCAGGTTGTTAGTCCCAGACAAAGACAGGTCTCTACCTTGCCTCATCACTGTCAGTCCAATAGGAATTTTAGGATACCTGTTGTTCACAGCAACTCTTCCACTGGGATTGTGTGTGGAGGATAAGGGCATGTTGCCCCTCTTGCAGACATTGTGCCAGCCAGTGCTATCATAGACTCCTGTGGCTGATCCATTCTCTGTCACTAGGGTGGAACCACCACATATTTGCAGCTATTAGCAGTAGTAGGGGCAACCCTTCAAAGAGGATAGAGGGAGACAAACCAAAGGCACTAAACTTCTGTGCCCATCCTCACAAAGATGAAAAAAAACCTCCTGCAGATCTGTGGGTCCCATTGCAGAGTCCTTAAGGCTACAAGTCAGAGATGCTCATGCCTTAAGCCCAGCATAACCCAGCAGAAAACAAGTGGTGGACTACTGCAGCGGGGCATTTGTAGCTATTTGATTTGCAATCCAGTCCTGAATAAAAGAAACTATGCAAAAAAACTGCTCTGGCACTCAGCAAGGCAGTACCTAGGAAAGGCTCTGTAGACTGTTTGGCTGGACAGTCAGGGGCATTCCCAAGCCCAAGCCCAGAATATTTGGCACATGGATATGGTCCATGTGCAAGCAGGCAGTCTCTGCCTTTGCCATAAAGAGCAATCCGTGTGTGTGGGAGGAGTGGGGCTCCTTGCAGCCCTCGCACAGCTGCCGGGTGCCAGGGGGAGGAGTGGGGCAGTCCCCTCCAGCTGCCAGAAGGATGGGGTGAGAGGCAGGCAGGAGCACGGGGATCTGAGAGAGGCACGTGGCCCAAATCCTGCACACCTGCTGGGGTGTGAGGCCAGCTGCAGCCCAACAAGGGGCCCTATTGATCCCGCCTGTGTGGTGGGTTTCTCTGCCTCTGTGCACATGGCTGAGGAGATCTCATGGAGCAATTTTCATCTGTGGTTTGCTAAGGTTTCTCTCCAAAGAATCATGATTTAATTGCTGTTATTATCTTCATAAAGCTGTCCAGAGTGTTTTTCCAGTGGTTATTTAAAGCTTATCTAAAAGATATTGATAGCAGCGGAACGCCTGGTTAAAACTGCATTCCTAGTATGCCAGTAGCAGAGTGTGATAAAAATAGTCGGTCTCTTAAATCAATCATCATCTTTCTCTAATTTATTGTATTGTTGTATTTTTGGATCCATGCATAGCACATACACCATATCATTATGAAAGTAATGCAGTTAGAAACTATAAAAACAGATAAGTGGAGACTGAGTTACTGTCAGTCTCCTATGAAAAAAAAAAAAAAAAGAAAAAAAGACACTTTGGCAAAGAATAAAAACCACACATTATAATTTTAAAAAAGATCCACTGATGAGGAACCTTGCCATAAAAAGCAAACTCAAAACATGTCCCTAAAACAGTGTTCATATTTTTGATGAAAAAAATTATTTTAAAATCTCTTGATCAGTAACAGCTTCAAAAATAACAGCATGAATAATATGGATGTCTGCTGGGAACAAACAACTGCAGAGGATATCATTAGGTATATAGTCTATATGTATTTTTTTCTATTCTGATTTGCTGTAGAGGGAAAAGAGAAGCGCAGAAGCGATGAAATGTGTCTTAAAAAATGGAGGAAATTTTTATTTAATGCAAATCCCTTGTTTCATCATATCGTTAGTGACTCATGCATAAAGGCTTAGAAATCTATGGAAGGAGATGAGAATCCTCAGGAACAGATATGAGCAAATAATTCACTGCAGGAGAGTTGTTTCCTCTTTAAATCAACTCTATTTTTTTATTTAAAAAATTATTTGCAAATAGGTCATTCTAACTATGAATTTATTCTCATGTTTCTAATCACCTCAGGGGTTGTTTCTGAAAACAAATTTAGACAATGAGTTTACAGACTAATCATTCAAAAACTTAGCTGCTGTGAGTTGCCAATCAATTGGCATTAAAAATCATATGTATTATCTCTACTTTTTAATTCACTCCCTGAATTGCAAATTGAAAAGTCAAAAAAAAGTATCCACCAGAGTTTTGAAGCTCTCACATTCACTTCGGATAATGAAAAGGGATAAGAAAAGTTGAGGAATTAAATGTCACTTCATGTCTTTCCATGTCCTTCCACACAAACCCCCTTTTCACCCAGCCTGTTACCTGCTGTTCAATCCCCAAATAGTACATCCCTTTAGAACTCATCATGGGAGAAGAGGCACATCATATTTATGGACTATGGCTTTTACCTCTCTTTTCCCCTCACATTCTCAAGTCATTTGTGATGGTGAGCACCTGTCTGCCAATGATGCAACATAACTCTACTCTGGCATATTTAATTACCCAAGTTCTTGTGCCAGAGCTTGGGAAGAACATTAGGAGACCTCCCTCTCCCTGCCCTACATCATGCAGCACCACAGGCAGATTCACATACCCATATATGAATGACATAAACTGTCCTGGGTGGTTTTTCTCCTCCATCTACCATCTCCAGAAATCCTCCTTAGTAATTGGTTTGTCATAGATTGAATTCCCTTTAGCTCTTAAATAAGCTTGGAAAATAAGCTTTTGAATGTGAGACAATGCTACACAGACCTCCTCCAAAGATGGGCGAATCTCTGGGCTGCAAGACTGGCAGGAGCAGGCTGAAGCACTTTCCCCTGATTTTTTCTGTGAATAAGCCAAAGAAAATCAGACTTTTTGCTATGGCTATTACCAAGAATGAAGTGGCAGTGCATGGAGTAGCAGCCACAGTTGGTGATTATTTTTAAGATACATTGCATCATTTTGGGGTTCACCATTGCATCTCCTAAATGGCTTCCTTAGTCCAGGCTTTTTGAGATTTTTCCCCTGTTTTCCTGAGCCAGCTGTACCCAGCTTAGTTTGGGATTATTTCTTTAATTCTTGGCTTTTGCTGACTTTACAGTGACTTTTGTCCATTCTCTCCTCTCTAGAAATTCAGTGTTGCCTGTAGTTCTGTGCACCCTGCAAAAGAACTGGTGAAGGGTAGCAAATGCCTGAGATGAAATATTTGGATGTAGTTACTCTTCTGAGAGATGTTGCTATAATATCTGGCATACAGAAGCAAGTATCACAGAAACATTTTTCCCCATGGAGCAGTTTCATTACCCTGCCAAATCCTTTGTAGCCAGAAAAATGCCTATGCTGCAAAACTGAGACTGATATTATGAGAGCATCAAATGTGGGCTTGTTACAATCTTACCCCAAAATCATTCTTCACACAGGCTTCCAATGCTTGGTTCTTGCAAGTATGCTGAGGAGGTGAAACTGGGAAGCAAGATAGGACACGAGATTAATGCTACTAGAGGCCACACATCACCATCCTTCTTGAAACATGGCATATGTACCCCACAACAACACTGGGAAGTGAGCAGAATGTTCACTGATCCCAGATGGATCCACGGCATCCCTCCTTGAAGAGAGATTTGGGACTTAACAGCGCAATTACAAGAAGAAAAGAGTTCTCTCTACCAAGAAATAGATTCTGCTTCTAGTACATTGAAACAATTAGGTAATTTCCATCTCCTTCCTTGCAAATTGAATCTCTCAATAGCTCAATTTCTTCAAGTGCCATTGTTTTCTCAGGCAAGGCAGAAGTAATTTTGCTGAGCTTCCATACTCTCTGAGTACCCAAGCATCTCTAGCACCTGAGTGTTCAATGCTGCAGCTATTTCTTGAGTACTGCTTGGACATGTTTCAAGTTGACATTTTAGATTGCATAACTCCTGGCGCAGCACTGCAAAGATGTCTCCTCCCATTGCATCAGAGAGTGACCTGCTGAGGCAAAGGCTATTACTTCTTTTGAGATTATCAAGTCTGTGGTGCCTCATCGAATTATACAGATTCCAAGGGCAGGAAAAGTAACTGCTGCGTGCTCCGGGCTCTGAACTTTTCAGTGCAACACATCTGGAGAGCCTTCATCTGCATATGCGTCTCTAATGCCACATCTCCTTGGTGAACACTGCGTGCATTGAATTCTGCTAACATAGGGTGACAGACAAGTAACAATAGGAGCTACGTTGACTCGCTGCTTGTCTCATCCTAAAATAAAATACTGTGTGATGGACTAGCCACAGCTGCACACTTACAAAGAGCAGTCTGTGGCTTCTAAGCAAAGCAGCTGAGAAGTTAAAAAAAAAAATATATATCTCAGTCTCCCCCTCCCCACTCATCTCCACACATGTTAGATTTGAGGCCAAAAGCCGATGACTAAATTTGGCATACAACCAAGAGTGACCTGATTTTGGGGAGTTACTGAGCACTGGTGTTGCCCAGGGACTTCACTGCTTCAAAACTGCATTTCTTGGAGAACACAGAGGCTCAGTTCCAATGAAAACAGATACATCAAGCAGGTGCCTTAACATTAAGGTCTTTAGTGGCTCAGTTTAATTTGTTCTCCTGGAAACTCTTTCATTTGAGAGTAAGGGCAAATGAAATATGAAAAAAAAAATTAAAAAATGAAACACTGTAAGTCTGGTTTCTGTAGCATTAACCTCATTGATTACGACTGAGGGGACAGGAGCAGCAGGCTGTGCAATTGCAGGACCACTTTCTCATCAATGTGGGACAGACCAAGCATTACAACAGATAGTACCAGTAGGGAGGGCAAAGCATGACTGATAGCACCCAAATCTCAGAAACCTCATGTAAGCAGTACCCTCACTTCTCCAGTTAGCTCACTAACACTAAAGATGGCAGCTTTTCTAGTCAATTTTGGTTATCCAGGAGTCCAGGGATGCAAATGAGTGAACCTGGATCCATCTGAGGCAGAGATATGATGCTGAACCTAAAGGGTGAATTTTACATCTTTTCCCCCACCTCATTCTGCACAGTGCTTGCAGCAAAGATGGCAGGAAAAGACTAATCTTTGCCTTCAAGGGATTTGAAAAAAGTTCTTAACTGTTTAAGGAAAGCTTAAAAAATTGTAATTCTTAAGCAACTTTCCAAGGCTGGTTGCTGAAGGTTACACAGGGGTAGGTGTGAAGATGTGTAATCCTGTTTTTCAAATGTCAGCAGGAAAAAAGTAAAATTTTCCTTTTGGCTTTCTCCAGCCCCTGAGTAATCTGATGCAGTATAAATCAATACGTTCTTGAGACAGCATTCCATGGAAAATGTAAATTGTAATGTTATCTGATATTTGGGTTGTACAAACTCAAGCAAATTGCAGAAACTATAATCCTCGGTTGTGAATCACTGCTGCAGATCTAATCACTACCAGTCTTTTCTGTCCATCAGCTCTGCTGTCTGCAAAGCAGTGGAAGTATGGATTACACAACTTGTACTTTTCATCACTAACATGCCCTGGTGGTAAGAAATCGCAGTGTGACCAAAGAGTTAGTCAGAAGCAAAGCCTCGTAGCTGGTTTCAATCTCCTGTGTGCAGATATCTTCCCCTCTCCAACCAGAGCAGGTTTGGGTGTTCACAGCCAGCACACTTTTACTTTTTAGAGCAGAAACCATTCAGGGGAACAGACTGTTTAGGAGCTGTGATTAGAAGGAAGCTTGCTAGTGCAACAAATGGTCGAGCAGACAACACAAACTGACAGATGCCAAACTATTTGAAGCCTGATACAGAACAAACATTTGAGGAGGGCCCTCCCTCCTCAAATGAGGGCCAGAGCTGTCAGACCTCAGACAGAAACACATACCAGCTGGCCAGCCATGCAGAATGAAATCTCCCAAAGACCAGTTTCATCATAAGCAGCAGCTGACCGATCACAATTGACAGGACGGCTGACAGGAGGGCTCATTCCTGGGGTTCCTCCCTCTCCCTTGCTCTCCTTCAATATGAGCCACCACTTTTGTTGTGGGAGCCTGTGGTATGTGTTTGACTGGCACAAACTCATGTGCATGGGGAGGGACTCAGACTTACTGTTTGCTACAGTCTGCCACAGGGCTAGTAAAAACTCCTGTCTTAACCTGGCAGAAATCAAGTCAAGATCTCCTCATAATGAAGTGCACACTGAGCAAGTCTTAGGCTGCTTAGGGAACACAGGTAGGTCTGCCCTGCTCCTGCAGGGATTGAGTGGTGCTTTGACACACAGAGCTTACTCCGCAGTGATAAACACATCTGACATCACTCCTCTGCATTACTGCTCACATCTCCATCATTGCTACCACAATTTTAGGCTGCACATTTGTCAGCAGAAATAGGCCTGAATAGTTATACCTGTACTTTATTAGCATCTTTACAAATCTCTCTAAGACCACTATAGACATTTTAGCGGTTCAAAGAAGGAAGTCTCACAGCTTGTGTGAAATATGAGACAGGGAAGCAGAAGGTCCTGGAAAGAAAGGAAAGGCACAGAATCAGAGAGAACTTTCATACAACGTGAGGACTTTGAAGAGAGAAATGCAATGAAAGCATCTGATGTGAGCTCTTCTACAGAAGGCTGGCAGACTTCTCCAAACCCACCTAAGCTCCTGATCTGAGCAGAGCACCCTGAAAATTCCTTGTGAAGGGCAGGATGAAAGAGGATACAGGAGGAAGATGTATGAAAAAGTTGCACAAGCAAGGGAGGGACTGTCAGTGGGAAAGTCCTATTCTATATATCAGGTTTAACAAAATTAGGAGAGTCACCTAAAAACATCCCAGCAAACAGAAATTTCAGGATCCACATGCTTTTTGGTTTGCCTAAATGATATTTATATCTCCACATTTACATACAACCCCATCCACTTTCTTCTTCAGAAGACCCACTTTTTAAATGGCTCTGTAATTATTTTTTCTATATAGTAGCAGACAGTTTAAAAAAGAATATCAGACAAGCCAAGGGAACAAACTCTTCTTGGACAGTTTCCCCTCCCAGTTATTTTCATTAAAAGACAGGGTCCATCAAGAATACGGCTGTTTGTACCATGTGCCTGACTCAGGAAACAAGCAGTTTGTTATTACGGTTATTTCTGGCAATTTAGGACATTTCTTCTCTGAAACATAAAGAATTCCTATTTCAGCTTAAGTACTAGTCTACAGATTCAAAATGCATGTGCTAAGTCTTAATCTACAGGGTGTCCCACCTAACCGACTAGAAAATAAATCCAAACAGAGCACAGCAAAAAATAACAGTAAGTTGCCTGCATCATTTCAGACTATATTCATCAAGTGATGGCTTATGAGTGCTGCATAGTGAAAACACACAGGAGCTGGGTATTAAGAATTCTAATACTGAATGTCACTTTCCTTTACCCAACAAGTTCCTTTAAAAAAAAAAAAAGCAAACTCTTGAACTGACTCTGCAGCTGTCAATTAGCAGAGTCTCATTCAAGCTGATGCTGAATTAAACAGGCTAAAGATGCGTGCCCTGACTCAAGCGCAACAATCTTCCCCCCACAATTATGGCAGAGAAGATCATCTCTATTTAAATATTCAGTTCTACAAAGGCTTTAAAATCCTCATGCTCACAAAGGTTAGGAACTTTGTGGGCAGTGGTGTAGGCTGTGTGCACCAGATTTAGGAATATTTATGTAAGTGGCTCCTAAGAAGACTTGGGGAAATTGGGGAGAGTGGGGGGCCTGTTTCAGTAGCTACACACTGTAGTTATAGCTCTTGTCTCTCCCTCCACATCTGAGTCTTAATCACTTAAGACAGCCACAAGATGCTCTGTTGCATCCATTAATTTTTGAGAAATAAAATGGGAATCAGTATTCTTAAAATCGGCATTTAAAAATATGGGATGTTCTCACTGCACTGCCACAGCATTTCTCTGTGCAGTTCCCCATTTATCTTACATGTATACACACTTCCCTCTTGCCACCTTATAACCACTTCTACTTGCAAGGCAAAGTAGCAGCTTTCAGACAACCGAGGAAACTCTGAGAAAAAGGGTAAAGTGGGACTATTTTCCATATTTCAGGCCAAAAATCGACATGATTTATTAATAAAAAAAGACCAGGGAAGCAAGTAAGCCTGTCTTTTACCATAGGATGCAGGATTTCAAGCTAAAATATAGGAAACCCCATATTAAATGAGAAGTCTGCCAACCCTAGGAGCTCAATCATAAAGTGGATTATTCTGTGCAGTCACAGAGGCTTCCTAGACTACTCATTTTCACATGAGCTGATAGCTCGAGGGGATGTTCAGACAGTGCTTGATGCTTTTGAACCTGACCTACAACCAGCCAATGTCAGTTCAAACCTGACCGCCAGCAGAAAGCTTGGAAAAAACTGGAAGAGGAGCGAAGCATGTTGTCACGGTCTGCCTCTGTCAGAGGAGTTTGAAGTTTGATAGACATCAAACCAACAGAGCAGAAAGCTCACATTGCTCTGAAGCTAAATAAATAGCATGTATGGCAGAGATGGGGGAGAAGTTTGGATCTGTGTAGGAAGGCAGGGGAGATCTAGTAAAAGGGTAACGGGGTGGCAGAGGAAGAGAAAAGGGACAAGAGTTGGAGTGACAAAGACATGCTCCCAGTCCTAACAAGGTCCAAGGCAATTAAACAAACTCCTCCTTTTCCTCCCTGCCTCTTTTTTGTCCTCAGTGAAATGTGGGCAACCCTTGCCCTGAGACCCATCTCCAGAGGATGGTGACTGCCTTTCCTCATGGGAGCCAGCAATAGGGCAGCCCTTTCGACCTTCCTGGTACCTTGTGCAAAACACAAAGTGCAAGACTGAAAATGCACTGGGACAGTGCTTGCCATAGTATCCCAGTACTGACAAGGGGTTGGGAAGGGAGGTACCACTTGATGCCTGGAGAGGCTGACCTAGAACAGAAGCTAGACAGTGTTAAAGGAATAAAGTAGGTATAAATTGAAAGGCCTTACAAGGATACACCTCTGGCAGGACAAGAGCCTGTCCAGGGCTCTGCCCAAGATGGATGCAAGATGAACGACGAGTTTTCACACTTTTGTAAGTTTTGGTCCATTTACATATAGGGGTTTATTGTCCAATTACAGCTTCAGGTTATTAAGCCCCATCCTCACAGTTTGCTCTCCTCAATCTTCCGTTGTTTATAGGCAATAGAGAATCTGAAAAATATAAAAGCTAAAACTTAAGGCATCACACTGACTGAGATGAATGGCAGTTCCCACCCCACACATCTCCTGTGTCTCTATGGAGGACATTTTCATTCAACAGAGTGTACAACTCATGGAGATGAACAGGTAATTTCACACCTCTTCAAAAAAATGCATTCTGTTTAGAGGTCAGGAGTCTAAAATCTACACACTCAATTGGATTTCCTTGATACTAATAGCACAACATAAATTTGCCATACAAATATATAAACTTGCCATCACCTGAGTGATTTACAAAATGCATTCCTAAAAAGCTGAAATAAATAGCCTTCCTGAAGGTTGAAAGATTGTTTTGGGGGGCTTTTCTTTGGAGTCAAAGTGGGTCAAATCAAAACAGTAGCACTCAGAATCAATCAGAACAATAGCACTCAGTTCCACTACGTCCATCACAGCTGGTGTATGGTGCCTGTCACCTCCTTGGCAGGCTATGTAGATCAGGGAGCTTAGCAAAGGCTTCAGATCTACAAGAAAGATCAAATCTCCTAATGCAGCAGGGATGCAGCAGCCCTAGCCAGGTCAGCCTGCTGGGATTCTCTGTTTGCTTCCCCATATCATCTGGGGAATAGGATCTTGTTCTCCTAAGCAGACCTGGCTGATTATCAGCATCAGGATTTGGGCGTGGTTAGCACATCACAGTCATTCTTTACTCAACCCTGTGCATGTGCTGGGGCCTAGAAGGGTCCCAGTCTCACTTTCTGCTATGCTCAGTGATGGTTTGAGAATCAGCAAGAGAAACAAAGCTGAAAACCGTAAGAAGTCAGGCAGCTTACATCAAAGACATAGTCCTGTCTTCCTCGTTGGGAAAGGAAACAGACTAGAACAGGTTGCTAGGCTGGCAAGGAGGGAATGTGATAAAGCAAGCCTGGTTGAAATTGGTTCAGGGAATTTCATAGATGGGTGGCATACAAGGAATGCAAGATCTACTCATATATGTAGTTAAATAACCCTGGAAGCATGCAGAACTCTAGCAGGCAGCTGCCTTTGATGCATATATAGCAATAGGTACCAGCTGACAAGGAGTTATTGGCTCCTAAAATACTCATGGATTAAGAAGACAGGAAAGGAGGTAAGCTAGAAGTCCTAGCCAATAGATATGCATAACAGAGGTTGGAAAAGGAAGAAGATTCACATTTTTAGTGTGGGGGGTTTTGTCATATGGCTGTCACATCACAATTTATGGAGCTAGACCTGCTAGATGGTTCTCTCTCTCTCTCTACAATAGAGAAAAACTCAGCACTTATCACAGTGTGACCAAGTGCCAAAGAGTAGGGAAAAAGCACATTGCAGCCACACAGCCTCTCCTTCCTTCCCTACTCATGTTTCAGCAGTCCCTACAGGGCTAAGAGTCACAAAGTAGAAATTTCACTTCCAACTGAAATAATTCTCTTGCATTAAAAGGCAAAAAAACTGGATGAAGACCGCTCACACACCATAAAAGTTTTGTACATCCAAGATGACCTTCCTACCTTGCATAGGTTGGGGTCAATTTGAACTAGCAATCTAAAAGGAAAACTTTCCATAACCTATTGCCAGCTACTTGAATCAGTGATTTCCAAAATGTGGGCCATAGACAGCTGGTTGGTCATGTGTGTGGCTGGCACTCCTCCATTCTCATTGCTATTTCAGCCTAAGCCCTGCTAAAAATATACCAAATCATTTCCTAATATTGCATGCTCATGTGATCACTAGCTAGTGTTGAAATAGGGATGTAAGAAACCCAAAGATGTGAGAGGGGGAAGAGTAGTGCTCCACACATCAGGAGATGGTAAAGGGAGGTATGGATGACTTCAAGAGAATGTGAGATGCAAAACCAGGCTCCCACTTAAGAAAGAAAAAAGATAATGTAAAACAATGGGATGAACTGGAAAAGTGCATCTTTTCAGTTAAGGCTGCTGAGAACTATGTAGATTGTTTTTATGATTTGGTGGGGGGGGGTTATGTTTCCTTCTGTCTGTATCTGCACCCTCCCCCTATTCCAGAACATATACTGATACCCCGTGCCAAGGAGTGTGATTCTGCTCAGCTATCAGGGGGAGTCCTGGGCCCCAGGAAGTATGGTCAGACACTCAGTGGTACAGAGGTACCTTCAGGATTTGCAACCAGGCATCCGTGCCATCCAAGCAATACACCGCTGCCATTTGGGCACCCAATCTTGTGCCAGAGCAAGGTGCATTTTACTTGTAGTTAAAACTGTCAACCAGCCTGCCAGTGCTCCAGAACATGCAGGCCATTGTCTGACCCAAATGTTTCTGGTCTCAGGCTGCATGCCTACCATGCTGCAAGGTGGGGTGCAATGTGGTGCAGCCATCTCAAGAAACAGATAAATCAATACAGGTCTGTAGTTCTTTCCTATCACCAAAAGAATGGGAAAATGGAAAAGCAGGCCTGAGTAGTTTTCATAACAGAATACAAGATTCCAAAGGGGGGGTTGGGGGTTGGTGTGTGGAGTATGGGAGTGTGTAAATCTGTTAAAATAATTTTAGAACAAAGGATATGAACTAGTCAAGTCTCAGTGTATGTTCCCCACTTACATTTGCTCTCCTTGAGAGAGAAAAATAGGTGGCTCTGCTCTGAAGCCCCAGGGAGCCTGAAGTCTTACTCAGGCAGTCCATTTGGAGCAGTACATTGAAATGCAGGCTTTAATGCCCTGCCTATCCTTGATGGTGTATTCCAGAGAGGACAGGATCCTTTGGAAGACTGCACAGTGATATTACCCACCTCCACATTGAGAAGGATCTGGAAGCTTGTTCCAAGAAGATCTGGGGCTGCAGGCAGGACAAATAAAGCTCTCACATGCTTTTCAGCCAGGCAGCTGCATGTAGTTCAAGCAGGAAACTCTTTGTACTATGTGACCAGGTCACAGACATAAACAAAAGGGCACTGAGAGACTGAGTCAACAGCTGGTTCTCATGTCCCTCTGTTTCATAGTCATGTCTCTAAAAATTAAGCACTCTTAAGAGGAATTTGACATCATATGTGCATAAAAGAAACAGTAAAATATTCAAAAAATTCACGCAGTTCCTAAAGTTTTACTGCTACTAAAACTATAGCTGAAGAACTAATTTCCAGCAAGCAGCAGACAGAATTTTAACCATGCTGCTTACACTAATCCCCCTGAAATTTCTCTTAAAGAGAGTCCAGGAGAAGATCTGAACTAGCCTATTCCTTTTAAGAGAAAGAAACTGAAAAAAAGCTAAAGTTGAAGAGTTGCTTGGAAGAAGTGAGGAAATGCCATTTCTGGAAGGGACGTGTCTTACCCTACTGGATTTAGCTATTCAACCATTGTTGAAAAACACAGGTTATTGAATCCTCATAAGGGTCTAAGAACGTTGGAAAGCAGGAAAATTCCCTGTAAAATGACAACAATGTGCTGTTCAGAGCAGTGGGAACAGGGTCTCAGAAACCAAGACATCCAGCACTACTGCTCGTTTGCCTTCACAGCACAACAATGAAGGGAAGGAAACAGACTGGAAGAACGTAGCTTGGATGAGTCTGTTAAACACATTATCAAATGTATTGCTGTAAGACTGCAGTTCAATTTATCCAGGTTTGTCAGGTTCATTGTTGCAGGAATTCTTTTCTTTACCAATGGACACATCACCATGAAAAATTTTGTGGATTCTGGAAACAGCACCTTTTAAATAAATGATGGGATTTTTCTTCATTAATTAAGGAAAGGAGATGCTTTTGGGTCCCTGTTCTTCTAATTTCAATGACAGAGTAGTAAGGCAACAGCTCCTCTAGTACAACACACAATTTTTTCTCTAGTACAACATAAAATTTTCCTCTGTTGCTCTCTTTTCTCTATTCAGAAGAATAGAGAACTCTTCCTCCTCCTTGCTCTTTGAGACCTGCACAACTTAGGAAATCTTCCCAAGAAAATAAGGGGAAGAAGACAATGACAAATTTGGCTGGCTGAGTCAGCAATATCCTGTTTGAACAAGTCTGCCCAGTGCTGCAACAAAGACATGGGAGGATTTCTTTCTACCACATCCCTCTGGGGAGTGAGCTGCAGAGAGCATCCATATAAGAACACCCTCCTGCAGGTGGAATTTCAACTCATCTTTATTGTCAAAGCATAGGTTTAAAATCTGGCAGAAGTTCTGGATGTGTGGAAAAGCACCAGAGTCTTTCATCTGATTGTCTTCTTGCTGTTGGAATCAGCTTCTATTTCCTAGCCTCAGAAATAGAGAACACAAGGTGCTCCTAGGGCAGGGGGTGGCTGGGGAAAGGAAGCAGCCCAGGCATCATGATGAGCCATAGCACCATTTCTTGTACCTTATGGGGGAAAAAGAAGGTTCAGAAGGAAGAAGGGAGGAAGAAGAGGACCAGCTGCTTAAGCAGCTGCTTTTCCTGTGGTCAGATTCAAATCAAACCACAGGATTGTGGCCTTCTTCTGCAGGGATGAAGTCTGAAGTATATTTCTGCATCTATGGGAAAACTGTTCTCTGAGTTGAGCAGCCTGTAAATTATCTTATGCCTGTCCTGAATGGGCAGAAAGTTTCTGTAGGCACCCATGCCCTGGTTGTGTATGAAATGGCCTGCTGGATCACGTTATGACAACTGTCAACCCCAAGTTATGGTCAGCGAACAATCAGTCCCAGTTACAGACCAGTCCTTTCATCAACAGAGGGTCTGAAATTCAGGAAGAACATCAAGTGACCGCCTAAGATTACTGTCTGCTTTCATGTCAGCACCAATATTGGAATACCAGACTAGCTGGCCTCAAGTCAAAGGTTCAGCCCCACCTATCCTATATATAGATTATTGTATCATATGCTACCCCTTATTGCTATGCAACTGGGTGTCAGAGCAAAAACACAATTAAACACTGGTCTTGGGCCTCATTGAACCAGATGTCAGGAATGTTTTTCTCCATTGTGCTTGTCTAAAAGGCAGCCACACTCAGTAATCAGCTCTCAGGCTGATTTTTCTAAATAGGGTTTTGACCCTGACTTCTTAGGACAGGAATTTGCTGCAATTTTCTCTCTGAAAAATCTTGAATAATTTGATTATAGTAGGAGCTGATTAAGCCTTCTAGTTTCAAAGCCAAGTATTGCATCAAGCTGAGGAGGAGACCCATAAACATGGTTGTTTCATAGCTACTTTTAACTCTGATTAAGAAAAGGCACTAGTTTTTGCTAGTGAAGCCCAGCATCCTGTGCTCCTAATGCCATCATCTAGATGCCAGCAATCCCTGAAGAGTGCTCAAAGGATTTTTTCAGGGCTTGGGATTATAGCACCGCTTTCATACCTGGCCTAATCCTTCCTTATAGTTCTTCAAATTGGTAGTCAAGATTCTAGTCACTGAAACATTACCTTTATACACATGAAATTGTTCTGCAGGACAGCATCTTGAAAACACTGACAGTCGTTTATTTCTGATGTGCCCTAAGGCAACCTCCTGGCAATAGTAAATCCACAGAAATTTACCAATGTCTTTGCTCAGGCCAGGTTTTTTCATCTTAGAGGCCTTGATCATCCTGATGACAAATAATGGAAAAATTTGCTCCAGGTTGAAAACTTGGTTTCCCCAGTATTTTTCACTTGCCTTATTATCACCAGTGAATAAAGTAGAGTGATAAATTCACTCACTGAAGGGTTCTTCTTTCTCATGTTTTATGCTTTTGATCCATACAAGTACCCAAAAGAAATTGGCTTCCAGCTATTGATTTAGCTCAGTTTCTTCAGAAACATAGCAGGGTCTGCCACCACAACCACCTGTGAGGAAACAGAGCCTGATGGTGCCATGCTGCTTTTCTGTTGATATATTTCTCCCTTCTAATTTTCAGACATATGCCTATTTTAACTGTATGTACACAAATGCAGAATTTGTATGTTTGGGACTTTACATTACTTTCATTACAAAACTGCGTAAAAAAGACAGCAAATCAATTTCATAGTCAGTGCTCACGCAGCAGGAGACAATTCATCCTGACATCTGATACCTGCTGGCTGCTGCTTCCAATTATGCCAGATGCCGGAGAGTGGGACTGTCGAAATAACAGTGTCGATGGTGCAATCAAACTAGTTAAGATTCTGGAAGTCTGTTGTGCTTGGTTCAGTGCGTCGTCAAATTCCCACCACAAGCAAAATAATGACACCTACTCCTTTTTTGTTAACTTCTTAACCAGCAAAAAGATACCCATTAATTCAATGTAAAGTTGCATCCTTGGGTATATAGCTGAATCTGCCCCAAGGCTAAATATCAAAAGATTGGAAGGGATGTGAATGAAAAGTGAAATAAACATGATAAGGACTTATAATAATACATCCCTTACTAGATCCTATGACAAGGCTGCATTACAACCCTCAAGGCAAGACCATGTGTACTGCCTGTCCAGTTCCTTGCAGCACGCTAGGGAATTCTTCTGTCATCAGTAAAAAATTTGGTGAGCCTGGAATTGGCAGGAATAGTAGGAGAATAATAGGACAGGGTATCACTGAGGCATTAGCTGACCAGCAGACACAAAGAGGGCTTCTCTTTGAGGCAGAAAGCAGAGGACAAGTTTGGCTGGATACACAGAGCAGAATAACAATGATGTTTGCTCTTCTCTTATCTCCCTAAAACCCTAAAAGAGAAGCAGAAGACTATGGTGCTGGCAAAGCAGATCCTTCTTACTGACTGTCATCTCTCAAAAAAGCCAATCAACTGAAACAATTGCACATACACACAGAGGAGGAAATCACTGGGCCCACCTCTTCCATTTCCCAGTCTTCCATGAAAAGATCTTTTGGAAGAGATGTAGTCAGTCCTCTTTCCTTTTCCTTCCAGCAGCCTTCATGCCAAGGCATCCTTCAGTGACTGGCCTCAGAGGTCAAATTTCTTAGCTTCTCCTGAGCAAGTTGCATCATAAATCACATTGTCCAAAGAGATGAGAACAGGACCACAGGGCATTAGTTTAGCACAGTCCAAAATGGGACACCACTAACAGTTCCCCTTGGCCTTACCTTGTCAATTAGCACAGGCAGAGGCTTTCCCCAGCAGATACTTAACAGAAAATTATGAGCCACACACCACTGACAGCTCCCCCAAGGTTTAACTATGTTCTCTGCAGAGCACAGAGGATGTCACTGAGGCAGGGAAGTGGAACTTCCAGGCCGAGCAAGGAAGTTGTAGCAACTTTCTGCATATAACCACTTCAGTTGAGCAATACAGACACCATGCATGTGCAAATATACAAACATCTTCTCATTGGAGGCTTCCAGAAGAAACTGAAATCTCTGTTTTGAGATACCTTTATTTTACAGGGAGGCATCACTTGATGTACATGATCTCCACAGTCAGAGCACAGTTGCCTATTCCATTTGCAGACCAGGAAAGTGGCTGTATGTCTGCAGTAAGAGCACCTACAAACAGTTCTAAAATGGCCAGAATTTAAACACTGTATAAAAAAGCTCAATTGTTTTGGCTGGCCATAGCCCCAGAAGCTTACTGTTCTGAATTGAACAAAATCTGCTGGATTTATAAGTAATGGTTACATTAATGCTTTTAGTCTATTTGCAGTAATCACAAATGACATTTTGCAATGTTTTCATCAAAGATTTCTAAATTTACTGCATCTGTGCTAATCCTCAATTAATATGCTTTTTCATATGCCATGGGACCTTTATCAGCAGAACAAATAACTGTCATATTAAACTAATCTAAGTACATTGTTAGGACTCTAATTTAGAAAGTTACTCTTAAATCTTTCAGACAGTAAGACCTATGGCTAAATGAATCTCAACTCATCTTTGGCAAAAATTTTTAAATGCTTAAAATGCACAAATGCCTCACTCTTAATTACATGTCAAAGTACTTTAACCCAAAAAATGGAGGAAGTTCAACACAGCTTCAGTCTCTTAACCCAGGTATCTCTGCCTACTTCTGAGGAAAATTCAAACACAGAGGAGAACACACTGAACCTTCAAATTATATCCAGCTAGTTGACTTGGAGGGGATAGTGCACCAAAAGTATTCAATTAATAGTGGATATTAACCATTGTATTAATGGCATAAGGTAGAAGCCATATGTCAGTGCAGAACATAGCATGTACATTCTGTGTACAATTTGTTGTGATGGGATAAAGAACAGCATATTTAGTTTAAATACCTTGACTGAAACAAAAAAAACCCTCAAGAATGGTCCAATTACTCACCTCATTACTCTTGTTTCAATAAGTCACTGACTTCCTCCACATTACTATATATTTGAATTTTAGACTTACTGCTGCTAACAAAATTAGTACTTAGCTTCAATCTAATATAAACAGAATTAATGCAAATCCAGGAGATACTCAGAATTTAGCTATATCTTATTTTTAGAGCATTAATCAGTTGTCTGGCTCTTTTCTTTCTAAATTATCTATCACACTGCCTGCAAAATCACATATTATTTCTTCGTAATATTTCCAGTCCAATTGTAACTTAGTCAAAAACTAGTTTGGAATGGAGGGAACAGGAGGTGATTTCTTTCATGAAAAATGTACATTACAAAGTCTTGCAAGAGACAATCTAAAATATAAGAGTTGACTTATTTTTGTAATTCAAAAACTAATTTACACTTGAAAAAACTTTCATTTCTAAAACATACATATCTAAGGAAACAAAATACAGATATCTACTGTGTTCAGAAGATCCGCATAGAAAGCAATTAAAACCAAAAAAAGTGAAAATTATTTCTAACTAGATTCCAGCTGTATTAAAGGCTTGGTTTTCCATTCAAAAATTTTCATCCTTTTTAACAGACATTAAAAGTACAAAAGGATTTACAACAAATTTAAATCCTTGTACTACAACTTTCTTGCCTAGCATCTAGACACTATGGTTCAGGGTTTATTTAAAAAAAAAAAAAAAAAAAAAAAAACAGACTCACACACACACAAAAAGACACTCAAGCATTTACTCCAACAAGATTATCTTATGTCTGAAATTAAATTATAAAGAACAAGTGTAACTAGCAATATGTGGATGTGTGGAAAAAGGCACAAGGGCTTCAGTAATAAGATCACACACTTAATTTCAGGCTCCAGTGCCTTACAGCTTCTGGGAGGCAGGACTTTGCTAGCGGGACTGACCAGAGAAAGATCTAAGACTGGGACAGAAAATTTTTAAGAACTGTTTGTCTCAGTATGTTTTGTTATTTATGCTCAACCTTCCCAGAGTTACACTGTATAGAGAAGTGATGATGAGGGAGAGGAAGCAAAAGATTTCTTTAAAAAGTTTCTACATGCTTTCAGATTTCAAAAAAAGATAAAATTGCATGCAGTTCCTGGGACAGTGTTCATGTTATACTTCCTTCCCCACACTCAGGAATCCCAAGCTCTTATGTGCATATTCTCAGAACTCCTAAACACCACTGAACCCTGATTAATTCTGATTAATTGTCCAAAGACTAAATCAATATTAAATGAGCTAATTACGACTAGTTATCCCATGGGACTGTCAGAAGGCTGATAAAGATCACTCAGTTACAGGTACAAGCCAGCACAGATCCTTAACTCTTCCCTAAAGAACAATTTACTTTGACACTAAACCTCAAATTGCCACTGATGGATAACACGCTAAACGTACCTACCTTAATCTCTACAAGAATCATAAAATATTTACTTCCACCATATTGGCCAAAGGAGTGTAGAACCACAAAAGAGCAGTGTTTCCTTGTGCTGGTTTCAGCGGGGGTCAAGTTAATTTTCTTCACAGTGGCTAGTACAGGGCTAGGTTTTAGATTCATGCTGAACACAGGGTTGACAATGTACAGATGTTTTTGTTATTGCTGAGCAGATCTTAAGCAGAGCCAATGCTTTCTTTGATTTCCTGCCACACTGGTGAGGAAATTAGGGATGTATGGGGGTGTTGGAGGAGACACAGCCAGCACAGGTGACCCAAACTTACTGAAGCATTATTCCAGGCCATATGGCATCATGTTTAGTGTATAAAGCGGGGAATGAAGGAGGAAGGGGGAAAGGTTTGGACTGATGGCATTTGTCTTCCCAAGTCACTCTTACATGTGATGGGGCCTTGCTATCCTGGCTGAATACCTGGCTGCCCATGGGAAGCAGGGAATTAACTCCTTGTTTTACTTTGCTTGTGTGCATAGCTTTTGTTCCCCTGTTAAACTGTGTCAGACCCACAAGTTCTGTATATTTTCTCCTTCTGATTCTGTCCCTGGTCTCACTGGTGGGGGAGTGAGGCAGTGGCTGCATGTAGCTTGGCTGCTGGCTGGGGTTAAACCACAACACTGCCCCTATTTCTACCAGAGGAACCACACGGAGTACATGAAATAGAGTAGCAGAGGTGTTGGGCATCTTTAGCCTGTTTCAGTCCATAGTGTCTCCTTTTGAAAAAAAAAAAAAAATGTATGATAAATATATACAGAGAAAATAATTTTGAAATGTCATATCCCAGCATTCAGACAGGGGTATGATAGATATATAGATTTTCATGTCTTGCACATTGTATTGCTAGTATAAATCATGACAGCAGTGAATTAAGACATAAATAGGAAAGAGGGAGAGAGAGACCAGAAAAAAAGTCTCATGACCTAGGGACAGTGGAACAAATTCACTGCTGCAAGAACAAATCAATGAAGAGAGTGAATGCTTCTTTCACAGGAGCTTTACCCACCCACAGCATGATGCAGCTTGGTCCATTGACTCTTTCCAACTTAAAGCAATTCATAAAAGCTAAATTGCCAGTATGTTCCCTGCCTCTAGGAAAAATGAGAAGCATTTGTATGAATGGCTTTCTGAAGTTTCTGATACATGTTGAGGGCACACAGACATATATGACTTTGTGTGAGGTATTGTTACTAACTGGCATCTCCTCTTTTGCAGAAATGTTCAAGTGCTCCACAGTTTTTAATGATGTCCTTTGAGTGTGCCTCTCCACAGATGAAAAAGGGGAGAAGTAACATGAAAGAAATCCTTCAGCAGTGAGAGCAGGAGGATCAGCTCAGTGGTAGAGCAGGAGTGCTACCTGGAGAATGCCTGCAGAGCCCCTAACACATAGCTAGTCCTGGATGTGCACAGAAACATTTGGAAACCTTTCCTTGCACATTTTTTGGATGCATCTGTTCTTCTTCGAGCTCAACCAGATGAGGAACTTGTCATGTAGTGACAAGAGGTTGAGTTTGAAGACAGTTCCAAGTTCTCTGTCACAAAGGTGATGTGTGGCATTAAAAGACATATGGAAAAACAAAAGACTGCCATGATTGGGCCTCAGGGTTTTGAACACAGGTTTTGTAACTATTATTATGCAAATACCACCAAAATGTGCACATTTTCTGCATTCCCTCTTCATGATGTATCCTAACTTTCAGGTAAATCTTAGGCACATATTCACAGAATCATAGTATGGATAAGTTGGAAGGGATCCTAAAGGTGATCTAGTTTCAACTTCTCCATCAGGGGCAGAGATGCCACCCAGTAGATCAGGTTTCTCAGGGTCCCATCCAACCTGGCCTTCAACAACTCCAGGGATGGGACATTCACAACTTCTCTGGGAAGCTTATTCCAGGGTCTTACCATGCACTGGGTAGAGAGACTATAAAGACCAAGACTGATGCAAAGATCAAAAATTGCTCAGCAGTAATTCTTTAGATAAAATCCACGCAGCAAGTGGATGAAGTGCTGGGCTGAACACATCACAATGAGAAAAAGCTCAGATCTGTAAAAGGAATTATTCACTGTAGTCTTATACAAATTGGGAAAAACAGATGCCTGGCAAAATACAGAGTAAATCTAGTTACTTCATAAATGCTTGAAGATCTTTGGTTGCCAGGTACAACCATGATGCAAAATATTACTGTGTATCTTTTTTTTCTAATAGTACAAGTGCAGTAAGGAGGTAACCAAGTGTTTTGTTGTAGAAGTTTCCAAGTGGCTATATGTGCTGTAATTATCTGGCCCATAACCAAACTTATATTCAGGGTTCATGGTAGCAAATTTGGGATGGGTGTTTAGATGGATCATAAAAAAAATAGGCACATTTAGTAACATTGTGCTAAGCCACAGCAGTTACACTTATTCTTCGAGAGTGAAGAGCTGCTAGTGTAAACTAGCTGTGTAAAGTTTCAGTTTTATGACACTGCTGTGTAAAGTGTCAATTATCAACTCTATAGATCCCTCAGTTTTTCCCTTGGAAAGGGAAGAAATCAGAATCTGGAAATCTGGGAGGCGCCTCTTTTTTTCTTTTTTTTTTTTTTTTTTTTTTTTTCCAGACCAGGCATCCTTCCAGGCTTTTCTGGAAATATACATATACCTTTGCTCAAGCCAATTAAGCTTTATCAAGGAGACAGATCCCTCCTCCAGCCAGTGCAGCCACAGAGCCTTTTCCCTAGTGTGTGCCCTTCCTGCAAACTGAGCAGTTCTTGATGCCCCTGTGTGGCTCATCCACTGCCAAGCACGAAGAGATTCCACTGAGGAGTGCAAATCGGGGGGAATTATTTTCTTCAGCTTGTTTAAGGATTTGAAGACTTTTCCCCAGAGCCCAGTTATCGAGAAAAATAGCAAGAAACAAGAGATGCCACAAACACTTTGTCAACTTCAGATCTTTCTGGTTTAAAGATGTCAAAGAAACTTGTTTCCAGCCAGTGCAATGGTTTTACTGCTCGACTAAGTAGGAACTATCAGTTACAATTCAAATGCATTGTATTCCATAGAAAGCCAGATTTTGCACAGAATTAATCTTATATGGGGACATTTTAACTGCATTAAACCTGGTAGGTCAGACGTACCAGTATGTGCTGTATTTCCACAGAAGTAGAGATCTGTTTGGTTTGTTGATGTGGTTGGTTATTCAGAACAACCCCAAACCTCTTCAATATGTGCTTAGAAAGCATAGAATAATCTGTCAACAAATATAGCTTTCCAAAAAAAAACGCAGCTACTGTGGTGTAGACACAGGACAAGTGTCTCTGCCACGGATCAAGGAATCAAGGTGCAGCTTGTGAATTCTCTTTGAGATCACAGAATTTTTGTACATTGAAACCATTGTGGATATTTTTCTGTAACTCTTTGCCCTGTATTTTTTTTTCTTTTCTTTTTTTTTTTTTTTATTTTGAGTAGTGTCTACATCTCTGTCTCAGAATAGCTCAGTCAGTACTATCAGCACCAGCATTGACCCTGACTAGGAGGAACAAAATTATAAAGAAACATTTTTCTCCAAGAGCTTTGAAGAAAAGGATTGAGCAAGGGAAAGGAGGAGATAAATCCCAGGCAGCAGAGAGAGATCAGAAGGCAATGGTTTGTACTGCAGGGCACCATCTTTTCTGCAGGAAAGCTAACAGAGCTGGTCATGAAGAATGCTGGGCTGCAGATGTTAGGGAAAAAAACCTCCATGTTTCTAGGATCTCAGCTTATAAAGCAGTCCTGCAAAGTCTTCAGGTTACAAAAAAAAATCATAGAAACCCAGGTAGGAGCAAATCCCTCAACCCCTGATTAATGCTGCTTGAATGTATGTGACTCCAATTTGGGGGAGACACCCAGAACATGCTGACGCATATCCAAGAGGAACAACGTGTATTAATATGTGCATTATTAATAGCTGTTCCCCTGCAGCATCTGGTAAGTGCTTAGAAGACACTGGAGACTGAACAGTGTAGTTTCCACAGTGAAGAAGTAATCTTTTTCCTCAGTATTTTATTCACAAAATAACCTAGCATTTCCTAGGTAAAAATCCCTCTCTGCGCTGCATGCCAGAAAGCACCCAAGTAAGATAAAGCAAAACTGTGGGAAAACCCTTTTAACAAAATATTTAAGTCTCCTGTTTACTGTCATGCTTTCACAATGTGAATGAAAGCTAGTCATGCATCATACAAAAAGTTGTCACAGTTGCCCAGATACTTTCCCCCATGTATTTTTTCCCATCAAACACACAGAGTTCATGTCAATATTTCTATTATATGCCAGTTAGGGAAGTACGTGACATCTCATTTTCAGTGGATCAACAAATTTTTACTTAAAGGGATAGAAAACCAAATCCCAGTAAATACTAGCTAATGAGAATCCATATGTGTGGCTTTATGCCAGAGAACTTTAAATTTTCTGTTTTCTTGCCATTTTTGGCAAATCATTTGGAAGCAATATTTCTGCTTGTTGGTATCACAGTAAAAAGCACTGAAGGGGTGGCTACAATTAAACCCTCTGGAAATGAACAAAAGCCTGTTCCTGATGTTCTGATGCATCCAAAGACACAAAACAGCTAAAAATGGAAAAAGGGACAGTTACCAGTTTATGGACATGTCTTTTCTCACTGGCTTCCCTGGAGTGGGAGCTGACATAATCCAGCTGTCCCAGCTTCAGCACAGCCTAAACCTGGTCAAAAACACATTCTTTACATCCAAAATCTTTCACTTGCTGCTGAGCTGGCTACAAGTCTCATTTTAAGATCCTGTTGATTTTTCAATCACTGTTCAATTTAGGCTTCTGTATAACTAAATGAGGTTTTGGTTCCCTGTTGCCCAGGTCATGTTCTGTACTTGGAAGATATTGGGCTGCAGCTGGTACAGAAACACCATAACACTATAAATCATTAAGCATCAGGGTCTTTTCATACTATGTTCAGCAGTTCTGAGACACATGACTTGTAGAGATTCAGGAAACATTAGTTTCTGTAAATACTGTTGCATCAAGCTTAAAAGCATATTTCAACAATTTTTTTTCTGATCCTTGTAGTAATAACTATTTTGGATATTCATCATAATATGTCCCATTATTTTCAAGACAGAGAGCATAGCTTTAGATGTGCAGTCAAAGCTAAGTTGCATGAAATAAAGGGAAAATTTCACATACAGACATGGAGTCTAAGGAAGTTTCATGTCTGAATTGAAAAGGCTTCCCAATTTTTTCCTGATCTGGTTTGCATGGTACTCACAAGAAACAGCACTCATGGTGCTTCAAGTGCAGAAGCAAATAGTCACACAGGCAAAAACACTTTTTATTACTGTTCATTATAACTTCAAATGTATTGCCTGAGACATCACATGAGGTCATAAAATCCACAGCTATTTCCTTATAAACAATAATTAATGAATCTGATCTGAACACAGCATACAAAGTCACAGGACTGCAGATAATGAAATCAGACTTCTCTGTGAAGAAGTACAGGAGAGATATTTCCAAACACAAACCAAGGGTCAGAGCACATGGGAATGATGTAAAATGAAATCAGTGAGAACCAAGGGAAAAGGCAGACCTCTCCCACTCTCCCCTGTAGCATGCAGATGTCTTTTCCAGACATGGGAGCAGTGTCAGAGATCTACTCTGATCTGTGCCCACTCGCTCCACTTGTGGGATTACAGAGGACACACTTCAGCCCCAGGACACTGGAGGAGCACAGTGCAGGGACTTCCTCTTTCTTTGGCTGCATGCCAGCCATTAGGGCTGGCTTAAGCTTTATGCCAAATGCAGGTACCATGGAGCTGGGAAGAGTTTTTCCATTTCTCATACAGGCTTTTGGAAAAAAAAAAAATAGACCCCAAATTTTGTAGCACTTCAAACTTCTGCTAGCATTAAGGCATTTTTTCTCACTAATTGTGGAAAATCTCAGCATGTCATATTGGCCTTGGTCCATTAATAACATATTGTGTGATCCTATTTACTGGCCCTGGAGAAAACAGATATCAATGATATAAACATATTTCCCACTGAAAACACTGAAGATTCTTCCATGGAAAAGCTAAAAATAAAATTGCCTTGAAAAAAATTTGCTGATGGTAACATATATATATATATACATAAGACTAAGAAAAAAAGCCATAGCATCCCTGTTGTACATATGTTTTTCCAGCTTCAACTGGGGGGTGGGGGCGGGGGGGGGGGGAAGGAAAACCAAACTACTTCCTGTTTCATACCCACCTCTGAGAAATCATTTCCCTCCAATTCAAGCTGACCTTCTGAATCATATCTGGATGTGATTATCCCCTCAAGAACCCAGAAGAAACGATATACCATGTGTGTCACACACAAATGACTAGCCTTTACCTGGTCCGTCCCACTCAGCTTTGCTATTGACGAAACATCATTACAAAAAAGGTCAAAATAACAAATCACTAGAATAGTAGAAGATATTTTCTAGTCGAGATTCATTTTTCCTGCAACGTAAACACTAACATATGCTACAACATACACATAACAAGAAAGCTAAATGTTAGTTTTTACATAATAAAAATACAAATTTGCCAAAGGTCTGTGCACACTTACATAAACTAACAACACATGAGCCAGGCAACCTCACACAAGTACTAGAGCATATGGTAAATTACAGCAGGAAGACAGGCAGGCAGGCCATTAGACCTTCAGATTAATTGTGATTATTTACATACTTGCCTCCTATTTTTTTCTTTCTCTCCCCTCTCATGCTCTGTAACACTGTCCCAGAACTATAAATTGAAGCAAAACAAAACCAGAACTCCGTGTTTTTCTAATGTTGGAGATGGGCTCTGCTGAAAGTGACCCTGCAGCACCACCTTTGACAATCCACATGTGGAAGCCACAGCCTAGCCAGGGCCTTCTCCCTCTACAGAGATGACACCGCAGAGCTGTGGAGCATTCTGCAGGCATCCCCACGCCCCATGAGGAAGGATGAACTTTGGCAGATTTTGCTGCCTCTTGTCAGGTGTTGGTCTGGAGCCTTCCACCAGTGTAGAACGCACAGGGGAAGGGGAACAGGCAGGTGCTGAAGCACTGTGCCCAGACCCAGCTGTTCCTGCCACTGTTCCCAGCCTCTCTTCTCCCAACAGAAATGTTACTGGCACCGTGGCAGGTGAGCTGAGAAGAGCAAGCAAAGAGCAGTGGGGTTGACCAAAGGGAGTCTTGCTGTTCAAAACACTTTGGGAGGATATCTGCAATGCAGTTCTGGCAGGCCAGCGTATTTAATGAAGCAGCAGCCCAGCACTTTCCATGTAATTTGTGCTTTCTGCCAGCAAAATGTTTTCCCTATCCCTATTTTTGTTTTCATTGTCATCCCTCCAGAGGTGTGTCTGCAAGACAAGCAGCCCTGCAGGGAGGCTCCTCAGCTGGCCGTGGCCCTGCCCTTCACAGCAGGGAGATGCTCATGAGGGCTAAAGGGCCCAAAGCACTGTTCACACCTGAGCTGCCATGGATACATTTCACAGCCACCCCAGCTGCCCCCCTGCACAGACAAATGGGCAGTGGCGGTGCCCTGCCACAGCAGGCCCAGCTGTGTCGGTGTGGGGAGCCCCTCTCCCAGATCCTGTCACTCTTCCATAGCTGGCTCCATAAGGTTGGCCTGCCACAGCATCTGTCATCTCCCATTAAAAACAGAGACATCTGAGGGACAGAATGAAATTCAAGAGGGAGAGGCCACACCGCCCCTCCAGGTGCTTTTGAACAGTGTCTCCACTGTGCTGGACAGCCTGGGCTGCTGCAAGCAGGATGTGGCTTTTCCATGGGTTCACACATCCCAAATCTGCAGACCAAATAGCTGGAGAGGACAGGCCTTGTGGCCACCACCAGCAGATTTCAGCTCTGCCTCCTTTTACCCAAGCAGTCCCTTTGAGAGCGTAACTGCTCTATCTTAGCAATGGCCAGCTCACACAACCTTACCTTTCTAACTCTTTCTTTCACTCTTCCTTCATACATATACACAGAGGATACTGGTTTAGATACATCTTTTGAAAGCCTATTGATTTAGATGAGCACAGACATAAAATCAATTTCTCAGCCTATGGCCTAACCACACCTTTGAACGGCTTATAATGGAAAAGTCAGTAGTAAAATTAAAAGTGTTGTTAACTTCCAAATGGCACTTTCTGTTGTTTTATGTTCGGCATAACTGACCAAATGGGACATGTTCACTTTTAATGGTGGTTTTATTTATTTTTCCAACAGTATTTCTTTAGTACTTTTTCCTTTTATATGACATATTAATACATAATTCAGTGGTTTTATGTGTCCCTGCACAGCCTGCATGATTTCTTGTGCTATTGAACAGTACTATTTATGACCAAATGGCCAAAATGTCTTTTTTTATTCATCTTTTCTGGTCATGGGTTTGCTTGTTTGTTCTTTTGTTTTCTTGACATTTTCTGAGCCTGCCAGAGTGCTTAGCTCCCCAATTTCCCTGTCTGAAACAGGTCACCCCCCAGGGTCAGAATTTGCATGTTTACTAAGAAAAGTCAGACAGTCCGACAGAGGTTGAAAACACAGCAGAGACATCAATGTTCACAGAGCTGTTATCAGTAAAGGTCCTCTTGCATTACTGTGACACATGAGGGGATTCATGTGAGCATGTGAGCCAGATGCCCCTATGAACTCTAAGAGCAGCAGCTCCATTTCCTGTTCCCAAGACAGCCACCCCCAGGCACCAGTCCTCCTCAGTGTTGCTGTGCCCCCTTCCTGGGATGCTGCAACCAACGCAGCCCTACAGGCTGCAAGCCCAGCTCAGTGGGGCAAGTGAAAGCAAGAACCACCTCCTTTGTAAACATTTGTTTCAACCATGTCCCACTTGGTTAACATCATCTAGAGTGCACTTTAGAATTGAGTAATTACGTTATCCATAGGTTAAGCACTCACTGAATCCAATCATTGTATCACCATGGTGTATATCCTGATATGCCATTTTTGGGTATGGATATTTTCCATCTGTACCTTCTCCTCAGGCAATAGCAGAGGACATAGAGACCTTCACTGGCCCTTTGATGGACTACAGACATCCTGCTTGTTAGTCTATTATCTAACTGCTTATCAGTCACATTCTCAAGCTCTCATTATTTTACTTTGACACTGCTGTAATTAGCCTCTGCATTTTTCAGGCACTCATAGTCTTGCTTCAGCCTCCCTGCACAGATTAAACAGAAATGAAGCCTGAATATTAATGTCATAAATGCAAGCCTGTTAAAGGCATCCTGTAAAGGACTGCTGTTAAGAGAGGCTAAAAAGTTTATTTTGCTTGGGTTTATTTCCTTCAGGTATTGGCTGCCTCTCTTCCAAGTCTTCTGAATATTGCCAGGGAACAAATTCTGCTTGTCTACTTCGGGCAAAAAATTTCAGGTAGCTGGTCACAAAAGGTGAGCAGGAGTCAGCCCAGCCCAACAAGGAAGATGTTTTCTTCCTTGTTCCATTTCTTATGGATATATTTTCTTTTTTCTGTAATTTTAAGGGATTGTCTCACATATTGTTCTTGAGAACTTTCCTTCCAACTTAGAAAGAAAAAGGGGAATTATTTGGAAATAGTAGGGAGAAATCTGTCTACTACTTTCTCTGAGAGCTAAGTTTTCCTCCTCATAACCAAGCTTTTATGATAATAAATATGGTGCTGGAGAGCCCATTGTGCCTTGAAAGGCCTGTGATGGTAATGACAAGTGTCAACATACAAGTTGGATTGTAAGCATTGTCAATGCAGGAAGAGCCACTGCCTTGAGATCTGACTCTGTCCACCAGCAATCTCTTTCATTTTTTTGTGGAACAGTGGAAAAACTAACAAGCAAAGTATGCTGCTGCTAAGGAACAGACTCATGATCAGCAGTGTGAACTCACAGTAAACAAGAAACTCAGCAAATTAAGACAAGCCATTACTTCACACGTTCTTTTCCTCTAAAGAAACTGGATTCTTGTAAGTTCTTAGTGGCCCATTCCTAGCCTTGTGTCTCTCTTCCGGTTCTACTGACTTCTTTTGAAATAATTCCTGAGTTTTTCCAGGATCTCATGAGTTCCTAAGGATCAATTCTCAAAAGAGTTTTCCTCTCAGTCCAAACCAACTGCACGCTTCACTGTATCACGTTTTCTCTTCTCCCCCCACCAGAGCTCATCCCAACTTGCACAATTCAATATGCTGATATTTCAAATATTTCCTTGTGAAATTGAAGCAACCTGCAACTCATTTCATCATCTGTTTCACCTTATTGGCAGTAATAGGCATCTGCCAGCACAGAGAACAAGGTGTGGAATGTAGATAAAATCCTGAGATTAATTCAATTTACCTCCCTGTATTTTAAAAAAATAAATCATATTTATTATTTCATTCATAAAATGCATCCTCCCTACCATGCTCACCCTTATCTTTCTATTGTTAATGCTATTAAAGGCAGTGACCCATGCCTGAGCATTTCAACTCCACGTTGTTCAAATTTTAAATGTTTTTTTTAAATGAAAACCACTTGCACAGCTATAATTGTGGTCTACCAGGGAGGTCTCCATTAAAATTATCACTTTCAGGGGTTTCATCAGACTGCCATAAATTGCTCCAGACTGAGCACAGCTAAAAGTACTCCTTTTCCCACACCAGTACTGTGCAGAAGCAGAGCACTGGCCCCAGTGTATCACCCCTTCACTTTCAGGATACAGCCAGAGAGCACAGTCTAAGGTCACACTTTGCCTGCCATAACTTTTCACAATTTGTGTTTTGAGACTTAAGACTTCGAAGGCAAGTTGCTGTGTCTTAGAAAGAAAAAAGCTACGTTCAAACTTTAACAAAGGAGATTCCAGCTGTCATCACAAATTATATGAAAGAGAGCAGTATTGTTTTGCTATACAGTGGTCCCCTTGCATTTCTCCTCCATAGGGTGCAGGACTGCTCCACTGAGAGACCTTAGCAGCACTCTATTTTACTGCAGGGATCAGTTGGCTCAACTGAGAGAGAAAAGCATCACCCAGAAATAAGAGAGGTGCCTTTTGCTATTACCATGAAAATCCACACACATTTGGCCAAGTTATAAACCACAGGTGGTCACTAACTGTGTGTTCCTCATTTTCTGGATGCCTGACTCGAAACCCTGGGGGCTGATTTGCAAAGTGCTGAGTGCTGGAAGCTGTAATTGAAGTCTCTGGGAGCTGTGCTTTGAACATATATCGAGCTATAAAAACACTAAGTACTCTGAAACATCAAACGGGGGCCCCAAAATCAGTGGGTCCTTTGACCTTAATCTCCCTGTGACTCAGCTCCCCATCTGTAAAATGGGAATACTGTCACCTTCTTGTCTCACAGGGGTGCTGTGAATTTGAATCCACATGTGTCTATTAAGTACTCAAAACGTTCTGCTGAAAGCACAGCTGAAATACCCAAGAGCAAATCAATAATTTTGTATTCAGCACACTCTTTGGATGATATGAGGTAAATAAGGCCTGGGCCACACTTTGAATGATATGGCCAGATGCCTCTGAGCATCATGCAGCAGGGAAAAAATAAATAAATGTACACTCATGTAATTAAAGACTGACTTGTAATGTGTTTACACAGGGGACCAGAGTTGTGGTTATGTGGGCAACTTCAGCTTTGGCATTTCCAGAGCAAGAAAAATATCATTGCTACTGAGGGATGGTGTACAGTGAATTTTGACACTCAACACTGTGCAGGAGGTAGGTGGAAAGTGCAATGATAAATATAACTCACAAAATGGGTAAGTTAAAGGTCATTATTCAGGGGCAAAGCAGATTTAAGACAGTGGAATGAAGGACGCCTGCAAAGCCTTTCCTCACTGCCACTGCATTAGGTTACCACTCTAAATCACATAATCATATACTTTGCCTTGGGAACTCTTGCCTCAGCATAGACCACATGTCTACAATATTTTGTTTGTATTCTTCTATGTACTTGCCTAGCTCTTATTTTGCTGCACATTATTCAGTCCCTTCTATGAAGACAGAACTATTAACTTCTGTGTAAGTTTCTTATGGCTCTGGCACTAATTCACAGTTAATTTACTTCCATAGTACATAGAGGCAAGTCACAGGGATATTAAGCTAAAAGGAGCCACTAATTTGGGACTCAATTTGATTTTTCAGAGGGGGTGGAAGGCTTTGTCAATCGATGCGATGGCTATTTGCTGGTAGCAGACAAATCCTGAAATTCAAGGACCTGAGGTGCTCTTCCAGGTACTCTCGGGCAGGGAGGAAGGCATTTGCTGTGAGGGACAGAGATCACTGTATTTACCAACATACCATAAAACCATCTGCTCTAATCTATCCAACCTCTCCCTCACAATCGCTCTCTGTTCACCAAGGTCCTTCCTTCATTCATTCTTCAGGCACTTAAACACAGGCAACTAATTCCTGTCTGGCAAGCCAGGTCCACAGCTCCATCCCTTGTGTATACTTCAAACCCTCCTTGGTCCCACATGTGCTGCCCCGGCCTCCTTCCCAGCAGCATTTTGGCTCCTTTGAGCTCTTCTCTCAGCCTTCCTCTCCTCTCCAACTTTATTTTCCCTCTCCTTAGGGCATCTTCCTGTCACCTGAGAAATGTTTATTGAGCGTATACATGCTGCAGATTTTCAAAACCAGAAGAATTTGGCTAAATTTGTCTAAGCTGAGAAAAAGATGCAGAAGATATACCTCTAAAAACAATGTAAGACCCATCTTAAAAGACTGTCTTTCAGTCTTGGTTGGTCTTTGCAAAGAAAAGACAACAGAATTTAGCATGTAATTTTCCCTTAGCCCTGCTAAAATTTGCTTTTCCTGAGAATGATGAACTTCACTCTGCAGCAGGCACCCAGCAGAGAAAATTTCAATCAATTTCCCAAAATCAAGGTTTGGGGAATAAAAGTAAACATATTCCATAAAAGAAAAGAAAAAAAAAAGTAAGAAAAAGCCTAAGTCTTCTAATAAGGAGAGCTAAGCAGAGATTACAGCCTCAACAGTTATCCATGTGATAGAACATTACAAGTCTCAACTGTGCTCTACGTGTCTTTTTCTAAGACACTTTTTTGGGGGTCATGTCATAGGTGTGTTGTGTATCAAACATTGCACTGCACCCTATGAACAGATACAGTTTCATTACTGAGATTTGGCATTTTATTGGTGGGCCTGTATCAGTCTGAATATTTTAAAGGGTGAAAGAAATTGTCTCTTCTGTAAGCAGCTGAGAAAAAGAAGAAAATAAGAAAGGAGGAAAAAAAAAAAAAAGGAGGCATGGAATAAAGTTTAATTGGTAGGTGAAATATAGCCAGGCAGCAGGATTCAATGGAGGGCAACACCAATGTAAACTGATCATACCTGGAATCTTCCTGAGTATATGCCTGTATATTACTCTGTATTTTACAGCATCTCTATATTTTCTGTTGGTTAAAAAAAAAATATATAAAATACCTCATTTATTAACTCAAGAACTTGTTCTCCAGAGGTGATTGTGATCCATATTCAGTGCTGACAGAGCACAAAAACACTAGCAAAATACTTAAGAATAATTAAAGTAGAGGGGAGGAAAAGAAAGTGCAAAGTGTTTTCTTTTTCACACAGTGGATAAAAGAGCAGTGTGAAACCACACAGGGTTAAGTCGGTGTAAAACTTCCTGTTCTGCTCTGGTCTATGAGAAGTCAAGCATCATCTCATCCTTCTTTAAATTTTCTGTACATTTCCCATTTTATGTGGGAAGGATTGCCTTCAGAGCTCAAAGGGAAAGCCCACTTAACTGTAGGTCCTGAGGCAGGCAGTTTCATGTGGCCTTTGCACATGGGCACAGACCCAGCCAGTCTCCAGCCACTGCCACTAACTGGCCACAGCCAAGTCAGCTTGGCACACCAAAGAAATTACTAGGACCTGTAAGTCTGAGGATCAGTCCTGATACTTCCAGCCACATAAGAAATACTCCATGTGATATCAGTTTAAATTCTGAGCAATTACACCCAGTCACAAGTTGGTGGCTGGCTAGGTTAGATGTCCATTAAACCCAGCCCTGGCTTTTCCTTATTCAAGCTCTGTGATCACCTGTCATGGCCATTTCTTGGGGGAAGATTTGGGCTCCCAGCTTTGGCCTGGCTTCCAGTGCATCACTTGCAATGGCTGTTCACAAGTGATAAATGGTTCAGGTGGTCAAAGGGGAAAAACAGTTGACAGAGAGGAGGCAGAGAAGGAACAACTTGTCACTATTGCATTGTGTGATGTGATGGCAGAGAAAGAAATAGTTAACCCCACCGCAGACCAGTAGTCTGTCAATTTTTCCATCCTTCTGCTACTTCCTTATTTTTTGCCTTTATGAAGTTGGTTATTTACCCCAGTTATTTCTGCTTGCACATTCCTATGGTTCAACTCAAGTGATGCTTTATCAGCATTCTACTACTTATCCAAGTTACAGAAGGCCCATTGCTCTGGAGCTTGTTAGATAGGGGACAGAAAGGAAAGGAGCTTAAAGACAAGCTCAATGCAAAATGAGTAGATGCTTCGAGTACCCATTTCCTTGCCTCGTGAAAAACAGACACCCCTTTACCCTACAACTTCGTGTCAAAATTTAACCTTGGAAGCGAAGACTTCACAGAAGAAAAAGCACTTAAATAGCCAACTGTTTTGATGGTTCACTTCTGTGGAAATGAGCTGCTGTCTTTGATGCATTTATTATACCACATCTGTCTTCTAAATCACAGAGCAATATTAACATCTAGCTTTTGCCATAAATTATAAACATCTAAGTAATTTTCCTGAAACTTACAAGTGAAAACATCACCATCTCAATATCTGTCTTTAACATGTATACTATGGTATATATTTTACTCCCCCCTTCCCCTAAAAAGAAAGATCAGGCACTTAAAACCTTTGGAACAAAGACAAGCTGCTATTTACATTATGCTCAGACTAAGCAGAGTTTGTGATATTAGATGCCATTCCCCTTACTCTATCCCCCACTCATCCCACACAAAGGTGATATTTGTCCTGCAATTAAAAAAAAAAAAGAAAAAAAAAAAAGAAAAAAAAAAAAAAAGGGGAAGGAAACACCACATTTTTGAGACAAATTTTACAGCAGTCTGAATGATATGTGCACTTTTTATGTTTATGAATCCACCATCTAGCAAAAAATAGCCGCCTAATATTTTGACACGAAGGTCATTTGAAAGTTTTACTGCCTGCAAGCCCGATCCATTTTGTTGTCAAAAGGCTCTCTCAGGGCTCTTTAAGGTGTCCCAGCCTGCTCAACTTTCTCTCTGTCTAGCATTTCTATTTCCCCTCCTCACCCCCCTCCCACCAGACTAATTACCAGCTCATTAAGGCTGTCCTAATGAATTATGTTACAGCATTAAGAAAGGGTTTGGAATAAATGCTCATTTAGGTACAGGAGGAGGGACAGAGAGATCACTACTTGAGTCAGCTTTGCCAGCTGAAGCTAACTTGATCTGACCACACTCAACACCCCAACCTCCTGCCTCCCCCCCTGCACAATCATAAATATTTCAGCTGAAATGAATTTTTGATTGATATAAACATGCTCTTGGGAGGAATTGGCTTCCTAATGCCACAGGAAGAGAAATGCTCAGGAAGGTTATACTATGTGCGCATTGTGCTTGTGCTCTATGAGCCATGCTCCTGAACCTGCAAAAGAATGAGGAGTAACAGGGGATGTGGAATGCTCTCCCCTTGCTCAGTGCTGTCAGGCAGAAAGGCAAAGGCACCCAGTGGTGGACAGCACTTGTTTATTAAAGGCACTTCTGCTATATTTTGGATAACTTGTGAAGGAAGCTAGGCAGAACAGCTTCTGTTTAAGATCACTCCACACTGCATAGTGAAATTGTTCCTATTTCTTTTACAGAACAGTAGCATTGGCTCCACGAAGAATTCCATGACCCAGCCAAAACTGGGATCTGCAGAGGTGTGTGATGGTGTCCAGCTCTGACTTGTGAAACTAGATTCTTAATATGATACTTTCTCAGCCAGAGGTCTTTCATAGACCCCTCATCATTTTCCATATTCAGCTTAGACATTTGTAGAGCTAACATTCAAACGTGCCATTTCTCAAAGGCAACTCTTGTATTTTATTAATATCTTGCTCCTCTTCTGCTGAGCAGCTACCTGGGCTTTGGCTCTGTCTCTCCTGAGGGATGTTTATGGTCTGCAACACCCCCTCATGCATCTTCACTTTTCTCCTTGGTTTTTTTGATGCAAGTAGCTGTAAGTGATTGCAGAAGAAAATTATACTTCAAATAGGCCTTAATTTCCTCAAAATGCACAGCTAGCATTAGTTTTCACTACATTTATGTGAAACATATTCCAACTATGGTCAAGGTAGCAATGTACGCACATCAGAATAAGAGAGCTGAACATGAGAGAGATAAGAATTTATCCTATTCTCTTGGGTTCATCTGCTTTTTGAGAGCTCTAATTACTTTCAGATTTTGGCAAAAAATCATCAGTTAATACAGTACCCTCTATTATTGTGCTTCTAGGTTATTTTGTTTTCTAAATGCTTCACCAGAAGGAATCACAGATATCAGAAAATGTTCATTTTTAAGAAATTCTTCAGCTTTGCCATATTGCATTTTTAATGGCTTCATTAGCACACAGCAAGAGTAAATATACTTGCAAACCTATGAGCTGACATTTCCACACAGACCTCAAAACCTTTTTAGCTGTAAAGGCAATAATTTAAGCTGTCT
Organism: Certhia americana; assembly: GCA_018697195.1. Classification (NCBI taxonomy): domain Eukaryota; kingdom Metazoa; phylum Chordata; class Aves; order Passeriformes; family Certhiidae; genus Certhia; species Certhia americana. The sequence continues at coordinate 74,244,107 of CM031859.1, forward strand.
CTTGGAATAAGGGGCCACACAAATTCAGAGCTTTCATACTTTAGAACGTGTCAATAACTGGCTACACTTTAGGAATAATTAAACTGGCTTTAAGCAGCATCTACACCTAAGATCAGATAGTTTCTGGATCGAAGTGGACTGCAACACTTTTATTTCTTTTTAAATACATACACACTCCAGGATTTAGGAGATGCTACAAGCTAACATTTATTTTGTGCCCATTCATCATCTTCCAGTCATAAAAATTAATCGTAATTGCAGGCAAACTTGTGCATACAGCTCCTTGTATTAGATAGACACAAGTATATATGTTGTACAAACAAAAAATATTAGGCATTTTTCACACTAAGAGACAACTTAGCAGTCAAGCACTAGATTATTCTTATCACTCTTTTGCAGTAAAGCAGGAGAGAGAAGGCAAGCACATATATGGGAATTTCTGCCAAAGCAGCAGATGACAGAGCTGTTACAGGACAAATAAAAAAATAAGCAAATTTTCCTTTCCCATCCTTTCTCATCCCAAGTTTCTTGACCTTTTTTTTTTTCTTTCCTTTTAAAATTTTGGTCCTGTTTGGACTGTTTCTCTTTTCCTTCCTTCTCCTTTGAAAAGACAAAGAAGCGTCTGGTAAGCATGGGGAGTGGGGGGGAAGGGGGAAGCAAAATATTTCTTCTCCCCCTCTGGGAGTAGATGCAGCATGCCAGCGGTGTGACAGAAGCCATCCTGCCCCTGGCAGCAAGGCTGGCGGGTGAATTGGGCGGCCGCGGTATCAGCTGGGGCCATCGGCACGTCCCGCTGCCTATCAGCGCTGTGCCTGGCAGCTGGGGAGATACATTTAGATAAAGCAGCCAGCAATCGTTGATAACAAGTCCCTCAAATGTCAGGCAGCACAAAGGGCAGCATTGATTGCTGCTGTACAGCCCGCCTTTCCTTTTCTTTGGTGCTCTATTTTTCCCCCCCTTTTTAATATAGCAAAGACTCTGGCTGGGATAATCTGCCTGCAGAAAAGGCCATTGTGCTGCTACATGCATTGTATTATTCACTAAATAGAATTTATCAATGTTTCTCTGATTCCCTTTCCTTTCTCCCCCTCTTCCCCTCCATCCCCTTGTTACTACCTAGTTGCTTCTTCACAGAGGTGGGCCTGATGCGGCAAAGGACAGACGCTGAGTCCTAGATGAGACATATGGGCTCTCTGAAATCTATGGTATAGATTTCCTCCTCTCTCCCACAGCTTTGGATGGGTGCCCAAAGCTAACACTCATCTCAGCTTTCATTTGTTTCTGACACAGAACTGACATGGTTGACATTTTGGGGCCATTTCATCCCAAAAGTTGCGCCAATCTGAAAAGTATTTTGAATATCAGGCGTTCAATATGTTCTCTCTTTGAGCTACGCAGTTGAGCCCTAGCAACCTACAAAGTTCAGAGTCAACTCGTTGAGATTTGCAACCATATTTGGCAGAGGCTGCTGCCCCAGCAAGAGACACCCCACCTTCTGCCATGAGAATGAAATGAGACTTTGCAGCAAGAAGCAGCACTGGCATAAAACACACTGATTTTGGTTTGTCTCAGGGACCTAACAAGTGCAAATGTAAAGTAACACACTGAAGGTGCATTTGACGTTAAGGGCTCCTGTGCTCCAATTGCTGATGCCTCTAGTGGTTCTCTTCAATTTTTCATCTTCAGCCTTTCTTTCCAGAAAATGAAAATAACGTATTGCCTGCTCCCACATGCCAGCCTTGTGCTGCAGGAGCCATCCACTTAGTGTTTACAAAGTAAAGTCACCAGCAGATTCCCAGAAGGTCAAGCAGTGACACATTTCCAGCCCGTTGTTCAGGACTGTCCTTTGCCACAGTTCCCTTCCTCTTTATGCCTGAGAGGTAAAAGGGGACCCAGCCTTCAGGCATGCTCACTGCACTCACATCAACACACTCCCCCTCCTGTTATCTTTTAAACTGATATGAATTTAAAGCCAAATCTTTGGTTCAGTAATGAACAGGCTGTTCCCAGCTATTAAAAAAAAAAAAAAAAAAAAACTACAATCCCCAAGATTTTATAATCATTTTAATTATTATAATTTTAGACTTCATACTTCACCAAGAATAGGGCTCAAACAAAAAGTGTGGAGTCCCTAGAGAGATAAAATGACAATGGGTTTTGTCTCATATGCTTGCTATAATTACAACTATTTGATCTGATGCAATTTTGTACTTTTATATTTTCAGCTTTGGTGTTTCAAATGTAAACCTCTCTGAGGATCCTTCTGAAGGCCTGGAGAATTATATCTCTCTCCCTCCACAGAAGCATTTCTTATACTCTCCTGTCTCATGCAGGGATGAGGAGTTGGAAAACATCCACCTCAAGTCACCACAGAGGCGACCACAGCCCCAAAGAGCATTTTTGCTCGTCCTGGGAAGCAGCTGCTCTGCAGGGAAAGCAGGATGCTCCCTGGGAAGGTGCTCAGCACCAACTGCTTTACCAGGTAAAAGCTGAGTGTGCGGGATGAGTCCTCAGGCGGAGTGATGATATGGGCAGGACCATGACACAGTGTACCTGGACTTTGCTTGCAACAAGGAACAACATTTTGTTTCCCATTTACCAGGGTAAAGCAACATGAAGTCTGTCCTCTGTCAAACCAGAGGTCGGCCTCACCAGACTCTGACAACAGCAGCAGCTGTCTGAGGACAAGCACAGGTATCATGGTATGGTTGGAAGCTCAGAGGCAGGAACAGATTTGCACTTCTGTGCTCTATTCTCCCCCCTCTATCCAGAAATTGCACTTGCAGCTTCGGTTTAGAGTTTTTCAGCAGCTCTTGGTGTTTTTTTCCTACTCTGTATTTGTCTACCCCTTTTGAAGCCAGTTTTACAGTGCAAGTAAAGTTAAGCATTTCCCTTTATAAAAATAAACACTATTTTGATATAAGGAAAGAAGGTTGGCAGGGGAAAAAAAGTATTTTCCCCACAGAAATGAGGGTTGGCAGTTCCTGCAGCATAGTGATCTTTTATACTTTTTCCTTCAAGTCTGGAAGTGAAGGGGACAGGAGAGAGTTTGTCTTTTCAGACACAGCTTCTTTGATCAGCGTCATTCACTCTGGAGAATGGAATATTGAATTCCTTTTGCAGTCAGCCTGTACTTAAGCACTTTTGAGTCTGGCTGCAGTTTGTGGACTTTGTGAAACATGAGTATCCCTCCCACCTCTCCTCTGCCTTTCTTCCCTGACATAGGGATTTTCAAAGGGCATCATACTGCTTCACCTGAGAAATGGGGTGTTCTAAAATGTCCTTGGCCATTGCACACATATACAAGGCCATGCTGGGAAACTGGGCAGAAATTGGGCATTACTCTCAAACTGGAGGGCTGCATTCTCACCCCAGGCTCATGGGTAGAGATGCAGAAGGTAGAATTCATGGCCATGTATGACCCAGGTGTAAGTTCAGGTGCAACCTCCACTACTAAAGTACAAAGACCTGAAGAAAAAAACAAAACAAGAAACAAAACAAAACAACAAAAAATTTAAAAAAAACCCAAACCAACCCCTCCCCCCCCAAAACAAAACAACCAACCAACCAAACACCCCCCCCCCCCCAAAAAAAAAACCACACAAAAAAAAAAAATTTAAAAAAAAACCCCAAAAAATCTTAATCTATTAAGCTCTTAGGATTCAATTTTTGACAAGGGACAGTACTTCTAATTACACTGAATGTCTGTTAGTGCTGATATAACCAACACTGCCAGGTTTTTCATTGCAAACCACAAATTTCAGAAGTGTGTAAAAGTCTGCTATGCAAATGCATAGCCTGCAGTGAAACTTGGCAGATAAAGCTTCAGCTGGATAAAGGTTTTACAATAATCTTTGTTTAAAACAAAGTTAATTAAATTTGGGTTTAAGCAGAGTTTCACCCATTTTTAAGTTACAGAATAATGCTAGGACTTAATTGTACCTTTTATCCGAAAATCTTTAAGTACTGAGGCAGCATATAAGCTGCACAGTGCAGTGGGGAAGTTCATTCCCCCTTACACTCATTCCAGAGCAGCACCAGTAAGGAGCTCTGGTTTGGGTCTCCCTCAAACAGGCTGCTCATGCCTCTTCATGCTGCTTTGCAGTACCCAGCTGTGTCAGCAGCCACTGCAGACAGAGAGCAGGGAGTGCAGAATCAACAACCTGGGGGTTCTGATGACTAATTCCGCTCCTGCCCCAAGCTACACCACCCTCTCCATCACGAAGGGTTGCTGTCTATTCACTGTATGATGAACCCCTGCTCTGCACAGTTCTGTTTTGCCCAGGTGGAACAGAGGATATGATAAATCAAACCCAGTGAATTTAAATGGTTCTTTTATATTGCATAGTAAATTAAAGACACACACAACAAAGAAAAAAAAAAAACAAAAACAAAAAAAACAAACAAAAAAACCCAAAAAACCAAAAAAAACAAAACAAAAACAAAACAAAACAAAAAAAAACCAACAACAAAAAACAACAAAAAACAACAAAAAAAAAAAAAAAAAAAAAAAACAAAAAAAAAAAAAAACACAGTGCTGTTGTATTAGTCAACTTTTTACTAGGGAGGGAGATAATGCTTCAGAGGCTCTCATTTTAAAATGTATCTGTGCCCCAAACTAAAAAGTTAATCAGTTCATCCATACAGCAGACTAATTACTTTTGGTGTTTTGTATTTCAGCAAGGACAGGGAGGCAACAAAATATATTTGGTCAACTCATGAGTGGGTACTCTACTACATACAACATAGAAAAATTATTACATTTTATCAAAGCATGAAATTGTTTTAAGAAATTGAACTAAAACAAAAAGAACATTTAGTGCCAAGGGTGAAAAAATTCTCCCAAGACAGGATGGTTTCTAGCAGTACTTAGCAGTAAGTCTTATAAGGACAGATCCATCTTTTCCCCATTTTATAACCAAAAAAATAGAAGTGATTTTGGTTTGTCTCAGGGACCTAACAAGTGCAAATTTCAGTTAAAGCTGACCCCAGCCCCATCGCCTTTTGTACAGCCAGCCCTTGCTTGTTATCTGACAGCAGGAACAAATAGTCTGTTGAACCTTTTGCTCTGTATGAAAGACCACAGCCATGAGAAAACCACATGGATACAGCAGAGTTTAAAATATCTCTGTTTGCTTATCAAACAAAGAGAAGATAAACACAACACAGAAATTCTGCTTCTCAGGCAAGATCCCAGTGGCCCTCCTGATAGTACAAAACTACTCCAAAATCTCACTGGGGCTGCAAGCCTTTTGCACACACACCACCCAACAAAAGCCACACAAGCACCACTCAGCAAATATTGGATTATCTTGATTTTGTGCAACTCCTTGTTCATACACTTTATCCAAGATTCAACTTTCCCTCACTGACAAACTCAGAAACAGGCCTTTGTGCACCAGTTCCCTTCATGACACAAGTTGTGCAAATTTAGGTAGGGCAGTGCTTTGAGAGCAGCTATTTTGTGCCATCGGGAAAACTCTGATGATGTTCAGTAGGCATGAAAATAGACAGCGTCTCTGCCAGAATCTGGCCTGTGAGAAGCTCAAAGAGATACTTTATTTAGACTTACGTAATTACAATAGGGGAAACTCTTTGATAAATTTTCACCTGGATTAAACCAGGGCAGAGCCCATTCCTTTGTGTGTGAGATGGGGGCATCAATTTGGGAGTGCTGATGCTGGCTTGCACCACTGTGCACTGGGACTTCCAAGAATTATAACACAAATACACTCTGCCCTAACTCCATCAACCTGTCATTGAGCATCCAAAGGGGCTCGTATGATTGAGAACTTGGGCTCATCACTCTCTGACACCTTTTGTAGTTATCTCAAAATTCCCATTACATTTACTATTTGGTTGCATTTTCACCTGTGCCCTCTCCTTAATTGTTTCCAGACATTGAACCATAGGATGGAAAAAAGCTTGTTGGAGAACACAGTCCCGACAACAAGATGCAAAAAGGGCTCTAGGTTCCTGAACTAATGGAAGGAGGGTAGAAAGTTTTGAAAGACACCAGTCCCAAAGGCCCCATTGATAATGCACAGCAACAGCTAGAGGAGCGCACAACATTTTCTTGCGTCTCTGTGGAGTCCTATTGCCAAACCATGCAAATAGTACCAGTGACAGGTACTATAGTACTGCCTGTGGCAGTAGTAGTAGTAGGCTCAGAGATCCAGGAATGGTGGAGTGTTACTTTCCCCAAAATCCATTTGCCACTCACTCCCACTGTAGGGTACTCCCATCTGAGACCCCCAACACAAGGTAGTCCCTGGCCACCTCTGCTTCTCATTGCTCCAGTCAAACCATACTAGGTATTTCTTGATCTAAGAGGCAAATTTCAGCTTTTGGCCTTGTGTTTAGCACTGGTCAAAGACGAGAGTTCTAGAAGTTCCTTCTCTTTGTAAATACTTGAAAGACATAACTTGTGACGCCACTTGTAGATTTAGTATATATTAACATGTTCAAAATGCTAATACAAAAGGACAGGGAGGTACTCACCAACTTCTCATTTTGTCTTTGAGCACAACCCATGTGGGGCTAAAGAGAATGTTCATGAAAAAAGAAGTAGTGAAGTAATCCAGAGTACAGTTCTGAAAAGTTGCTTAAAAGTGTTATGTATGGTCTAAAATTATGCTGGGTCTCAGCAGTTTAAAAAAAAAAAAAAAAAAAAAAAAAAAATCCATATCTCTATGTGTTATTAAGGGTAGCAATTGAGAAAGAAGAAATGGGGAATTATTGAAGACTTAACTGGTCAAAGTAGAGTGTGGGGAAACTTGAAAGGAAGAAAATCCTTTTCCCTCCTCTAGGAGCAGGAAGAAGTAGCAAAGGGAGGAAGCAAGGCAGCAGGCTAGCTCACTGGGGAGGCCTGTAACCACAAAGAGCCCAGGATCAGGCTAGGTTTTCATTTAGAGCCACATACTTACATGGGATTTTTACCCATGGGTGGAGGGAATACATGCATTTTTGAACCATTTTCTGGCTCTTTATACTGCTCTGGTGCATAAGGTTGCTAGAGTGTCTGCAATGACAGCTGGCTTGGGTTTTCCCTCACATGTCTGCTTGCAGCACCATTTGAGTAGCTGTCAGCCTCTTCATCAGTGCAAGGGAACAAGTGCCTTCCCAGCCAAGCAGGAATCCGACATTCTATTTCTGTCTCTCTCCTCTGCAGGACAAATGCTAGGTATCGGAAACAAGGCACTAAGATCAATTGTATCAAGTCAGGAAACCCCCCCCCCCCAAAAAAAAAAAAAAAACAAAAACCAACCAAAAAGCCCACCCACAAAAAATAAACATTCAGAAATTAAAAATAGCAGGAATGTTTAACAATACACACACAAAGAATGATCCATTTTGACTGGCTTATAATAAGTTGGCAAAAATGGTAATGTTTGCAGAGAGACAATGCTTTCATAAATATATATTATGTGTAAGAGAAATTAATTTTTCATCTCTAATCAGGGCTGATTTGAAAAGCAGTCTGCATGCTTCTGTCTCTTACAGCCTCCTCCTGAATCTGATACCTAATCTGAGTCTCAAAAGCGGAGAGGCAGAATGCCAATGATCCAGGTAAAAATGTATAAAGCAGCAGCAACTCTTGCCTATGGCAATGTAAAAGTCAAACCACTGTAGCAGATCCTACCACCTAATGAGCAGGAAAAAGGGGAGCTCTCACATCCGAGATGCAGGCATCCTTAAAAGATTTAGCATCAAGGCTGCAGCTTGAAGGCAAGAATTCAGTCTCATCCCCCCTCAAGCAACTGGACGAGGCCAAGCTTTGAATGTCAGGCCCTGTCATTGCAGGCACAGCACAAATGCCCTGCAGTAATGCCACCACCAAGGCAGCACTCAGTTGTCAGAGCACCAGCAGCACAACTCATAAGAAAACCAGGAAATGCAACAGTGCTTGAATACGAATCTGAAGACAAAGCAGAAACTGCAATCAATTGAGAACACTCAATTCAAGACCGAGAAAAATAACAGTTTGCAGAGAACTTTTCAGCCCTTTGCTTTTCAGTCCTTTTCAGCACTGTAGCAGTAACTCACTGTTGGGTGCCATGAAAGCAAAGGGCTCTGCCCAGGCTGCAGGCAGCCTGTGAGGCTGGACTGTAGAACAGCTGCTCAATCAGCAGCAACATGGCCAGCACTGCTCTGCGATCAGTTCTGCCCTGACAGACAGGCTCAAAAAACAGACAGTTTGGGACAAGACTTCTCTCAGGTAACTCTGACTGTATAAAGGGTAAGCATAAGGTGTATATATAGGGTAACAAAGTTATATAAAGGATAGGAATAAGCAAGTCATCCTAGGTTTTCTATGTAACAGAAAAAAACACTTTCGGATGACAAACCATCCTGCTCATTTTAAAACTCCTTCTAAAAAAGGCCAAGTTACCCTCATGGGATACCCCTCTTCTAACTATGGTGGGTACCTAGACAACTGGCTTAGGCATGATGGCTGTTTTTGCTTGCAAAAGCTATTTTAGAAGATTCTAAGCCTAATTATTGAGCTTATGATCTGACTAGACATTCTCATTCAAATACAACTCACATACTGGGGTTTTTTTTATTCAGACATCCAACAGAAAGAATTTTTTTTTTAAGAAAAAGGAGAATAAAACATACAAAACTATAGAAAAAAACAATTATAAGAAAAAAGATAGTCTTACTTCAAGTTCAATAGAGATTCACTTTTCAGTTTTTTAGTTCTTTTTCTGCACTGGTAAATGAGAAATTGGGCTCCTATGTTCTATGCAGTTTTCTAGCACTTTGTGTGGAACAAACCAGCTCCACACATCAGACATCTAACATACGTTGTTTGCATAACACTTTCAGCTGTGTTGCTACTCTCTCTGAACTCAACAGTTCCCCAAAATTTGGGATCTTGCAAATTGTTTTATTAGGAAGAAGCATTTGGCAGTAGAGCCTGGTATCTATTATAGAAACTCTGCTCTCTGACAAGGAACACCAAGTCCTAAATGCCAGGTTTGAAGGTGTCACACGACAGGAGATTTCATCTTCACTGGCATCTTTCTATCAGCACACAATCTAAAAAGACTCTCTCTTCCAGTCTGTTCAGGGTTACTCAAGATAGCTGTGCTCAAAGCTTTCCTTTGTGTCTTTTTCCCTGTCATTTCTGAGGCTCACTCAGTGGTACTTCTGGATCATGGATACCTGAAGGGTCCAGGTCCCAGATTCCTCTGACCTGGGCACTAATATGCATATAGAAAATCATCTGAAGATCATCACCATGGCCCAAAGGGTTTAACCACTTCTACTACTTGAAAAGGAGGACAGCAGTTGTCCTTAAACTCAAAATAGAGCTATCATTGGGTCATGCTATATAATCTGAGGCTTTGATATCAGGAACATTTTTTAGTGCACACATGTGTATGATCAGAGATTGGACTAAGATAAAGTGGAACCTCTGGGTCGCTGTAATGAATAAAAGTATAACAAATAACATTAGCAGGACCTCCCTAATTTCCTTTCTATCAATTCTAATGTATATTACCAATGCATATATCAGAGTAATGTAAAAGAACTGGGCCTTATTTAAATTAAATTCTTTTGGACTCAAGTCCTGTTTCCTTCTGCATCTAGAATACGTGATGAGAAGACCATATACAGCACTACCTCCAGCTTCTTGTCATCTTACAGCATACTCACAGGGTTACTCATGTCATTGTTATGAAGTCATTAAAGCCACGTGGTATACAGAGGCAGCCTGCTTCTATTTCTGGTCCAGCTCAACACTGTGGGGAAAGCACCATCCTTTCCTAAGTGGAGTCAGGCTCCCACGGAAACTATGCTGTTGTTATCTTGGATTTGCCCTTTCTGATCACCAAGTTCCCAGTGGCCACTTGTGGAGCCCTTAGAGATGCATTTGCCGTCTTTGTTGGAAACTGCCTGGGTAAAACATAAGAGCCTATCTGGGTAGAATAGGTCTTTGTTCTTAGTATTAGAGCTCTGAAAGCAAAACAAAAGCCAATGTCCTCAATGAAACAAGTCCAAAAAGGTGGAGAGAGTTCTCCTGATCATGCTTGAACCACTCACATCCAACACACAGTACTCTGAAAAGTACACCTGGAAGATCCTTTCACCCTGGCTAAATTAAGTGTTTCTTACCTGCAATACCAGATTGAACCGCTAAAGCAAGATTGTAAACAGGAGAAAGGCAACTAAAGGGTGAAGAAGAAAGATCCTCTCTACATTTCAAAACAAAACAGGAAACTTATTAGCATTTAAATGAACAGACTATCTGTATTGTGAAATCCCTATGAACTGTTGTGCTCTACACAGAAGTGAATCTTGACCCTCATTACCAAAAGCCACCCTGCATGTGACAGGGTGTTTGTGAAGCCAGAGAAGCAGATGTTCTCCAGACCAACATCTCTTCTCTCCCTGTCTGCCTGCAGTCAAGAGAGACTAGACTTGGTGACCCAAATGATTTTTGCTGCTTTTGTTTTCCTTAATAAATAGCATTAATATTAATATAATGGGAATGACAAAACAGAGAAAAAAAAAAAAAAAGCAACATAAACCTCGAGCAGGACACCAGCTCAGCAGTGAGCTGCACAGGTCAGCACCATGCAGTGAGCAATAATCTGCCTATTTTATATCTGAAGGGATAACAAATACTCACCACAGCCTGAATGCCTACAGAACTCCTACTGCCAAGAGAAGGATTGTCACATGCATGGGGTTGTCATGTGCTGCCAACAGCAGTGCTACTGAGATCTCTGCTTAATGCTTATATCCCAGTTTTTTTCCTCCATAGCATAGCAGGACTCAGCCCTGAACCCCAGCCTTTCTCCAGCTTGGCAGCTGCACCAGGGAAGCAGGGCCTGAAGAGGAGGGAGGAAGATAAAGGCTCTTTCGGGCTTAGGAGGAAGACTGCTCCAAGGAAGAGAAGCAGTAGAGGGCATTGCTTTCAGGGAGAGGAAGACAACGAGGCAGGCCTGGGAAATGAGCTACATCTGTTCAATCTGAAGTTATTTCCAGCATGTGCTGCATTATGCAGGAGATCAGCACAGAGATACCATGGTGTTCTTCAAATCTGGACAGACACCTTCAAATCTCAAGCTGCCTCTTCATAGCACAAGTTGTTGGCCCAGAGGCAGCTTCTCCAGTGACATAATGATGAGCAACATTCTTGCTGGATCCATCCCCACATTTTCTTCTGCTTCCCTCACTAGGTTTGGTGAATGGATGTGGGCATACTTCTGTGGCATTGCCACCTCATTACATCATTATTATGTCATTAATCTAGTACTCTAATCATAACTGCAGCTGAGGACTTGTACAAGCATTTTTCATGTTCCTTGTTTCTTTCCTAGTAAGATTTAAGCTCTCAGGAAGAAGAGCTAAAAACATGAAATGAATACACATCAAACTGTGAAGTACAGAGGAAGAAAACTCTGAAAAAAAGTCATGACTTCTCAGCTCAGCAGGTATGCTAAGGGCACAGCTGAGGTTAGCAGTCTAAGAGGCCTTTGTCGATGTGATGTGAGATCCATGCACAAACTTCATGAAAAATTTGTGTGTGCCAGTGACTGCAGGGCAACTGTAATTAGTCACAGGCAATGACAACAAAACTTGTCCTGAGAGACAACATCAGAACTCACAAGTCTGAATAAAGCTAGAAATAAAAAAATAAAAAAAAAACAAACAAAAAAAAAAAAAAAAAACCACAAAAAAAACCCCAAAAAAACCCACCAGCCATGATGAGAGAGAATATACTTGCTCATCCAAACAGAATCCTGACTCTTCTTCTTGAAGATGAATTTCAAGTATCTCTGCTAATGTTGCTGCCCAGCAAGAAGGTCATGCTTTAGGATTTAGCTTTTATATTTTTCAGAACCTTTACTGCTTCAGTGTATAACTCTAAAACTCCATAGCCTGTCAGCTACTGTTCTCCCATTTTATTCAGATGAAACAATTCCTCTCTAGGCCTGAAACTCAAGGACATGTTATTGTCTCAGGCCTCAAGAGATGTATACAACAATGAATATGGGGGCCGGGGTGGGGGGGGGCAAACTTGGAGTAAATAACTTCATTACCTGAAGGTGTAATTGGAGAATTTACCCTGATATACAAATGGACCAAACTTCTGTGTGAAAAACTCATGATCATCATCCATCTTGGGTGTAGCCCCTTGGAGGCTTCTGAATGCCCAAGGTGTACCTACTGAAGGCCTTCAATAAATACCCACTTTTATTCTCTTGTCTAGCCTCTGTTTAGGTAGCCACTCCAAAGCATCAAAGCCAGACTGTCTCTCCAAGCAAGCTCTCTTGAGCAACTTGCTCATAAGGATTCAGCTGCCAATTAAAAATTAAAATTAAGAAAATTGTATTTTTGTGTGTTGTTAAGAACTTTTAACTTATGCAGGCCAGCTCAAAAAGTAAAAATGTACCATTTCCATAATCATGTTTCAGAGGGGAAGGAAACAAACATGATTGCAAAGCCACTAGCTCCAGTTCCTCCCCTAATCCTCCAGTGGGACCAGAGAGAGAAGCCACCATGAAAGAGCACAGCTCATTAACAACAGGGGGAGTAAAAGCCCCAGAAATCTCAGTTTCATTCATAAATGAGTGAGCACAGCTCGTACATGGTTGCAGCCACCTGAGTATAAGTAATGTCAGCGTAACCTCAATCTCTTGAGCTGTATTGACTCATCGTAAAGATATACTACCTCAGCTTCGCAACAATGGCACACTTTCAGCATTTATCCTCTCCTTCTTTTCCACAACATTTACTGATTCCACACGGTGTAAATTCAGAGACTGAACAAAAACCTTAGCTTAAAGTAATTGATGGGGATGCGCCTATTGGATACCAGTGGACGGAGCTGTTGTGCAAAACCCAAAGTTTCAGAATGTCCAGTCATTTTTTTGGACAACTAGTGATCAAAAACTCCAATTTCATTATAATTTATTTTAATTAAAATTAGGTTTATTCCTTAAACTTCTCTACATAACCTTATTGTCAGTGTGCCAGCCATTTAATGCATGAATTCTCAACATCTGCTGCTGCACTTTTGAACCTGAATATATTGTATATCCTAGAGCACCACTGAATTGCTTTTCAGAAACAAAAAAAGTACAAAATGTAAAGTTATACAGAATGACAGAGAATTCACCTAAGGACTCACCAACCAGTTGATGACCAACCACATTTATTCTCATGTAAGAGGCAAGAGTGAGGATTTTATTTAATTTGAATATAGAGAAGCCTACTCTACATGGTCCTCAATGGATGCTTGCATGCAAATCCTGATATTGAAAAGCCAGGTGATTACTACAATCACAAATTTAAAGGACTGTAAATGGTGCATTGAAGCCTACAAAACCCCAGACTTTTTATTCTGAAGGAAAGGAACAGAACTGAGAGTCAGTAACTGCTGGGCATACCCAGCTATTAAAGATCAAACTTGGGGAATATTAAATAATACAGGCAACGTATTGGAGTTTCAATCAGGACAAAATAGAGCAATAAAAGATAAGAAACAAACAACCCAGAATTGGATTACCAAGTACAGTCTTACTCGATTCATGCACTACATCCTACTATATACTGCTTTTCATCAGAAGATGGAATTTAATGTGAGCTGGGGAAGAATGGCTGCATGTGTAGATATGTGGATGTGTTGGTGTGTGGATGGGGGTGGGAAATATTAATAAGGCAAGAACAAGTGAGCATTAATTACAAATGTTTCTCAAATGGCTGTTTCTTATTTTAGTCTCAGATATACTAGTAGATGTAATAATTTTCTTTTAAAAGCATGGAGAAATGTTTTCTTTTTCCTTTTAGCTGTTTTGAACAGAGCAGAAAATCAACATAAGGTGTGACAATAGAATATAATTATCTACTGTCTTCAGATTTCCACGTTGTTTTGAAGCTGCTGAAACATAATTAGGACCTCTTTTGGTGAGAAAGGTGGGACAAGAAGTGTCCTTATTCCAAAGGCTGCCCACAGACAAAATCTGCATGTCCAGGTGAAGGAGAAACCAATCTTCTCTCCTTTTATAGGTGGGGAGGGTCTTGGATCATTGCTGTCTCTTCCTGCTTTTTACCAGCAGCCAACCCAACTGGGACAGCATAGTGAAAAACTATCTTCTCAGTGTACTTTTTTTCAGAGCAAGAGGCACGATGCCAAAGCTGAGAAGTCTTATCTCAGTCTACTGCTGGGAGACATTGTAAAGTCACAGCCCAGTTCAGTGATGTCAAGAAACTTATGTTTAAAAGGATTAGATTTCAGCTAGGTATATCCAAGGATATTCTCCTGTCACATGCCACCTCAAAAATTGGACTGCAGTATGAGGTGTTGCTAGTCAATCATTAGCTACTTTATTAATGGGGAATTAAACTGATTAATGGAATTAATCCATTATGCAGACTGAGCACACACTGAGTCCATTTGTACAGAGTGAGAAAGCCAGCCATTTGCCTACCAAGGGAAAGGCTTTCTGACCTTGTACCATCTACTCATCTTCCAAGAGCAGGTAGATAACAAAATAAGTCTAAACTCTGAAGTGATGTGTTGGGGGGGTTAAAATATAACTACTTGACTTCTACTCAGTAAATCTGTCAATAATGAACTACAGCCCTTTTGCTTCAAAGGGCCAGAGATGCCATCACATTATGTCCATGTTGGTTCATACTAATTTAGGAAATATTCTACAAAATACATTCATTGAGCTAAACAACCAGTGCAACTAGGTCTCCCTTGTGTACTCTGATAATGATTTTTACCTAGCAGCAGCTGGAAACCAATAGATCTGATGTCTTTCTGGAGAAGCTTCTGTTCCTAGGAAGGTCATTCATCAAACAGGTTTCTTTTTTCACTTGAGACAGGAGAGATGTTGAGGTCTTATAGATCGGTAAGGTGTTAGTTTTGCAAATAGCAGAGAACCAGCTTTCAGTAATTACTTCTCCTTTCAAAAAGGGCTGCAAAAGAGATCTTTGAGTAGGCTGTACTTACTACAGTGATAAAAAGAAAACAGAGTAGAAAACAATGATGCAATTAATAGAAGTAGACAAGTGTGTCTGAAGCAAGGTAAAATGTTCTCCAGGATGCCCAAGATCCCAGACAGAGCAAGTAGTCTCAGGAGATTTGGTAATCTCTCCTGCCCATCTATCATAAACCTGGCAGCCCAGAGACCTCAGCTGAACCAAACCCCAGCCTTTGAATAGTGTGCAAGAACCCTATTTCCAAATTTTCAGACTTGTTTTCTTCCAGGTTTTTCTTTCTACAAATATTTCAAAAGGTCTGCTTCAATCCAGAATAAAGCTGGGTTTTTTTATTTCCTTTCCCAAATATTCCAAAGAAAGGGAAGGTACAGATTTCATTTCAGCTCTAAACATAATTCAGTCTTTTGTTTTACTAATTGTATACCATTTCATAAGTCATCCTTTAAGGAGCTTGCTCTAGTTAACTGCTGTCAGAGCAGAACCCTACATCATACTATTAGTACTCTTAAGATTTTCATAGTAGACCTGAACAATAGAAATCTAACAGCAAAGGGCTATAACAAAGGCAATATTCTCTTGTTTATAAGTGACCTGTGGTTTGCCTGACTACTGGTATCCTACCCTTCAGAGGTCCAGCATAATGAAGGCAGCTGTTTGGTAGTTTTGCCTGAGGGAATGGTGCAAAGAGGAGAAAGGCAGAGGGAGAACAAACTGAATCACAACATTTAGGCCTTGAGATAGAGGGTATGATTGGGAAGGGAAAGAAAACATGACGTTTCTATTGCTTCCCAGCAGGTACTGCTGCCAAAAGAAGGAAACAGGAAGAGAAACCATGCCAAGACTTTTCTGGCTTGCTTACTGCAGTGGAGAGATCAAACAAAGTTACATGGAGAGCCCCAAAAGCCATTTATCTTTACACTTTAGGCTTCCCTGGCAGGACAAAAATGAGAATAAAAGACATGACCACAACATGAAATTTTCAAAGCAAAACCCTAAAGTGAGAGAAACATACCTATTTTAGAGTTTTATTATCAAATGGCTCACAAAGCTTTCCAAGAGCCCAGGCCAGTTAGTATGCAATGTCAGATCAGAGTTTCTGGTGAATCAGAAGGCTAAGATATTAGATGGCTTAAGTCAGACCCATGTAGTAGACTTGGTGTTTTGTTTCCCATTCACAACCAAACTTTACTATATTCTTAGAATTTCCTTAAAAAAAAAAAAAAGTCCAACAGCAAAACACATAAAAAACCCCTAACTTATGAATACTTCTTAATATTAAAGTGCAAACTGAATGAGAGGAGGAAAGAGGCTGCAGTCCTGTATCTACCACCTTCTTGCAGTTATCCCTGCTCCTGTGGCACTCTTGTGGTATTTACATTACCCTGTTCCAGGTCTGTAGTTGTACATTCCCCTGTCTCAGCCTTTGGCTCTCCTATATTCACCACCTGAGATGGTGCAATCAGACTAAAATCACTGCTTGAAAATCCATTTATATCACATCCATGATTTTTAAAAAGTGTGTCTAGTCATGTGCACTTTCCAGTTTTATATTAGGCCCAGAAACAGCTGGGCTGTCCAAGAGATTTCATCAAGCATAAAAGCAGGAGAGAATAAGCAGAAAACTTTTAAATATAGTTACAGGATACATATGTATGTCCTGCCACAAGGTATTTAAAGCTTAAGAAGTTCATAGGTTGTGAAGTTATTATAAAACGTGTTAGCCTGACAACGGTGAGTCACTTATTCTCAAGTCATCCAAGCACTAAAAACTGTGGGTGGAGGTGAAGAACTTATAAAAAATATTATACAAATAATTATTAGGACTATTATTACCCAGAATAACCATAAGGAATACAATGGATTCTTATTATTATTTGAAGAGTCATAAGATGAAGGAATTAACAATGCTAAGTGACTTCTTTCTCATTAATAGGAGAATCAAACTGTAAAAAATGTAGCAAGGAGAACGTAGAATCTGCTGAATGGAATTTTTTAGAATTCAGACTTGCTATACTTAGACTCTTACAAGTGGAAAACCATTAGAATACTGCCAGAGGTCAGCCGAAGCACAGAATTGTGTATTTAAAGAAACATTCTTCACTGAACAAACATGCCTGTGCTGACATCACTAGCTAGCTCCAGCTCCACAATCCCCTGGTTCAGCTAGGAAGCACCCATACCATTGCTCCTTAGTAAGCACCAACAGAGAAAATAGAGATGGAAGAGACCAGCAAACAGATAGACAAAGAGCACCATTGAAATCAGCACTTCTGTGTTTCCTATGAGGGGCTAAATCCTCATTTTTTCACGAATATTGAAATGAGTATATTGGAGACAGTAGATGAAACTCAGGCATCCACATCTACCATCAGGCAGACACATGTTCCAGCTTCCCTTGTGTAACTGTTTCTTGCTGAAACTGATCTGTTCCTTAGAAGTTTGTGATTTCCAGGATATGGGGCAAATTCATAATGAGGTCTAACACAGCACAAACAACTTCTTGCTAACTCTTCTCATTGATCCTTCAGCTCAAAGGTAAGATCAAGTGCTGGCATCCACTTGTGCTGTAGCAGCAGACTAGTGTGCAAAAACCATAAAACAGACCCTTAAAGCTTGAGGAGAAGAAACCTCCTGCTTTGGGTCCTATTGAGTGTAAAGCTAATGGAAGAAGATCAAATAGGTCTTTGTCTATCCAGTCCTATATGTTATTAAATCCGTTGCAGTATTCTAGGACAATGCATTGAAGCTATTGTGGGTAGAGACTCATATTTCAATCCTGTCACGTTTATCCACACACAAAAGACCAAAATTATTCTTCCTGCTAAGATAAGTATGTTAGATGACACAAAAAGAAGCTGTGTGAGAGACCACATGGTTTTACCCATTCTTTCCTGCCTGTGTTGGACCTTATACAAAGTGATCTCTTGTCTTTTCAGAAAGACAGGCAGTAGCCATTTATAGGTATGCAGCAGAGAAAGCAAGAAGCATAATAGCAACTTATTTGGTGCCTAGCAATGGGCATATAAAGGGGATTTGATGGGAAGATTTATAGGCAAGGAAGAAACAATTTAGAAAGCTTCTTCAAGTGCACTGTGTAACATTATTGAAGTTTTCAGGTTTTTTCTGTCCATAGCACAGTGCCAGACGTTTTGAAAAACAGCTTCATAAAACAATCACAATGATTTTAATTAGAAGTGAAAGCAGCTTACAGTATGCAAACACATAGCAGGGAACAAATATACCTACAAGCTGATTAGAAGCTCTTCCTCAGAATTCTGCAAATAAAAAGTCAAAAACCTACTTTAAAGAGCCCAAGAGACCTGCAGAAGATGAAACAATTCATTCAGACACAGCACATAGGACTTTGGGGGAGGAGGGGGGAAACCATTATTTTTCAACTTTTCAGGTTCCACATATACACAAAAGGCATAATGAAACTATTATTTCCAGCTAACCACAGTTTCTGTCACAAGTTAACCCCTTTGTAGGGGCATATTGTCAAGGCCCTGTGGCCTGCTCAGCCACACCTGCTAGCAAACTGGCTTTTTGCTCTGTTCCACATGATTTGCACAGGAACAGCTGAGGCAAGGGTAAGTCCTCCCCTTTGCAGGCACAGGAAGCACAGCAAGGGACAGCAGTTTCCATGGACAATAAGAGCCATTTTGCTGGTTCAGACTAAATGACCAACTCAAGTACTTTCCTCAACTGCTACAAGAAGACCCACTCACACATATCTGAAAATCCTGATCCCTGCACCATGTCTTCACTCAAGCACAGTGCCAACAAGGACATATTTATCAGCAATTTCTCTTCATCTCATCATTGAGATGTTTCTGAAAACCTAGGCTTTTTCTCTGAGAAGAAAATCAGAGGGGGATCCCAGTAATTCAAGGAGACATCCAGCTTCACAGTACACATAAAAGAAAAAAAAAAAAAAAAAAAAGATGAAAGCTGTTGGACTGTTCTTTCAGCTCTGCCTCAGATGTATTGGAGCATACTAAGGAAATCACATTCAATGTCTCAGTTTCCACTCCTGTGTCTGAAGGGTATCACTACTGCCCAAAACCATGCAGGTATGTGAGGGTTCAGGATACATATGATACTCTAGATTTTAAAATTGAAAGCTGTACATACAAGTGCAACAATCTATTAGAGTATCATCAAAACTGAACCCAAACATCGAGGGACTGTTTCAGTGGGAAAGAAATGAAAATCATTTCTCTTTGTTCTCTAGATTCCAGGATATGAGCAACATTGTCAAATAGCTCTAGAAAATAACATTCAGTGAAGCAATAAGGGCTTCTCTTTGTCAAGACTGTTACATTATAAATTCATTTTATTCTGAGTCAGAAGACTCAGAAATCTTTCCTGGGTTTTGTTTACATGCTCTTAGAATTGTCTCCCTCGTTGTCATATTCTCCCTTACCAATACAGTAAAAACAGAAATCCCAATGCTCTGCATTACAAACTACCCAGCTTTATTAGGTTGGAGAAACAGTACCACAGATTTCATCTATAATATAAATAATCTATAATTGCAAAGTATGAAGCGATCATTTTCTAGAGTTAAGGAACAGATAGAAAACAATATGAAGATGCATAAATAAGACAAAATAGAAATCAGAATACTTCAGGGCTTTCCAGGGTGGTTCTAATATTAGTCAGGTTTCCTGTTTCTTTCATCTCTACCATCCCTTTGCACTTTCCCTCTATTTTTCTAACGTCCCATAGTCTTTCTTTCCTCACTTCTGTTCCAGAGACAAGATTCAATTACAGACAATATAAAGATAATATTTCATTGAGGCCAGATGACTAAGAGGTGTCTCAGGACTGAGGTTACTGTCTTCTCTAACACAAAGGGAGAGGATGTCCACTTTTTATTTATTTAATTATTTAAACTTGTGATTGTTATCTTGCTGTAGATTGCAAGGGGCAACAAGTGCTTGCAGGTTTTACTAACAGCTAGACAAGGTCAGGACTAATACAGAGGCTGATGATTCAACCTCAGCTAATTCACCTGTCAGTAAAACCAAAAATACCTTGGCGCATCCACTGCCCTTTCACTGTGTAACATTAAAAACTGCTTTCCTGTCACTGAAGACAAATTAAATTGTTCTGCCTAGTAATAGCTTTAATGAGCTTCTATCTAATGCAGCTCTGTAAGCAGAGGGCTTGCCTTCAGCACGTGGACTACCCTGCAGTGGGTCTCAGACCCCCCTCTTGAGCCTGAGCCAGCATACTCGGGTGGATTGGCACTCAAGTTTCACAAAGGTGTATGTTCAGTCATAGCAACTCTCTTCCTTTGCCTTTTCAGCCTTTTTCAGT
The DNA here is from genome assembly GCA_018697195.1 of Certhia americana. Taxonomy (NCBI): domain Eukaryota; kingdom Metazoa; phylum Chordata; class Aves; order Passeriformes; family Certhiidae; genus Certhia; species Certhia americana. The sequence continues at coordinate 74,264,402 of CM031859.1, forward strand.
AATGAAAAAAAGAGAAAAAGTCCATGAATAATCAGGATAGTTATGCTTCATATTTAATGACACAAAAACCTCAACAGGGTTAGATAAGCATGTAACAGGTTCAGGTAAGCATGTGAGCTACCCACCATCCATAAAGAGAGACCTCCTCAGGTAATGGACTCTCTCAAATACTGGCCCTACTGAAATAAGTGTCAGAGCTCACATGGACTTCAGAGTAGCAATTTTACCTTCCTTAAATTGCCAGAAATTACAAAATTGCTGTGAATATCCCAAGGAATAGACAATCCAGAGATTTCAGGTACTTTTGTTTTTTCAAGATATCAGTACTTCATAAAGAGGCTTGGCCACAGCTTTGATTTAGGTTAAAAGGAGCACATAATAAGAGACATACAGGCATTAGCAGTAAAGCAAATATATTTTAGCCTGACTTTAAACAGTGCTCAAGTTACTTTGTCTGTCTGGTCATTGTCATCCTCCCCATATTTTTAAGAGCTGCCTGAGATGTTACATCTGCCTTCTTCTTTTTCTTCCTTCTAGAAAACTAGAAAATTTGAAGTGTGGCTTGGCTAAGGCCACTGTTAAGAGAACTTAAAAACCTTACTAGTAAGGTGACTTTAAAGCAATCTTTAATACGTTGTTCTAAAACTACCTCCAATTTTTCAAGACAAAAGTTTTAAATCTCACCTACTGGATGAAATAGGAAAGAGTTCAGGTTTTTTGTGAAACACTAGGAAGAAATACCATTTTTATGTGTAACACTTAATAATGATAGCACCAAATTCATTTTTTTGAAAGTAAGCTATACTAGTGGGCAGGTTTTCTCCAGCTCAGAAGTCCTGCTCCACTTTAGCATTACTCTCCTGAAGGTAGAGATTACTCTTTATATGAGCTGATACTATGCAGTGTATAAAAATATTTTGCTTAATTTTAAGAAAGGAGGGGGGCAAGAATAGCCATGAACTAGAATTTATAGTTCACAGACATTTCCCCAGGTGAGGAAAACCTTTAACTACCAATGACCTTAGTAGCAGCTGCTAGCTGTTACTAATAGATGACAGCAGTAAGAAATATAATGAAGAAATAATAAATGGAGTTTTATCAAAAGAGGGACTTTTCATTTTAAATGCAGTAGCTTTTTGAATTTCAGGTTTCAGGATTAGTGGCCACTCACTTGTCTGTTTGACTGTGTCTATATCATGCAGTTTACTGAGACCGTGCCATCAAAACTTCCCACCTTGAGTTTGGATTGACCCTTTAAGGACTTAAGAGAAGCTTTAGAGAGAGAATTAAATTCACAGGTGTGCCTATAAAATTAAACTGCTGCTTTTTGATAGACCCATAACTTTCCTGAGACACTGAGTCCCTTCAGAAAGATTATAGCCTGATCCAAACAGAGCAGCAAGTGTACGAGTTGGGAAAGCTACCACAAAATAGAAGAGTGGTCTTATAAAAACCAGTACAATATTACAAGAAGTTAATTGTAATTGTACACACAGATAGAAAAACATTACCGGAACATTACACTCAGAAATACATATGCACAAAAAATTGCAAGCTTTCTTCTTCTGGCTATCTGCATGCCAAAGCACCTGCTAGAGTATAGCCGTAACCTGACTAGTTAAGTTTTCATGGGTTAATACTTTCTGAAACATCATTTCAAGAATGGCAAAAACAGTTCTTGAGGCTCAGCTGCTTGCCTGCAGGACCGCAATTATGTAGTGTACAGCTGAAGGAGCAGACCTCAGGACAGCAAACCTTGCTGCCCTACAGCCCTGGTGCTCACCAAGAAACTTCACAAGTTCCTGCATCAGAGGTTATCCATCTCCTCAAATGGCATGAGCAGAGAACTCAGGAACCTGATTTAGCTGGAGTCAAGTAGGGAGCTTCCACCAAGCAAACAGGAGGAACATTATTCTGGTTGATGGGCAGCTGGGAGCACTGATAGCTTCTGCTGGCTGAAACAGGTTTAGAAGTGGGCATTTCTTACAGCACACTCTAGCCTATACTGGTAACCCAGCTGGGTGCATAACAGAGCCATGAGGCAGAAAGTAACCCTGATAGCAGCAGTAGCTGCCAGTCTGCTTCCTCCTCAGAGGGTACCAACAACACAAGGGCAATGGGTGAACACAGCACATAACCTTTATAAGCTGTCCGTGCTTATAGCCTAAGCTACCACAGTCAGCTGAAACTGAAGGGTGCATGACACCCTTACCCTTGTCTGAACATGGTGATGGTTCAGGAAAAACTATGCACCAAGTCTGTTTCTGAGTATAAGCCAACATATCCAAATAATAAAAGACTCTAGGTACTGGAAAATCAAAAGCAAGGTTAAATAACAACATTGGTCTATTAAAAAAAAACTAAAATAACATATGATCATGAATAACACATGACCATGAACTTGTGTTGCAACCGTCATGAAGATCTGGGCTACAAACACACTGGGGAACCTTGCTCCAAAACAAGGAGAAAACCTCCAATTCCCATGCATAGGGAAATAAATTTGCAAGAATAAAAGAAATGTCTGTTTGATCAAATGGATCAAATCCTTCCTTTCTTACCTTGTAGTCACTTATTACAAAAACATCTGTATAAAGCTAAAATATTATTCGTGCAATTATCAATTATTGTGCACAAGCTGAAGGTCCAAATTAACATAACAGATCTGCAAAACAGACTATAAGAGCAATTCTCATCATACCCATGCTAGGTAAGCTTTACTCACTACAGAAAAACAACCCAAGGCCTCAGGAACCCAACACAGCATCACTGAGGAGCCTTCCTAGCTTCCTTCATCAGCTTAATAGCAGGCTGATAGCCAGCTGCTGAGGAACAGTAAAAATTACCTGAGGAAGTGGATCCAGCTGTTTCCACCATTAATAATAGAATGGCATCAGGTGAGAGACCTCTGGCCATCTGTGGCCTCTGCTGCCCTTACAGAAGGCAGTCAGCCTATCTACAGTGGCAGGGCCTCAGCACACCAGCTGGAGTTGCCCCTCCACGGTGAAGTGGGGGCAGACAGTGCTCATGTATGGCATCTTTGTGTTGGTATGAAGTCTGTAGAATGAGTTTTGCTGGGCTCTGAAGAGAGATGAAGAAAGCACTTTTGGCCAAAACTGCTGGTAGGTGTGTGACAGCTCTGTATCTGTAGCCAGCATGCTGACATGGCTCCATCTTTCTCTTGTCACTACTGCAAGGTTTCCGATGAAGGAGACTTCCAGGAGGAAAAGTTGTTTAAATGACTATAGCAGGAATTTATCCTTCAATTAAATAAAAAGTCCATAGAGAAAAAAACTACAAAAGCCAAAGGAGACTGATATTTTGACATGGCAATGGTTCAGATAGCTGCAGGGCTATTTCTGGCTGTTTAACTTCTCATGCAGATTGGTGAATGACTCCTCTTCTTTCCAAAGCAAAGCAACACAGTCCTAGCAGTGCTGCCAGCCAATGCCATGGTCCTCCAGCACAGGCCTCAACTCCGGCACAGGTCAACTTTCCTCCAGGAAACCTCTACTTGTCCAGCAAGCATCTGTGACCCATAGCCTGAGCAGTGCTGTGTTTGTGGCAGGGCTGCCCAGCTGTCACTTCCCACCAGAGAAAGGAAGGAGTTTCCCCAGACTCTCATTACTCTGTGAGATTAATGGCCAGTGTGGGATGGATGCTGTGCTTTTGGCTGACTGGGATACTGATCCTTCACTGTAGTGTTCACTCAGATGCTTTTTCTTTCACATTTGGAAATGTCAGTGTTGTCTGGGCTTTGCTGGACAAGGCTGGTGCCTGCTTAAAATAGCTTTGAGCTGTCTTACACAGGTGGAGAGGTATCTTTTTAGGACACAATGTGTTAGTGTTACTTGTACCAGTAAGTACAAGTAACTTGTACCAGTAAGTAAGTCCTTAAGCTCCTCCTCCTGCTGCCAGCACAGCCATGGGATAGTGCACAGGGACTGCTGCCTTCTGCTGCCACCAAGTAAGCATTAGCACAGGGAGTCACCCTCACATTCGGGGCAAGAAAGGGCTAGACAAGCTCTTTTACCTCTCTGCTTACATCAGTGTTTGTTCAGGCCCTTAGAGGTATTTCCCTGGAAGTTCAGGCCTGGGGCTGCCACATCTTTCTCTGGCAGACTTCTCTCAAGGTGATTTGGGAATGACCTCATGGATCTTTGGGGCACAGCAGAAGCACCACAGTGAGGTTTCCAGTGTGATGACACTTCCCACCAATGCTTCTGTACTCCAAAGAAGTCACCATGGTGTCAACTGTCTGTGCTTTCTAAGCAGCAAGGAATAGTTAGGCTTTTGTTACTGCTAGTTTGTTTCTAATAAAAAAATTAAAATCTGGAAATAGCACATGATGTAGGAGCCTGGATCTGGGACTGAATCCAGCACTGTCTTTAGAGGACACAAGTCATGAGGGATGTGTCATATTAGTAGCTTGCAGCTAATGGACTGGCAAAGGCTGGAAGCTGCACTGGCTCGTTGCCCAGAGCCTATGGAACTGCTCAGGTAGCAGCCTCCAACAGTTTGGCCAGTGGACCATGACAGTTTCTTCATCCAGAGGTAATTAGCTAAGGTTTCCACAGGGCACCAGCTTCGTTCATAGGTGCCATCATCCCCCTCCTACCTCAGCTGTTTAATGTCTTCCTTGGACCACAAAAATACCTGTGTCCCTGTCCTCAGTTAAGACCTACTGCAAATTTCTAAAGGGGAGTAACTGCCTCTCTGCATCTGGCACAATCAGAGCAATAAGCACTGGAAGATAACAAACAGAGCAGGCAAGAGAAGAGTGTCTGACTGTCCTTTGGGCGAAAGGATGTCGAAGAACCCATTCACAAGGAAAACATCATGAGAGCGACAAGTGACAGCCTGTCCTACCAGTTTATGTCAGAACCAAATCCAGCAGAAAGGCTGCAATGTAGTGCAAAGTGTTCATCAAAGCCTGGCATTAGCAAGCAGGAAGCGTTGATTTTCCACCCAGCTCAAGTTGGTAAGAATAGTGAAAAAAGTTTAAAATTATAAAGGAAGAAGGAGAAATAGCAGAGAAATTGGAGGAGATTTTGCTTTCTTTGCCCTGAATAACAAGAGTAGCTCATGAAAGTAAGAAAAGCAGTACTTAGCTTCATTATGAGAGCCTCCTGCAGCAGACAAGAAAACGGCACTCTGTGAGGAAGCTGAGGTCAAAGCATGGCCAATCCTGGCTGCATTGCACTACAGCTGATAGACGAGGAGGCAGCAGCAGGGCAGACAAGGAGGTACCATGGCCTCTGGCTTTCTGGGGCCCTAACTCACATTGCCAGGTACCATTTATAGCTGAGCCAGCAGCCCTGTATGCACAGTGTTTAACACCAACATCAAACACCCTCAAGAAAATGCTGACACCCATCATCAAATCTCCCTGTGTTATTTCTAGAAAAACTGCACACTTCAGGCATGGGAAAGAGATGTAAGCATAAATCTTCTTATTCTAAAATATGTTCCTGAGCATAAGCACCTAAAACAGACCCAGGTGGCTACATGAGACTATTCAAAGAAAGGAAAAATTACAAGTTACAAAACAGTGGTGGCTTGTAGTATAGAAATACATAGCCCTCTCTGTAGCTGCACGGTTTAATTTGTCTGAATGTAATACCACACCTTTTGTTCATTAACTGAATTTTTACTTCCTCCAGTGCAAATATTTTGTACACCTAAGCTGGTAACAATTCTCTTTAAGATACAGTCCTAAATACTTATTGCTAATTTCTTCATTAAGATGCCTGGCATGGTATGACAACCATTCTTAGTAAAAAGTGAAACATTAAGCTCCTAATTTTCCCAGTTCTCCATTCTGTAAACTGTTTCACAGAGATTATCTGCATTTTTCAGTGCAAACTCAATGAAAACAAACTGTTACCCTGTACAGAAAACACTTGTTTGCTCTTTCAATAGGGAGAACCTGTAATTTACCTGTTAACAGGAGATGATTTGCTGCATTTATCTTCTTAGCTGCAAGAAGAATTTCACAATAATGTAGGAAGTTTTTTTGAGCGAGGTTGAAGAAGAGAGGAAAGAACACAAGCTACCTCACAAATTATTATTCCCATGTGTTTAATGGCTCTACTTGAACAAATGCAATATAACAGGAGAAAATAGTTTTTTTCCTAGGAACACAAAATTGATACAATCTTCCAAAAATTCAGCAAGAATTTCCTTCTTGTGTCATCTTTGAGACTTTCTGGCTCCAATTCTCTCTTCACAATTCTTTCACAGCTACTGGCTTGCCTGCAAAGGGAAACTGCAACACCTCTGCATCAAAAGCATGATGCTCTTCTTCTTAAGATACAAGAGCTGGCTTGGCCCCTAAGAGGCAAAAAGCACACAGGAATCCACTGCTTTAACTTGGCTAGGAAAAGCAGGATCTATCCCCAAAGCCCAGACATGAGCAAGGTCATCTCAAAACACCCATAGGATTATGAGATTTTCAGGCTATAAATTTTTCTTGGGGAGCATTTGTAAGAAAGAGGCAGAAAACTTTACATTACAAAAAACAGAGGTTTTCTGGGTTTTGTATAAATCAGTTTCCTGTCACACGTTTTCCTGTTTTTATCAGTATTTTTGAACTACCAAGTGTTAAACTAGCAGATCTTAATTTGCAATCTTTTTTTTTTTTTTTTTTTTTGAGTGAAATCTTTTACTGTCAGCTAACAGCTGATTTACTGTCATTGCCTTCATATATGTCACTGGAATGAATAAACCAAAACAAATGATTCTTTACTACAGGAATTGAATTTCTTCCCAGCACCAAGAGCTCTCCTCCTCCTTGAGTTTTTGGGCATGACTTCTTGTGATTGCAAGCCTAATGCTGGCTTTGTGGCCCACGAGGACTGCATCAAATGTCATGCAATGGAATCAATCAACAATGTTGTTATCTTTCAGTATTTTTTGCTTGTTTAAGCAGATAAATGAAAACAGACAGAACAAGATATCCATGATTTGGTTATACAAGCAATTAAAAGATAATCTCAGGTATCTGGGATCCCCAAATAACATATCTGGAAAGAGCTATGAGTCTGTGGGGTCTAAATGTCTCAGGAGCTGCAAAGTATATGCCAAATGAATGGAGTTTATGGATCACCTTGTTTGATGCTTGAGACAATAAATGAAGGAACACAGGAATATCTAAAAAATAAGTAGAGGTAGTGCTTCAAACTCAAGATTATGGAAAACATGAATCATAAAAACATAGTTTGTTTATTTGTCTGTTTTTAAAGGAAACACTCTAAATGAGGAGAAGAAAGCAGAGAAGGTAGCATTGGAAGTTCTTAGCATGCTGGGTGATGTTGTTGTGGGTGGTGTGCTTTCAAGTGTGTTGACTGTTGTACATAAACTGATTGAGACCAGAAGCAGTTTGTGCTTTTGATATGGTGCTACTGATTTGTTTTTCTCTACTGAGTCTAAATTAAATTCAGTGTTGATTTTCTAGATCTAAAATATAAGATAGCAAGTCTTCTACATGAGCAGCTTCTGGTAGTTACAAAGAATAGTGGTTTTTTGTTAGCATGAGAAAGACATTGACATACCTTGCTATTCATGTTGTATTTTTTAAGGATGAGAGCTTTCCTGGAAAGCAATTTCAAGGCAGTTCCAACATTACTTCTATAAACTTTCACCTTATTTTTAAAATATTGTTTCCTATATTGAAAACACTTTTTCCTAATAAAATCATTACTCTCCCATACATGTGTTTAAGGCACGAGTCTCAGAACAACTCTCACAGAGTCCAGCTTCCTGCTAATGATTTGATATTGAGCTGACTATGAGCTGGCAATGTATCAACTGTTCATCATTAAATCATTCCCAAAATGAACATTAATGAACTTCACGTACTTCAGCAATGCAAGGTAGCTCAGGCTTTTCCTGATTTCCAATTCACAGCGAACTAAGTTGTATTCAGCCTACACTGCTGACTTCACTGAATTGCTGCATAATGAGCTACCATAAAAACAATTAGGTTTTCCATGTATATATTGGACATTTTCAAACATATTAATTTGGTCATCCAATGTATTACAGCTACTCCAGTGAACTTCCAAATGGAAATGGGCAGTCCTAATACCCTACTTTAAACTATTAACTCCATGTTGGAAGAAAGTATTTCTCTTAAAACGAAAAGTATTTTCAATGCAAAAGTTTTGTATTCTGTTAACTTTTTCCACTACAGTAGTGAAAAACAAAGAAACAAAATGCAATTCAAATGTCCTTAATTTTGTCATTTGCTTTTTTTTTTTCTCAGTGATATTTAAATGGAGTGTTAAAATATCAAAGCTTCATAACCCACATTTTTCTGTAGTTGTTTGGTACCACATCACACTTGCAGAATTGAGAAATGTATTTGCAAAGAAGTCTCTGTGTGACAGGCTTACATATTTTTCAGTGAGGAGAGGTCCATGTGAATTAACACATACTGCTGGACAATTGTTCAGAAATGGTTATCAAAGTCTTATGTCCGCATGTTGAAATATATCTCAGAAAAGAGTTACAAAATTGAGGATTTCAAAGGCACATTTTACAGGGAAAGAGTCACAGGTCAGTCTGTTCAAAGAGAAGGTTAGGAAGATATTTGATCATAACTACGTCCATGGACATAAGAGGAACTTCAGACTAATACATTAAATTATTGATATGCATGCTGCCAAAGATCAAACTCTGCGGCCGCAGCAAGAACCAGTTAGGTCCTCATTTCTTGTAATTTGTTGCCCAGGATCAGTTTATCACTGTAAACTCTGTCATTTCAGGAGACATTTAGCCATCCCTGCTCTGGTGGGCAGCAGCCTCTGGGAAGGGGTGGGTGAGCAGATGGGGCAACACTTGCTCCAGTGATCTCGTCTGAGCCTGATGCTGAACGCATGTTAACATCTTTGGATAATGAGATATGAAACACCAGGGAGCTGAAATTAGAAATAGTCAAATGCAACATCAAATTCTTGCTTTTGAGAAAGAAATAACTATGTGAACAGTTTACTGTGGGATCCAGTAGATTTCTCATTATAGGAGATGTTTAAAACAAAACCAGATATCTACTAAACCCTATACATGAATAGGAGCTAGGGACTTCATGCGAACATCAGTGAACTGAATTCTGTTATTTGCTTTATTTAGGAAGTCATCATAGGCCCCTATGGCCTCTAAATACATGAATTTTTGCTTGTCTTTGACAGAAGAACAAAATTGCTATTCAAGGTATTACCTTGTTATAGGAGCATTTGGTCAGAAGATCCATCAAATTAAAATGTGTTCTATTTGCTGGTGACAAAGAAGTTGTTATAGTCATTTCCAAAAAGCATTTCAGACTTCAGAAATCAATCTCTGCTTCTCTTCCCATGTTTGGCTAATATAAACTTGAGCTACCTTTTCTCTCCTTAGTGTTACATTCACCTTTATTTCCTCACGTGTCCAACTGGAGAGAAAAAAAAATAGGGCTGAGAACATGATACACCTGAGATTTGTGTATGCAATGGAAAGATTTTTCTCTATATTCCAGTTCAGGGGAAAACAAATCTGTGTTTGTTTTTGTTGTTACAGTTGGTTTGAATTTTAAAGCATGTCAAACCACCTTTGAACTTTACAGAAAAGGACTTGAAAAAGTTGGAGGTTTTTAAATTTAAAAGAAGAATGTTTCCTTTTTAAAAAAGCAAATGCAATAAATGTGGCATAACAGATTTTAAGATACACCATAATCTCTGAGGAAGCAACATAGTCAACCAGTTGGGTTGAAGTAAGAGCTAAATGTGCATGCATGCCCACAGATACACTCACACAGAGGATGTCCTTAATGATTGAGGACTATTAAGCACAGTGTAACATTCAAATACCATCTGTATTTATTGTGTTTCCTAATTTAAGGACACATAACTATATATAAATAGTTTTACATGTAATCGTACAATTCAGTACAAAAAGCAACAGTGCTGATATCCAGAATACCCATATTCCTTCTCACGTGAGTTTGCACCGCCCACTCACCTAACAGCCATTTGCTGGCTACTCTCTCTGGCCTCAAATCACCTTCTTTGTCTGTTCCCTGCACCAGTTTCAGAATAAACAGTGCCTCCAATCCTTACAAAAGAATCCTACAGAAGTTGTGTAGTTAATTTAACCAGCCAACTTGCATATACAAAGGAAATACAGACACCTCTACTCAAAGGCCTGTGGTCTATGGTTTTCTTGAAACCTAGCAGCATTTACTGAGATGCCCCTAACTGTTTCAATTTCCAAAACAGATATACTGAAGTAAGACCTCTCCATTTTTGTTTCATTTGAGCACCAAAATTTTCTAGTAACTTTTCACTACCTTGGCTCAAAAGTATCATAAGAGAAGCCACCTTGCTAGTTCAAATCAGGAAAGTTTATTTTATTTAGTCCTGCTCCTGACACTGCAAATACAACTAAGTGGAAATCAGTACTCCATTTAGAAAATGTCCTCTACAACGAAATTGTACTTATTTTAATTTGCTTTTCACAGAACCTCTTAGCACCAGGGGACTGCTAATGACATGACTCAAACCTGAAGCAGTGACACACTGCAATAGCTTTTTCACATCTCTATGCACACCCTGTCTCATAGCATTTTAGCACTGAGTGAAAACAGAGGTGGCAAAATCCTATGCCACAGAAGCACAAACATGGATAACAGGTTTCACCACGCACTACTAAACTTGCCCAGCTGCTAACACATGCTGTTATGGCTGCCTGGATGCTGACCTTGGCTTGGGCTGTAGCTGAAGAGGTGGGTACATGGCAGCACCTTGATTGTTGGAGGCCAATATGACCACACAGAATCAATGTGACACAAGGCTGAGGCAGAAGGCAAAGATCTAAATGAGGACATCCACGATTGCACTTAGAGCTGCATTGCAGAGCAGAGTGTTGTTTGTGACTCTCAAGGGCACTAGCAGCAAATTGAGGGCTAGAGGACTCTTATCTGCCTCCTTTCTTCCTCACACATTCAGTACAGGTAGAAAAGTACCATAACTCCTCTAGGGTTTTTGACCAAAACAGCCATATTCTTGGGTCAACGAAGGGAGGAGTTAAGCTGTACGGAAGCAATTTCTCTCTAAAAAGGTTTGAGTTTTTTTTCCATTATTAACTCAACTGCTTTGTGTTCCCTTCAAAAAGGAATATATTAAAAAACCCTCCCATGAAAAATATTTGCAAACTTCTTTGCCATTTTCAAAAGCCTTGGGAATTTTCTCTAAGTTTCCACCTATATCAGCAGCTTTATGTTGGTAGGCAGATTGAACAATAGAAGTTTACGTATTTATACTCAGAAGTAAATAAGCAGAAGTTACAGTTGCTCAGACCATTGAGTTGAAAGACGCAGACAATCTCCGACAATTCACTTTTCCTTCAGGCTTGGAGCCACCACAGATTAGAGGTGTGTATCCCCCTCCATGTGTCAAGGTCAGGTCTTCACAAAGATGGTCATCCGCTAACAGCAGACTGAGGCAGTAAGAACAAGCCACCTAAGGTCTCTAATCATGGAAAATCCTAAAAATTTTAAGGCCTAGAGGTAACTCATTCACACAAGAAGCAACTTCTCTGAGAGAAAGAATTGTGGCTTCTTTCTCACTTTTCCGGGACATTGTCTTGGATCAATTTTTATATTTACAGACTAAAGTATTAAGTATATCTTTCTTGTCTTGGGTTGCAATGGGTCATTTAAAATAAATGTAACATTTACTGTACCTCAAATTTTGTCTATACTGCAATACTTCTTATTCTCACTGTAGGAGATACTACAAATACCACAGTAAACTCAAATATCAGAGGGCACTAAAGTGCTGGTTTTTTAATGGCAGCCTCAAAATAACAAGCTCATAAAACTGCAGTTATCTTAGTACTAGTGGTACTCAGAAGTGAAAGACAATGAGATATTCAGTTTCCAGCAGTAAATCCACTAAAGTCAGTGGGTAAGAGCTAGAATTAACTTGACCTTTGGAGAAAAAAAAGTTAGTGTGAAGGTTGGAAGTGGACAGGAGTTCAGGAAAGTGATTTTCAGCTAAGCAAGCTGGAGAAGTTTTGGGCATCCTGAATGATCTCTGAAAGTATCAGCTGGGATGCTGCAAAAGCTGTTCTCAGCAAATGGTTCATTTTGTGTTGCCTACAGGGTCAGAGGAAGGAGGATGAGGAGTTCTGGGGGCACTGGTAAGAGAAGTGGAAATCATAGCTCAAGTGGCAGAAGTGAAATGAGAGAGAAGAAAAACCTCAAGAGTGGGATCTTTTTCACCATTAGCAAAAGCAGATGAAATTTTTCTTACAAAAGTTTTAACATTTTAAAGAAAGAAGTCCAAGGGGAATGACTGTAACACAGCAGAGTTGTCAGTGTAAACCCCAGCTTACCTGGTTTGTGCTTGCTTTTGCTACCACTTAAACCCAACTAAACTGCTCACAACTGAATAATCCCTGCACTGCTGTTCTGGAGAGACCATGAAATGAAAAGGAATGAAGTCTAGTCCCTGGCCAATCTGACCAAAGAACTACATTAAAAATACGTATAAATCAAATGTGCCAGAGGGACAACTCCTATCCTTATGATTTATAATCATGTCTTCCTAAACGACAACCTTTGTCAAGCAAAGGCAACATCTTTATAAATTATTTCCAGCTTCCAAAAGGGCCTTCATCTTCATCTAACACTGCCCAAAATATCTGTTGGAACCAGACTGGAAAAAGCAGCAATTAGAAAACAAGAATTCAGCCTTCAAGGTACCCCAGAAAGTCTTTAGTCCAACTATCTGCTCAAAGCACAGTCAGACACAAGATCAGATCAGAGCACTCTCAATTTGCACCTAAAAAACCTTCAAGGATGAAGACTGTGTAGCCTCTTTGGACAACCTGCTCCATTGTTTGACTATGTGCCAACTTGAACATCATATTTCAACTAATGTCTATAATCCCTTATTCAGCCAGTATGAAATACTGTGAGGCATTTGGCTCCATCTTCTTAATAACCTCCCTGTGGTTATTAGAAAATGAAAGGTAAGGAGGATGTTTACATATACAAAGCATTATATGTCAATGTTTAATATTAAGATAGATCCAAATCAACAGGCATGAAGTCTAAAAGATCATCAAGTTTTAGAAATCATAATCTGGATATAAGTTTCACAAATGCATTGTGCTTCAATGTGTGATCAAGAACAAGGTACAAAATGCACTTTCACTTCTCTTGTTGTGTGGAATTAAGAACCTGATATAAATCTATGGTTTCCACAAGAAATGTCTTTGATATCAGGCAAGGTGTATCATTCACATGGGAGTAAACCAGGAAAAGTCCTATTTAAAACTTGCCAAGTCACATGATTTCAGGCAAAAATAGCACAGCAGTTGATAGCAAACTCTCAAATTAGAGCACTGCAAAACCTTCCCAAGGGGGAAAATAAATTAAGAAAAAAACATCAGCTTAAAAAACTTGCTTCTTCATGAAGGCTTTATTTGTTTATTTTATCTGGAATAATCTACTCTTTCCCTTGTCCATGCTCTTCTAATCAGTCTATATGGTACCACTTTTCTGCTGGCAAAACAGGGAGGCAGCTATGATGCCAGTATGCCTGAAGCTTGCCTCAGGCATACCCCTGCTAGTTTAAAACTTTTACCATCTTCCTGACTTGCTCAGCAGCGTACTGATCCAAAAATCACAACTTACGGACTTGTGCCCTTGACAGAAAGAACTGTTTCAAAGCTTAAAATTCCCAAATCTTCAAGATTCCCAAGTGTTCAAGAGGGAAAAAAATAATAATTTTTAAAAAATATATATACACATATGTAAATATATATAGATACATGTATATGTGTGTGCATATGTATCTATAACACATTTTAAAAAAGATATATTAAAAAATCTAAATTAAATTTGCTATATAGTTAGTCAGGAATTTAAAGTCTTCCACACATTATTTCTAACTAGCTTCCCAATAAATGTTTCACACAATTTGTTCCCTAAAATTGACTTTTCTGCACTGAAGAAGTCATTCAATGTCACCAAGAGGTTTGTGTAACAAACACAAAGGAAATCAGACCATGGGGCAACATTTAATAATCAGATCATATTTGAACATGCAGAGTATACCTGAGTCCAAGAACCATGTAATATTTTCAGCCATATAATTTATGCTGCAACAGCAGAGAAGCATAAGGGAATCAGATGGGTGCTGGCAGCATACTAATTTCTTGTCAAGTGTAACTTAGGCATGTCTAAGTGAATCTGATGGCATAGACACCTTGGTTGATGTGTTCTTCATCAACAAAAAGACAAGGCCCACCATTAAATGCCACTCTCACGACTGAAAGGCAAAGTCTGGTGATCTTGTCTGTGAGAAAAGAGGAAAGAAGGTAACTCCAAACTTGGGAAGTCCAGAAAAAATTATTACAATCTCCATGTTGAAAGATGGTTATGAACATCTCCTTCTTCCCTAGGTAGCATCCCACATGGCAATCAAGAGCAAATGGAACACACCCACCTTCTCTAGATCTGATTTAGCAGCCCAGAAGATACCACAGAGGATGCATTACACAGGATGACCTTCCCCTGTATGTAGAGAAACCCCAGGCACATTCCCTGCACTGCTAGGTGTGTGTCAATCAAGCTTCGCGAGGGTAATATCACCATGCACCTACCAAAATGTGAATCCACCCTCTTTTTTACTGTTTGTTCCAGCAGCTGCCTCTCCATGGGTTTGGGCCTGAGGCTGGAGGCAGCAGGAGAAAGACTTTCAATCCTCATCCCAATGCCCTCTATTTTTCAAACTTTCCAGCCTTGAATTGACAGAAGACATCACAGATGACTGTGCCTTTAGCCAAATGCAGTTGTGTCCAGCACTTGCTCAAAGAATAGACAAAGTAGGGGAACTAAGTCAAAACTGCCAGATAGTGCCTGATTTGCAGGGTCCTGGAAAGGAAGTGCTGGTGCTGAGTGACTGCTGAAGAGTCTCCTAGAGCCTGCAAGAATTTACAGCACTTTTTATGCAAGACTTAATCACCATTATGGACATTTTTGTAAAAGAAGCACATTTAGGTCAAATCAATATAGAAGACTCTAAAGGAATAAATAAGACATCCCACTAGCTCAAACCACTGGTAACATGGAGCTTTTTAGGAATTGGTAGGCAAGAACTTCCTCTATAAGTTTATTGTACACTCGCTTCTACTACCCCATTTCCTGCTGTCCTGAAAGTTTTCATGCTGGCATCAGAGGCAAGAGTTAAAAATGCGTTACCATACCTAAGTTATTTCAAGTCACTCTTCCTGCTTTAAGTAACTTAAGCCAATGGTTTAAATCAAAATTTTGTCTTGCCTCCAAGCATCTTAAGGGTCCATGGAAGATGTTACAGTGTTTTCATTTCCACTGCAATGTGATAAATAGTGCTACAGTTACAGGCACCATCTTTGGCAGTCTCAGATGCACCGGCCTTGCCTGTCCGGATTGCCTTTGAACTTGCCCTTCTAAACTCTTTCGTTTATATGAAAACATGATCTAGGGAAAGGAAGCTTGTGATGGCCTGCACCTGCCCTACATGCAGTCAGAGCACAAGAAGCTGCCTCATTTTAATTTGGCTAGTTCAAGCAAAAGCTGATTTTACCCTGCAACTTCTGTACATTTGACAGCTGAGACACTCTGAAGGAAGCCAGCTCGGCACTCATCAAAGTCACCCCTCAACTCTGCCATCCTCCACTCACACCCAGAGTCTGCTGAGGTCTTGTGTAGGCATTAAAATTCCTTAAAAACAGAAAAATTTTAACAGAAAAACACCTTCTTTCCAGAAGGTTCCTGCTGAGAAACACGCATTCACTCTCCAGACCATAACACCTGAGGCCTGCATCCTACAGGGGATTTTCTGTCTTCCCCGGCTTCCTCCTCTGCTCCGTGAGAGCGGAAGGTCTCCTCAGTTTCAGAGGGTCCTTACCAGGGTGGAAACAGAACTAAAATTATCAGAGAAATTTTTTTACAAAACATCCGATTGGATTCTTTGTGTAAGACTTTTCCATGGGTGGCTCTACCCTCCTCATTCTCTACAGGATGGCCCTGAGCACACCTTTTAAATACAAGAACGAAGAATAATGTCTGGCTCAGCAGCAGCCTGTCCCTGCTCTGTCAGCCCTTTATGATCCTTTTTGTAGTGAACCTCAATATTTATCCGCTTCCTCTTTTCGTCCTCAATAAAATTGTTTTATTTGCACTTATCATCTGCAAGCAGTTTAAAAATCATTCAGTGTTTCCAGCACGGGGAATAACAAAAAAAGCCAGTAGCCTTGACATGTAAGAACAGATACAACAGATGGTGTCTGAAAGGAATAAAGCACAGGTCCACATACCAGCACAGGAAATAAATTTCCTATCAGGGAGAATTTATTCCCACTTTTAGTTGGACTATACTAAGTTATGCCAGCTCAGTGATAAAGTGATTAGTCCATTCTTTGCTACACTTCCTCATTTACTCCATGTAGAACATAATTAATGTGCAGTTTTACCCTTCTCTTGCAAAAATTAATAAACACGAGTAAAAAAAAAAATCTGCATTACACTGTTCAGCACCATATCATTTGGGCACCTCCAGGATTCAATATTCTGCTGCAAATCACCACCATTTATTTAGACTCTTTCCATGCATGAGACAATGCCTATACCCATGTTGCCACAAAATAATTGTTCAGGTTGCAGGTATTTTGTCCATTTCTTTAATAACATCGAGAAATATCTGCATTTCACTCATACCATCATTACTATTGGCTACAAATTCCGTAATGTTAAAAAATATCTATCACTTCAGTATATCAGAGACTATTTTATATGTATATAAAAGTATTTTTCATCAGCTCTCATCCCTTAACATTAACTTCACTACTTTATTAATAAAAATGGACTTAGCATGTGCAGTTCCCGTAACAGCTCCCCATGCTCTCCCATTCATACTTTTCATAATTTTCAAAAATTACAGAAATATCACATCTTCTTTTCGTTTCCATTTCAGATTTCTACAGGCACAGCAGTCATTTTTATCTATTTGAAAGAAGATTACAAATTCATGAACTAATTTCAGGAACATTGCAGAAAATCTATTAGAACAACTTACCACATACTGAAGTTTCAAACACCAACGATTCAGCATTGAACTCTTAGAGTAACAGCTTTAATAATCAAATCTAGGAAGTCTTATATATAATATATCATCTATTTAGTGTCAATGAGAAATCTAATTTGCATTAAAAAAATATTGGTTGCAAAAAAATTAATAATTATGAAAATAAATGTCTTAAAGTATAGACTTAAAAGGGTAAACTTAAATTGGTCTTACAAGTTCAGCCTTCCATTTAATTTTGATTTTTCAGACCTAGAATTTTATTAAAATTTAAAAGTCAAGTACACAAGCAGCTGATTTGGGTTTATTTGGAATTAATTTGTTTTGAGAAATATGGTGTGCCTGCTACCCCCTTGTTGTAAGGAGCAATCAATAGTCTGCAGAAATCTCAGCTGCTGAGGCTTCAGTGCTCACCACTGAAAAATCTAGCTCATTAGCTCTTAGCTATATTTGCTGCTTAGCTATGTAGCCTCTGCAGGGCTAATGAGTAAAAAGCAGTCAAGACTTATTTTAGCCATAAAGTTAAAGATCTGACTGAATGCACACAATGTCATGCTGAGGAAGAAGACACCGTCATTACCCAGACACTTTTCTGAGTAGATCCCCACTATAAAATACATCTATCCATCTATTAATCTTCAAGTTTAAGAGTTTAGTTAAAAGTTTGAACTTGTTTTTCTTTGCTTTCTGTTAAGGAAGCAAACAGTTCATGTTTAAGGTTTAACGTTAGCAAACAAAAGAGAGGAAAATCACAAAAAACACCCTAAAAACTTATTCCAGTTTTCCCAAACACAGAACAACAAAATTTCTCGAGCAACTCAGCCTAAATATCAAGCAGCCTGATACAAATCAACTAGAACTAATTATTTTGCCATGTTAGTAACTGTACTTGCAAGTACTCATAGCACTTGAGAAGGCCCTGTAGAGGAACCATACCAAAAAGCAGCAATGATCCCTTTTTAATTGCAGGGGCACTTGATTTGTCACAATTGTGAAGATTATTTTGTGACCCATTGCTAACAGCGAGAAGAGGTAATTGTTTCCAGTTAACCAGCACAGAGCAGCTCCCTCTCACCCCTCTCACTTCTCTGCTTGTAATGACTCTTCCAGTCTTCCCTTCCACAGAGGGAACACCAAGAGAAGATAGCAGGACACAGTGTTCAATATGAACTGGATGAAAGCTTCAGCAGTTTAGCACAATAAATACTTTTTCTCCCATTTCCCTTAGAGGCAGAAATCAATACAGTTGACTAATACAAAGTCTCTCCTTCTTCAAATGTTCTAACGTAGGAATTTCAAAGAATTAACCTTCAAAATGTTTCTTCTTTGTGCTTTCTTTATCTTTACAAGAAATGAACACAGTTCATGTCACTGTTCTTGTTTTTCTAAGTGATTGACAAGTGCTCCTTTTCTGCCTACAGGCCAGGAGAAAATGTAATCTGCAGCTATTTTAAGACCATTAGTAAATGTTTGCAATTTAGAAGAGCAACTCCCAAAATAAATGCAGATATGCACATTCAAAAGTAAGAGTTTTGAAAGGCCAAAAGCTCCCACAAAGCTGATCAAAGTTACTTAAAGTGGGCAAGTCTCAAAACATACAAATTTTACTTTTAAATGCTACTCCTCATAAAAGTTGTATACCATATACAAAGTTCTGATTTTCTTAGAAAAAGGGTGGGTGTTTCCAAACAGGCAGAGGGCTCAGCTTTAGTTGCTTGCTTTCTGAAATTTCTGTTAGCGTAAAAAATGAAGATGCTCTACATAGTCCTTTTTGCTAAAATGAAAAGAAAAACTTCCCTGATTGGTGGTTGAAGTTAATGGGAATTGATAAATTACTTTACATCCCAGTGGACATGAAATCTCCAAAGTTTTAGATTCCAATTGAACAAGAAATTACTTCTGCAACCCAGTCAGCAAGATCAGATATAACTGTGGCGTTTTTTAATCTTATCAGAATGTGACAAAAATCAGAAAATTCATAGCTTTGTGACTGCAAGTTGTGAATGCACAAGTCACAAACACTCCGTTTAGAGAACCATAACTTATGAATGTTGCCCCTTGCTTCCATAATGCTAATTTAAAACTAAGGAATCCTTGAGATGCTGGAGAACAACTCCCCAGTGCTGACAGCAGCAGCATCTGGAGGGCACAGTGGAATGGAATGGATAATGTCAAAAGACCTCCTTCAGCTAGACAAGCCCTATTTTCACACTTCCCCAGGCACACCTTGCTCTCAAAGGTACTCTGAGCTCTCAGACAGTTAGTTAATATACCATGCTAAGCCCAAATACGCTGGCTAAAGCTAAGACGTTTCTGTTTTTTATGTCTCTCTATTTGGCAACTTCATCAACAAACACTTCCAAGCAGACATTTAGAGGAACTTGTAGCAGATGTGTTTGCTCTACCCCAGGAGGCGGGGTGGAGGACCCACTGAGCTGGTGTTTGCTCCAGCACTGCTGTGCTCTGGCCCAAGCCCCAGTTCTAGCAGACTGACAGAAATGAGCTTCCATTAGGAAAAAAAAAAAATACCCAGTTTCTGAGTAGCACCTGAAAGAGCTCACAGAGAAACTGCCCTCTGCCCTGGAGGCATTTGCCCTTCAAACACCATGGGTGAGCGAGGGGGGCTGTGAGTGCTATCACACTTCATCTCCCCAGCTATAAATAGCAGCCACAGCGCGATGTGCCCCCAGCCAGCCAAGAGATTGCATCCGTCCCTCCTGGCTGGGGCTAGCGCTGCCACGCTCCTGGTTTTTGTCACCTCCCGGCTGCACACCACACTGCTGGTGGGCGAGGTGAAACATGGCCATGTTGACAAAAAGGTTGAACTGCACACCTTCAACCAGTGCTCTGCTTCTCGCCCTTTCCCCTCGCTCTTCTCTCTGCTCCTCTCCACTGCAAGGTCTGGGTGCTCCCCACACATCCCAAGTGGCCCCACAGAGGGAACTCTACCCTGCAGGAGCATCCCCCAGCACAGCCCACGGCAGGGCCTGGCTGGGTTTCTCCTGGAGTGAGGCTTGTACAGAGAATGATCTAACATAGGAATGTGGCACAGAGTTCAGATACTCATCCAGAGTTTAAGAAGCAAATTAATTTCTTATTCTGCCAAATTTGGCTACATCTTGTAGTACTTACTCCGGAGATTCACCTCCAGCATTTGGCCTGAAGGGGAGTTTTGGCTTAAGAGGCAAAAAACCCCAAATACCTTAATGCTAAGATGAAAAAAATAAATTTTCCTTTGAAATTCTTATCAGATTTCTGGTTGGTTTGGTCCAAACTACAAGAACAATTTCTATGTGCATTTACCCTTCTGCTTCCAGTCACAATCTGGAGCCTCAAATGTTGAGCTAAGTGTCAATGAAAAATACCTGAGAAAAACTGAAGAGATAAAGAAAACAGAAAAAGATCTCAAGAACTGGGCAAGCAGGACAACCTCATTTTATTCCTGGATTCTTAAAAAAAAAAACATGTTCTCTCATCCTTCTGTAAAGAAATGTGTGTTTTAAATGTGTATGTAAACAAGAAAAGCATGTTCAATGCTACATGCACAAAAAATTCTCTTTTGGCTATTTTAAGAGCCTATTTAGTTTGAAATACCTACAGCCAGCAAATGCTGCCACTGATGTACATCTACCTGTGCACAATTGAGAAGGTGTTGTGCATCTCCCAGCAGTGCATGCAGGAGAAAGCCAGTCACTTTCTCTCTAGAAGTAACAAGCTCAATACCCATCTAATTGTGTATGGTAGGAATGCAAATACCTACTTCCCACTACAGCAAAGAGATACCATTTTATTTCCGGCTCATCTAGCTCTTCAGTCTGTTGTGTTCCCGAGGATAATTAGTCCTGAACTCAGGGAAACTATTTATCTTACACTGGGGATAGTCTATCAAATATTTCTTCACACAAAAACTCATTTAAAAGGATAAAAAACACTCCCTGAGGAACTGAATATATTTTCAGTCTTCTAGTCATTTCCAGCAGGTGACATATCTGAAATCACAGAGCCTCCCCTTGGTAACTAGGTGAGAGCAAATTAGCATAATTTTGAACTGGTGAAGCTGCACCGCAGCAGCCTCCAAGGAGCAAGTCCTATTTGTTGTAAACAAATCTGGTTTGCTCAGTTTTGCCTCCCCACAAATGTTACACTGCAGTATTATACAGAGTAAGGTGTTTTACAGGGCAAGCCCCCATCATCACTGGAAACAAGCATGGTTCTTATCTCCCCAGGAGAGGAAAAATAAACATGACAGTTCGCAGCTACCACAGGTAGTGGCTGCAAAGTAAACTCTCTCGCCAGAAGTTCCCCCCAAGGCTCCCTTAAATATTCCATAACTAGCTACATCCAAATGCATGTCCCAAAGGATCAAAGTACAATTTTCTTTTGCTTGATAGAAGGCACTGAGTGGTTGCTAACAATTTGCAGTTATAGTCCTTTTGCTTCCGCTGCTTGCAGAAAGACTCTTTGAGGATTTTCCTGATGCAGTGATTGTCTGTGCCACCAGAGCTATATTTTGGCCAGAGATGCCCACAGTGTTTTTCTGGGAGGACAAATATCTTGTTTAGACCCCATTAGAAGAGGGAGCTCAGCTCTTACAGCAGTTTGGCAAGTCTCTGATCATGCAACTAGAGGTGTGCTGGTCCAGCAAAACTGACGCGGGCTACAAAGAAGATGAACCCATTTAGAGGTAGGTTCTAGGTATAAAGTACAGTCATGTCTGATTTCCATACTTGGAGAAATAAAGTACCTCTAACACATTTTAAAATCAAAGGAGTTAAAGGACTGGCACAGCTACATCTGCCTGGATCTTCTGCATGCAGACACAGCCCCTGTGCACTAAATTCTTTTAAATGAGAAATTAGAGCAAAGCCCTTCATGGATATTGGTGGAAGACTGAGTTCTCTGGAGGGTGCAGAAGAACCACTTGCTCCTTACAAAGAACTTTAGGTAACCTGAAAACCTTGCATGGTTTTCAGCACTTACTAAGGAAAAGCTCCTAATTAAGGACTGAATAATGGTACAGAGCTAAGATATGTTCCTACCAATCCATCAGGCTAACTGGCCATGATATGCTGTCTGGATAATAAATGTCACTTAGTGCTCATTAACATGTCCTTTATTAAAACCTATACAGGGAGGGCAGAAATAAAAAATTATGCAAAACTGCATAAAGCTAATACCACCCTGGACCTCATGGTGCAGGAAGGTGACATGCTGGCCCCATGGGAACTTGCCCTTGCTTTCCTAAGGACTCAGGGATTTCCACTCTTAAAGAGCAAATCAAGTGCAAGACCCCATTTCCAGCCTGTTAAGTTGTGGCCGACTGAAGAACGCAGTGATTTTAGAATTCGTTTTGACCTGCTATAGACAAATATGCACACACAATACCTCTCATTATTCTATGCTAAACTTACATTAATCTCTTTGGAAATTATTCCAAAGTACGAATTCTTTATTGGCAAAGCTCTTGCCCTCCCTCTGATTTTAAGAATTAATCCCTACTCCTCCCTATTAGCTGTTTGTGAATTCATGGATTAAGGAGGTCATTAAAAAATGCAGATTAGGAAAAAAAAAAGCAAACAAACAAAACAGAGAAATTAGAAAAGGGCTGACTACATTTTTTACATGACATTTCTTCACCTTAGGCAGGGTGAGAAATTGTCTCCCTCTGTGTACGCATAGCAAGGAGCAGATGCTTCTTTCAAAAGACTGCTACCCTGCCACCATGAGCAAAACATGAGGCCTAGTTCAGTTTTGTCTCTATCTTTAAAATGAAATTTCCATTGGTATCCAACATCATTAAGGGCTGGAAAAGGAGGCAGGGCCAGGATGTCCTCTTTGCAACACATTGCTGATGATCGGTCTTTCAGAAGACTCCACAAACACAGAATCACTTTGGCTGAGGGGAAAGGCAAACTTCAGGTGGGACTGTGGGGAAGAACAGAAAAATTTTCTAAATGGCTTTGTCACTGGAGAGCCTAATGCAAAACCAATATCTTAGGTACCTGGACACCTCAGAAGATAAACACCTCACTTCCACTATTTTTCCTGTATTGTAAAAGGCCTTTTCCTCCCAAACCCAAAATTACAGGGCTTCATTAACTGAGGTCTGGTGAAGGGCTTTAATGAAGACAAATGTGTTAAGTTAGCAATTATTATACTTACAAGCATGTTAAGTTATTAAGAACAAAGGAGCTAGGAACATCTGGCATAAGCATGTTGAACTCCTCATGCTTTCCAGACCAAAGTGATGTAGACACACTCAACAAGGCATGTCTCCATAGCAGCAAGAATTAGGCTTGCATAGATAGGCTTGCATTAAATGTCATATTTATCTAGACTTCACCATGACCTTAATCACAGTGAGGGAGAAACAGGCCCACAAGAAAGCACCAAAGGCTTGAACAATTACAATATATTAGCCTCCTTAACAATATTGAAATCTCCGATGCTGAAGTTTTTCTACATTTTATTTAATTCTCTTTAACCTCCTGGGAATCTGAGATCAGAAAAACAAAAGGATGAAGCATCTGCCTTCTGCAGCCTTCTGCAGCATGCACATGAATACAAGGACAAATATTGTCAGATGCACTTGACAGCTGTAAAAGCACCAGATTCTTCCCAGTCAACTCTGAGATAAGGAAGACAGCTGCCCCTGGGTCATAGGCAAGGAAGAAGTGATGCTTTCACAAATTCCCCTAGGCTGAATTTCAGCAAATATCTCCTCCACATGTGAGGTCAGTTTTTCCATTTTCCAACAGAAATTGAGAGCAAACAAATGGATAGGACCTCTTAAAACAAAATGTGTGAGCACAGGAATTAGCATCCTGCTTTTGAAATTGGGCAAATGAGGAAGAGGGCTAGATAAGATCTGGGATTGGGTTTTGCAGAAATGAGGTGTGTGTTTGGAGGCTGTCAAAGGTATGAAACGTGGCCTCAGGGGTTTAGGAGGGAGTAAAGAGTAGCAAATTTTGCATATTTTGGTTTAAAATACTCCAGAGTGCTTGTCTGAGGCCCTGAATAATCTAAGACCGTCCGTTTCCTGGAGACAGGTCATATGCAGTTACATTAAAAAATTACATAGCACACTAAATACCTGAGAACTTTCTTTTAAACATACATAATAGTCATCCCTCTGCTGAAATCTTTATACTGACCCATCCTGATCCATGTACAAGCACTTTATGAAATGTCTGTCACTTGCTTTAGATCACAGCAATTTTTAAATTTCTTACCACAGTTCCTCCATGCTCATCTCATTACCAGCAAGAAAGACTTTGCAAAGATGAACAAGGTGAAAGCTCTGCTGATAACACACAGAGATAAAGAGTTTGTAATATATTTAGTAACTGTTTTAAAAAGCAAACAAATGCACTACAGTATCTTTGAGTGCATGTGCCTAAAGCAAAGTACATTCAAGGAAAAGCTGTTGAATAAGAAAATTATGATTTTCAATTTTTTTTGTAACTTAACTAAGCCTTAAATTTTTCCTTTAGTTTTCACATGGAGAATATATGTTTAATTACTCTATGTGACCTTTTCATATGTTAGCCTGAGTGTGAAGGAGCCTGACTATTAAATATCTTTATATGTATCAATGGGAAGCAATTTAAAGCAATCTGAATAAATACATGCTCATCTGAAGGAGAAAGAACGTGAAATTTGCATTCAAACTTCAGCAGTTCTTAAAATTGCCATCTCACATGGATGGTCCACAGCACTCAGGAGGCCTGAGGAGAGAGACCTGCACTTGCATGAAGAGCAGAACTCTCCTCTAATTGTCAGCATGGAGGGTGACAAACATGCATTTTCCTGAAGGCTTTTTCTCTTCTGTAATACCCCTTCCCATAAATTGAGTTAGAGCTTTTTGTGGTTCTGGGGAGCCAAAGCCAGAGCATGTAGAAATTCAAAGATTTGTACACCATGAAACCATTCTCTACTGCAGGAATTTCCACCAGCTTTTCCTCTGACTTTTCCTTCTTCTTGCCTAATCTGTACTCAATGAAAAATAAATAAATAAATAAATGGATAAATAAGCAAACATGCAAGACTGTTCAGCTCTCAAGTGTGGATTCTGAGAGCAGCTGCTGAGATAAGGTTGCATTTCACCAAAGAAGAGAAGAAAAGTTAGAAAATCTCCAAGTATCTTGGTTCAACCAAACACACAAATGCCAAGTAGGTTATTAGAAGGGTAACCTCCAGTCACAGCACACCCTTTCTCCTCCTTTCATTCTGCTCTGAAGGGTAACTGCCTGGTCAGAATTACTGGACTTCAGGTACAGAAAGTTTAGGATAAAAGTGAAAAGCATGTCTTAGACTACTATTGTGAAAACATATTCTTCTAGTGAAGAACAACACATTTTAATTATAAATAATATTAAAACAGAGCTGGGTGCACATTACCCACCATGAGCAGGAAATACAAAACTGTTGAATGACAACTGCATAAACAATGTATAAGAATCATGGGTAAATTTCAATCAAAAAATCTCCTGCTTGAAAGAATTAGTCCTTAAATTCATTTAGCAACTGTAACAAGAATAATGCAGTTTTCATGGCATGATGGAGCATAGAGTGCAGAAGGACAGAACTACACTGAGCCAGGCAACCTTTGTTTGTTAGTCATGGCAGAATTTCTAAGAATTGACTCATTAGACAAATTAACTCTTTGTAATCAATATGGCACTGTAAATTTATGCCTTCTTTGCATATTTAAAATTTAGTTAGAATTTCATTTGAGAAAAGAAAATAGTGCTTCTGTCTGCCACGCTCAACTTGTTAGTCTTATCTAGGTCTTTAAATGTAACTTTGTAATCTATAAATGATAAAAGCTGAGTCATGTAATCCACATGGAAGCATGAGTGTTACTTATAACACAAAGAATAAAAAGAAAAAGCTATTCCCCAGATTTTGCTAGAGAAATCTCATTAAATAGAAGTTAAAAATACGCAATCCTAGATCAGGAACTATTTAATTAGAGACAAACATGTCTACAGATTTCTCTTGGACTGTGAAGTATTGCTGAAGATATGTAGTTTCTTAAGTGGCGTCTGTATATACACACTTACATGCGTGTTTATATCAGACAATATAAAGGAATCCTTTAATAAGTGTTTAAATTAAAGAATGCTGATCCATGCTATGTTAGCTTACATGGCAGAAGTGCTACAGAGACATTTCAGGCTATACTGCCTATCCATGACCGATGCCACCCAAGGTATCCAGTGCCTGCATCACTTGGAATACTGAAACAAAGTAAGATCTAACTGCTCTAGTGGGTGCCCACAAAGCGACAGAACGGGGCATCTTTAACCATCATTAGGAGTGTGGAAATCCCTTCCCCTGTGACTGTTTCCCTCTCCCACTTTATCCTGATCCTCACTCTCCTGCAGCCCCCAACTTAGTGTTGCTTGCCCAGCTGATTTTGTGAGGCCATGTGCCAATGCAACACATATCATCGTCACTGTGCTAGAATAACAGCAGAACATAAGTACACTGATTTTATCCTTAGTAATCCCAAGGTTGCACTGGCTGGCACCCACACAAAGATGTGGAGAAAAATATTTAACACACTACTCCCATTAAGATTGATGCTTGTAAAACAGTGTTGTTAAACACACGATGGGTCTTCAAAGGCTGTAGTAACCCACAGCTGCACATAGATGCAAGCAAATGTTGATTCAAAGCAACTAGACATGTGAAGCCACAATGCTCATTGAGAGCTTTCCACCATAATTAATTTTAAAAGGTAAAAATAAAATCCCTAGGTTGCTATCAGAAATTATCAAACCACTCACAGTACACAAATACCTTGACTACCTACAACATCTGCTGGGCTGCCATGTGTTTAACAATAAAACTCACCTCCCGGAAAAACTGAACTTCATGGGAAATATCCTGACCAAAATATCCTTAAACTTCAAATAACCTACTTGTGATGAAAGGCTTCTACTGAATTCTGCACCAAGAAGGATTATGACTCTGACACTGAATAATCTTCTTCATGACCCTAAAGAAAAGGTCCATGTCTGATAATACCAACAAACCTATGTTGCCATACCTACAAACAAGCTGCAATTCTGTTGAATTAAAAAGTTTTTGACAATTAACACATGGTCCATACATGCAGAAATGTGGCAATTGAGGTGTACTAGCAGAGGGAGGTATAAATAGAGTGGAATTTTTTGAATGATATGTCAATATTTCCAATTAGACTGAATCTGAAAATCCAATGTGATGGGTTCAAAGAAGCTGAGAACTTTTAATTTTTAGTGAATAAATCTTGTTATTGGGATTCAGGTGATTGATCCTAATCCTAGCTCTGACACTGCTTCAAAATGGGAGTTTGGACAAGTCACTTAACTAATTTTATTTTGCATCAAAAATGACAAGCACTTTTCCTTTCAGCAGAACACTTAATAATGTCCCCAAGGAAACACACCAATGTTTTTACTTACTTGATTTAATTCTGTGATGTAGACTGTGATACAATGGAAGGCCAAAGGGATTTGCCAGAGTTGCCTTTATGGAGGTAGCTCTATGGGAAGAGGACAAGCAGCTTCAGAAAAGGTCTGTTCTAGGTGGCCTCACAAGGGTATTAGTCACACTGATGACTCAGAAAAGGTAATGCAGATTAAACCTATTGGCAGCCAAACAAAATATGAGTAAGGGCAGTTTCTGAGCACTTTACCATATAGCACTGCTAGCAGCTTCTATTTTATATAAGAAATTGCTACTCAGTGGGAAGTGATACACTGGAGACAATGTATTTTAGTGGCTAGCAACCCAACAGCAATGTTATGTTACATACAAGTCATTTGATGTAGTTTTAACCATCTTTTCTAATGGCTGAGATAGTTCTCCAGATATCAAGCTAACAAAAAAGACATGGTGTAATTTGAGAAACCTGAACAATTGACAGACAGGCTTGCAGAATACAACTGTTGATGAAATGGTTTTAATTCAAGGTAATCCAGCTGCTGTCTCAGACAGTTCAGTCCCAATCTCTGCACAAAATCATGAAACTTGTAACCTGTATGCTCCAGGCAGTCCTATCTAAACCCAAATACCTCTTCCACCCTCCATTCTCCATTCCTGTTTCCCATGCATCAGATCTATGATCTTCCTGAAAATAATCAAAATAAACAAACCAAAAAGTAAACAATTAATCATAAAGAGCAGCACATAGATGGATCTCATTAATGTTCCTTCCATGAGCGACAGGTTTATCTGCTTAACTATCAGGTGCCTTTCAAAGAGATATTTCAATCTCTTGGCCAGATCCTCCTCATCTCTGCCCTGCCCTCTTTGAAGAAGGAATGGGAGGAGAATGAGGAGAGAGGGCTGTTGGGAGTAACAAGAAGAAAATGGCAAGACAGTACTAGCACAGGAATTTTCCAGGATTTCCTTTAATCCTTGGCATTAGGTTGCAGGCTCTGTGCTTGTGTAGGAATAAGATCATGTCAGTTTGATGATGTCCTGGCAAGGGACAGTAATAGCAGGTCCCTACTTAATTCCTTCAGATTTGTCAGAAACTCCAAATATCATTCTACTGGGAGGCTCTGCTGACATCTGGGAGCTGCAGGAGCAGGGAGAAGTAGTACCAAAGTGACTCATCAACTGCCCAGGGAGATCTGCACAGTACAGTAGTAGCAAGGAGTACAGTGTGTGCTCCACAGTGTGAGGCAAGCACAGAGCAGTTACTGATGAAAGCTAGTCAGACAGAGGTGAAAACCACTGACTGCCAAAACCAGCTTTTGTCATACAAAGAAGATGTGAGTAAATCTTTTTAGTGCCTGCTTTTATAGGCTCCAAAGTGTGTCAAGACATCAGAGGGTTGGGCAGATTTGACCAGTGCAGGAAAGAAGGAGTGATAGTTTTATGATATTGCCAACACCATCACTGAGATAATAAAATTGTTGTTTCAACATATTTTCAAGGCCACTGTGAATGAAGTGAAAAAATTACAAACATATTGAATTATTGTGAAGAGTGCAATATGTTAGTATTCACCAGTGAACTCCAGCTCTAATGGTGTACTGGACCCATGTCCTGGACATGCAAGAACTGTGATCATATGCACTCCAGACAGGCTGGACCACAAAAAAATGCCACAAAAAAATACATTGGAGAATTATCCCTGAAAGGTGGTAACACCAGTCCAAAGACACCAAGTACAGTGCTCTTAATTATCAGCTGAGTCCCTGTGCAAAGGCGGAACAAGCTTGGCTGAAACGTGAGCTGTAACTTCATGACTGAAGACATAGCCAAAGAGACACTAGTCCCAGACACAGGTAGTTGTAAGAAAAAAAAGTTACTGGTTTGAAATCCTGTCTCATGGGAGAGAAGCAATACACTTTGTCATGTAGCACTGACCAGGTGCAAGAAATATAAGGTACAGCAAGAAGTCAAGGCCTCCAGTATTTTCCAAGTGCTTTTAGTAATGAAGTTATTGCATCTAGACATATCCCTGCAACACCTGTCTTCTGCATTGTGTCATCCCCAGGGGTCACAATGAAGTCCAAAGTTCGCCCAGTAGAGGTGTGAGACAGCTGGGTACCCAGGTGTGTGGCCCTGGTCCACAAAAATGCATTTGGGGGGGGGGGGGGGGGGGGGGGGGGGGGGGGGGGGGTGTAAGTGCAAAATGCTGTCCTTAGGTGGGAGAATGTGGGAGGGACTGGCTGGGAGGGCAACAATGCACAAAGGGATGGGACAACAGGAGAAAGAGCCCTCAGGCATGGCTCAGGCACAGGATAGCGTACTGCAGTGGGTAAAATAAAATGTTGCTGTGGAATAAGCAGAAAAGCTGTGTTAGTAGGATGTGAGAAATGGTCCATCTCCTCCCTGCAGCACCACCCCAGGCTTGATGTTCTGCTGGGTCCACTTTGATGCCTCAATAATGATGCGTGCCAAAACAAGGGAATTGATATGTAATAAGGTGAACAGTCAGAGGTCTAAAAACCTGTGAGAAGAAAGAGGAGAATGCGGGTTGTTTAGCATAGGAAAGAGATGACCTAGGAAGGACATGATAATGCTTTTCTAGAAGCTGCTGCTAAGAACCAGCAAATAAATGCTTTTCATCTCTGTGGCTGGTGGGATAAAAAATAATAAGCTTAGGCTGCCAAAAAAGAGACTTAGTTTAGACATTAGGAAAATTTTCTGGTGATAAGGATAGTTAAGCACTAGGATAGGTGCAAGGCTACAATCTCTGTCCCAGAAGAAAATTTAAGTCTAGCTTGGACAAACAATGGCACAGAAATCCTATCTCAGAAAGGGGGATGAGACAAATGATAGTAACAGGCCCTTTCCAGACCTACTTTTCCCTGATTCTCTTTCCTAAACATAGCATCCAGCTGTGACTCTCTGGAGCAGCCTCAGTTAAGTACAGCATGGTGTAGATGTTTCCTGAATGAGTTTTCTGAAAAGAAAACAACTACAACACTGTAAATATCCTACTGCTGCAAGCTCTTATGGCTTTGCCTTCAGTTTTACTGCACTTGACCCATTTCTTAGAACTCTGGCTCCTGGAGTCAAGCAGATTCATGAAAGCTAAGTCTGAATTAGCAAAAAGCAGTCTAAATTTTTGTTGCAGGGAAAAAACCCAAACATATTAAAAGCATGACAAAGAAGTACTTCCAGCAGCTGTAAATCCACAAGAGAAGTGAAATATATTATTTAGCTTAAAAAATCAAAACTCAGTTGATTAAAAAAAAATCTTATGATTGGGATTAGCACTCATTAATGCTTAATGTTTTCAATGGGCATTCTCTAAGTCAAGTCTAGGCATGAAGTTAGAGCAAAAGGAAATTCTGTTGCTTAAGGAAAGATTCAGAAACCAAAGGCCCTCCCAGAGAGTGACATAAATCTATGGATATGGGGACCAGTCCAAAACTGGGAAGTACCCAAAGAAACCTGCTGGTGATGACAAAAAAAAAAAAAAAAAAAGGTCTTTTGTTGTCATAAAAAGTTCAACTGAGAAAGAGGCACATCTTGACACAGGATACAGTATTCTTTGTATCTGTGTGTGTGGCAATGCTGTGAGCATGCCTATGTGTGTGAGACTCCAGCAAGGGAAATCTCTGAGCCACAAATTCTTGGTGACTGAAAATTTTGGGGAGAAAACATTACCCTGCATTTCCCTCTCTTTTATGGTAGTCCCCAAGCAGCTCTTATGGGTCACTGTAGAAGACAAGATGCCAGGTTATACTTTAATCTGACCACAGAAAGATGGTCTCATGTTCTTTTACTTTTTTGTTGTGGTCCTGATGAGCTGCAGCACACAGGCAGAGCTGCAGCACACAGGCAGAGCTGCATGAGAAAATTCAATATCCATTCTCTGAATAGCACACTGCCTTTTCCAAGGCTGTCAATCACACCCTGGCAATAAATTTTCAAAATAAAAACTTTTAATATAAATAAAATGCACAAATAAAACTGATAGTGGAGCATTACTTGAGTGCAGGAATATAATGATACTTCTCATAAAAATTGGTGCAGTGTGAGTTTTCATCTGACCTGTCATCGCTCTGCAATCTTTTTCATTATCATAAATCAAAAAGCATTGTTTGGTTTAAATCACTTGCCGCTTAAAGATGAATCACCTTCGATTTCCTGAGCTTTGCTTACGGCAAAAAGGGAAAAAAAGCTTTCAAAATTGTACAGCAGTAAAAATTTTTGGTCCCGCTTTGCATACAAAAAAAAAACCACAAAACAAAACAAACAAAAAAAAAAAAAAAAACCCACTGAGAGAGCTCTAAAACTTAATCTAGCAAGTGATGCAAAATGAAACAGAACTGTGATTTAGGGGAAAAAAAAAATTTCTCTATCTGCAAAGCTATTTATCTACAGTTTGGTCCAGAGAGTTCAAATGTAGCAGTCTGTGAAGAGGGACCTCAGGCTCTAATGGCTTGAAGAAGATAGGCCCTCAAACGTTTAAAGTCGCTACAGGTGCATAGCTAAGCTTCCCTGTAACATCTGTCCCTGTGGATAAGAAAACACTGAGCATCCTACACTGGATTGTGCAGATGCCAGCTCCGCGGCTTGAAGCAGACCCTGTGTTCTGATGACTGCCAAATCACCCAAGCCACCTCAGTGGGTTTGGCCAGTGACCTCTTCCTTCTAAGGAGGAGAGTCCTCCTCTTCCTTCATCCCACCACCTTGGCATTACCGTGCCTAGAAGTGCAATTAGATTCCTGGCGCTTTTTCCAAAGTCAGGAAGAATAGGGTCATTTAAAAAGTCAGTTGACTAAACTGATGAGCCCAGTGGGCTGGAACAGCAAAACTGATCACAACTTGGTGTAAGTCATCCCCAGGGGGACAACACACAACAAATACCCTGCACACAGTCATATCTAGGTTTGTTCTGTGAAGAAAACCCTCATAAGAAAAGAAATAAGCAAAAATAAAACAGGCTTCATTTTTTATGTCTCCCATTAGCTAGAACCCTCATGGCAATTCCCATCAATTTTGGATGTCTGGATACTAGCCAGGGAGCCCTCAGCTTCCATATGCTTGGCAAAAAGAGCAACAGCAAGGATGCAATGCTGTTGTCAGGCAAGGCAGGTAAATCACTGCATAATTCTTCACAAAACCAATTTTCTGAAAATTTCACCCTACTTTAGGAAACTGAAATCAGCCAAGTTTGGTAATAAGCCCCATAAGTCCCACAAGAAATCCTAAATCTCAAAACCTGCCTAATGGATCTTGCTGTGTTAGTTGACTCAGCCATATTTTTTGACCCTTCTTTATGCCCATGAAGTGGAAATGGTTTCCTGCACAAGCAGTAGTTATGTGTTGTCCTTGGAAGGCAGTATAAACTTAAAAGGCAGTAGGGTAGAGGCAGAGGAAGGAGGGTGGGGAAAGCATGCAATTTGTTAAACATATGAAGCAGTAAAAGAGCAATTCTTCTTGCTAACTTTACCTGTCCATAAGTTACTATCCAGTCTAACTAGGCTCCCTCCACAGCTCAGGGACAGAGAGAGCTTAGATAAATCACCTCTGTTTTCTCCACTGATGGTGGAAGGAAACCGAACACCTGGCCACATTTAGGCAGAATTAATCCCATTTTCATGTCCAGAGTCATAGTAAAGGCCAGAACACTTCTATTGCTGGCACACCCCAGCCTCCTGTATAAGACAGCTGAAGAATGTGTTCACAGTGAGCAGGCATCTGAGTTTTTCTTTCCAGAAACTAAATTCAAAATTTCAGAAGCTCTCTTTTTCTTTACTTAGCAGTTGATAATTTGACACATTAGGATAACATCACTCACCAGCTTTGATCTACCACTATTACTGGGTGGCCAGCTTGCTCCCTTCTGGCAGCACATCCACTGCCACGTAGTACACAGGTAGGATTTTCAATATGTGAGCATCCATTGCCTCAAATTTAAACAAAATTATTGTGGTAATATGCCCATATGTTCTAATGAATATTCCTAACACTGAATACACAACCAGCATGGATCTCACCCTTCACAATCTTTAACCAAAAGCTAGGTGTGTCTTTTGGAAGAGGAATGAAGGGTAGGGAAAGATTACAACAGGCTGGACAACCTCAGAGTCTCTCCTTGAGGTAACAGACCTCTAAAATCCTATTCATCTACAGAATCATTGCAGAATCTTCAAATTTAATATAAGCTGAACAGACATCAAAAAAGAATTGCTTGTGGTCATCACTGCCTGACACTGAATTCACATGTGAGTCACAAGGAACTTATACTGAGTTTTGAAGTCTGACCAATGCAGTCACAGGATTGTATTCTTTGCTTTACTCTTGGGTGATATTTTTTCTCAAAGCTGAAAGTTTTCTTCATCATAGAACATGATAGCTGATACTTCAAAAACCAGCTACCAGTGAATCTGCGGAGCCCTTTGCCCTCAAAGCCCCTTGACTGAGCTAAAATTTTCTAATGTATTATATTGCTTTCATCAATAATAATAAACAAGCATATCCACAGCAATTTCCATAATCAAACTTTTCCACTCAAGATCTCCTCTGGAACTATCAGCTGGCTTTGCAGGGAGGAAACCAAGGCAAAAGAATTATGCAAAATCCTCAAAATCACGAAGTGAGTCAGTCTCCAAGGGGAAAAAAAAAAAAAAAAAAAAAGGGGGGGGGGTGAGAAAAGAGGGGAAAACAAACCCTTTAGTTCTCCTGTCTGTGCTTCTGCCCCAAGGCAATCCCTGTCTTTCACAGCTAGGGACCAATTCAGATACCATTTACACACAGATAATTCCACTGACACTTTCAGAGTTAGCCTTGATTTACAGCACCATCTGTGAGATCAGCATGCGGCACAAGACACTCTTATGACTGGAAAATACTTTACTGACAAGAAGAAAATAAATATGTATTCCTCCCTGCTCTCTGTTGCTCATCTTTGATGGCTACCTTTCTTTGAATGCTTTCAATCAAACCTTGACTGAACCATGATTTTTTTCACGTTTAAGTGGCCTTGTTAATTGGGTTAGGTGTGATACATCTTCCTGGTCCTGCAGCTCCTTTGGCATGCAATATGACCTTGTCAAGACTTCTCCTAGCACTTCCCTTTTCCATCTGATTGTTTTCTGCTTCTTAGTAATATAGCCATCATCTAGATTTTGTCATTTGCATTACACATCCCATCTTCTCAGCAATAATAAAAACCTGCCTGTGGGGGAAAAAAAGAAAAAAACAAAACCAATAAAACCCAACAGAAAACAAACCCCTGTATCCTCTACCTACTCATTTGATTACAGGAAAGTCACCAGTTTTATCTGGAGAATTTTAAGAAAGCACTGACATTTTGCCAAATCATTGAGCCCTGCTCCTCTCTGGAAGATATGTATGAACATCACTGCCTTGCATCTGTGTTCATGCAGATTATAACGCATCAACACTGAAATAAATTGTTTACAAACATACAAATACAAAGAAGTGGGTTATATGTAGAGTATTTTAAGCACTTCTCCACCTCTATCCTGCTTTTCTTAAGGTATACTTGCAAAGTTACTGAAAGAAAGACTAACAACTGTGAAATGAAACATTAAATCACTCCAGTGACCCTGTGAAAGATTTGCTTACACAGGGCAGCCTACTCACTCAGTCACAGTTTAAATGAATTCCCCCTATCACCCATTGCCAAAACATCTGAGCTATTGCCATTTCCTCCACACTTTGGCACGAGTGCCTGACTGGGATGTCCTCATCTCTGTCCCTTCCTATGTTGCACATTCTAATGTGAATAGAGAAAAAAGCCCACTTGCTTTGTTGTAAGCAACAACAAACTATGTCTTCCTTTCCTCTGCTCTTCAGAGAACAAAGGAAGTAAAATATTAACAGCTTCACTCATGCTTTCCCCTCAGCTTCTGAGGTAACTTTGCAATGAAGATAAACCTCAGCATCATGCTCAGGCTGCTACCCAGGACCCTGCCACGAGAGGACCAGGCTTGTTTGTTCCTCTGAGAACTGAGCAGTGACAGCAGTTGTGTTGGGGCTGCTTGTGCTGCCAACAGAGTAAGCACAGGTGTTGTCACAGCGACCAAAACATCTGGGTCTGAGACCCAAAGCATCTGTGTTCTCTCTGGTTACTGACATCAGTATCTGAGTTAAATTAAAAATACATGGCCATGAGTATTTGTAGGTACAACACGTGTATTTTGTCCTCATGAGCATGTAGCATATAAAGCATTTGAAAAATACTAATCCTCATTTCAGATCTTACAGGGAAAGGACAATGCTCAAAAGATAGTTAATTTGGATATAATTTTAGGGCAGTTGCCTAGATTTCTGTGCTGTTGTATTGGTTTTCTAAAAAGCACAAGACATCACATTATGCTAAGGCAGCCATTTCTAAAAGACTACTCAGTTGCATTTTACATTGCACCTCCTCCTATCTTGAAAGAGGCTTCTGTGGACTGGAAAACAAAATTTTTCTCTCTGTCTGTTCAGGAAATTTATTAGTTTTTGGTAGTATTTTTTACTAACTACAGAATTATCATCAGTGATATCGCTGGTGTATAAGAAAAGATTAAACAGCATAGGACTCCTTAGCTTGAAAAAAGAAATACATGATTGAGGAAAATCATGCAGAATGTCAAGAATGATTATCAGAAGTGCTTCTAAAAACTCAGCAGGGAATATTAGTCACTAATCTTTGCAATGCAAAAGGTGGGAGTTGTCAGAGAAATCATCAAGCTGCAAGATAAAAAGGAGCAAAAGAAATACATTTTCACACAGGACCAAGTTAAACTGTGGAATTCATTGCCAATGGATAGTGCAAAGACCAAAACCACAGGCAGATTCAGGTGCTAATTATAAAAATTCATAGGAAAGAGACAGAAATTGAAGCTAAATACAAAGATGTGGACCTAACCTAAAGTTCAGGAAATTCATAAGCTTATCCTTATCCACGGATATCCTAGAGGAAAGACTGATACATCCACCTACATCTGCTACCAATGTATGCATCCTTTTCACTGGACACAGATGGCGTGAATTAGTTGGGGTCAGAGACAGATAGTGAAAGAAAAGCCTTGGCTGGGTGATTTCAGTTCTAGGTGTATTAATGCTTGTTCAGATATGGAACTGGTAATCTCAGGAAATGATTAATTGGCATAAACACCCAAATCTAAACTTACATTCTGCTTTAGCTGTTCTAGCTGGAGATTAGCTAGGAAAACAGCAACTGCAAAAACTTTCTTCTCAGACCACACCAAGACCCTAAGTGTTTCTATTTCTAGCAGCTGGTATCAGCAAGTCACTTAACATGTCTGTGCCAACTTTGGCCTCTGCCTTTAGAACAGCAGCTATTAATAGTGACTTCATAGGTGCCACTCTTGGCCAGGAGCCTAAAAGACACTTTCTCTTTATCAGCTCACAGATATAAGAGGTGGCAATTTCCATCAGTGATGTTCCATTTATTTATGAATGGAGAAACCCAAATTTTGTAATGGAATTGGAGCACAGAGGGAGGTGAGGCACACAGGGCAGAAAGGCAGAAAAGTAAATATGAAGAAAAATTCAACAAATTTTCACCACACATATGACAGGCTGCTGCAGGTAAAAAAATAAATAAGTTCCCCAGCATTGATAATAAAGGAAATAGGGAACTCTCAGCAAAGTATTATCTCCAATTACTGCCATTAATTGAATCAAACTGTGTCTTCATGGGGGAGAATACAAGCAAGTCACAGTGCTCCTCTTCTGCTTCTGTCTCCTCTCTCTGCTGCCCACCACCATGCTGTGGTCACACACACTGCAGAAAGCAGCTGAAATCATCTGCCAGCACTCACAGTTCTGACAACTCTCCTGCATTACAACCTGTGGGCATACTACCTCTGGCAAAATCCACATTTGCCTATATATCCCTCTGAACACACGTAGTCCTTAGGCTGGTGTCAGAGCTACTGGAGAAGCCTGTAGCAGATCCCCCTGCCACTGCTTAGGAAGAAACCAGGAGCCACAGGGCAAAGCCATTTTTCTCAGGAGCACTAACACACCCTTATGTCCCAGACCTGGTGTGAGTATGACCTACCTGCCACTAGAGCACAGAATGGGAAAACACCTCCAACCCCATCTCATTCAATTATATAACAGTTACTCAGCACCTACAAACACCCAACACCTGCTGCCCACCTAGCATGCCCCACCTGTCCTGGGGGAAGAAAGGGAAAGCCAAAGAGCTTCAAAATACCATGCGAATCCCAGGCACCATGATGGTGCAGATACCAGGAAGAGCTGGGGTATACCACTGCCTCCATCCACTATGCGTGCAGCTGTGGCACATCTTTTCCATTGCTGTTTAGCTGCTGTTTTGTTTTTTGAGATTATACTCTTAATTACTAGTAGCCCACATACAACGCAATGTAGGACCTGAGTACTGGTCTTGAAGGTTCCTCCATAGAAGGGCAGTACCTTTATTTTTTGCCTCACTCCATCAAACACAAGACGCAGGTGTCAAAAACATTACAACTAGTAGAATTTAGTTTGGGAAGATTTTATGGAAAATATCTTCTTTATGCTGGAAGTTTCACAAAAAGAGGCCAATCTTTTCTGAATAAGGATGGTCCCATCAGTTAGAACAGGATTTTTTGGGGTGTAAGTTTACCCCAACATTATCAGACATTGTGCTTCAGGACAACGTAGTTCCTCCACTTATGAATGAGTTTCTCCCTCTGTGGACATGTAGTTAAAAGGCCAGATTGACCTTAAACAGCATGGATAAATCAAGAAGTATGTTAATATGTTCTTCCTACCTGTGTCAAAATACTCTGGGGCATGACACACGCTAGTTGACATTTACTTTCAACTTTCAAGTGTCTGGGACTGTATAATACTTCCAAACATTTTCTAATAGGACCAGTGCCCTGCAGCCTGCCCACCCAGAGATGGTGGTCTCTTTGGAAATAAGATCTGAGCACTCTCTTTTTCTCTTTGACTCAGCACAAGAAAAAGGTGGAGTCTTCAGATAGTCTCATTTGTCCAAAATTATAAAGAAACCAAGTTGCCACATACATATCCAACTTTATTTTCCAGTCTTCATTATTCCCCCTGTTTAGCCATCCCACTAGGTTTATGGCCAGACCTGGAATGCAAGTCAAGCTCCCCACTGGCAAACACACTGATATATGTTATTGTGTGTTTCAAAGTCTGAAGTTGGGTACCTTTTCCACTCTTCAGTAAGAGGTACAAGGGATGGAAAATCCAGCAGCAGGACATGTATGCTCCCCTTAACCCAAGTGACATTTGCTGTCTCACATGGAGGGTGGGAGGGAGGGAGGAAGAGAGGGAGGGAGGGAGGAAGAAAGGGAGGGAGGGTGGGAGGGACCTGCCTTTACAGTCCAATGTCTGCAAGTAAAGTTTTGAAACTTTTAGGAGTCTCTCAAGCACATCATACAGAGGGTTTTGAGACTCTGGGGGTTTCTGGTGAAGGTGGTTTTATATTATGTTTAGTGCCATAGCCAGATAGGGATTGTCTTTTGGTCCTCTGTGAACAGGGAGCTGGTTTCCATGTCTAATTGTGCTGTTCCTTGAGGCTCTCAGAGCAACTTCACTGCACAGAATTACTGAGCATTTATAAAGAGAGAAAAAAGAGGACTGCTGGTGCCTAAAATATGACTTTCCATCATCTTTTGGATGATCCATCCATGCCTTATGTAAAGTCTTAAACAGCTCACATCCTATCTTTCCACAAGAAATAAAACTATTTAATTTATACTGTAAACTGTTGAACTGTAATTTAACTGTAAAACCCTTTTATTTTTTTATAACACTGTGAAAAAAAGGCATATAGCAGAAGCCTGCTGTTAGCATGACATACAGTAACAAATCAGTTAGCAAAGAGATTTAGGTGGAAGCATTGATTCATGACAAGAAAACAGGAACTGGGCTTTTTACAACACCTCCCTGATGTAGCAGCACAACTGTCCCTTCCCAACTCCTTTCAAAACTGTTCCCACACCACCATTCTTTCACCTCTTGCTTCTGCAGTTAGTTGAACATAGCATCATTTTGCAGAATTCGGGGGAATGTCACCATACAAGTGGCTTTGGCTACTGGAAGCCCTCTGAAATTGAAGGACTTAGGCTCAGGAAGAGTTTGTTGTTCCACATTTCTTCCTTTCCACTGAAGTTTCAACGTGCATATCCATCATTTCTCCACTTGTCTCTGTACTGTTGGATACACACCCTGTGACACAGAGGGATTTTGGCAGTAGAAAATAAAAGTCCTTTTACATGAGTCCTTAAACATGCCAATATACACTGGGCACTAAGGACTGAAACCTGTGAAGGAGAGGCATTTCTCTGTGAGAGGAAGGCTGATCTCCCCAAGAGGGAGACATCTTCCACCCATCCTCCCTCCTACCCCTGTCAGAAATGCATGTTACAAGCACTCAGCAGACATCAGTCACAGCAGAGCAGCAGGATCCACAGTCCCTTGTCCCTTCCACACCACCCACTATTTCTCCAGGCCCCCAGTTCCTGTGTGGCAGCAGAGGACCTGACATGGGGTGGCCTGCCATGGCTGTCAGCATGCAGAGCATTGCTGGAGCTCCAGCTCTGAGCAGAGCTGAAGTATCTACGCACCCAGCAGTATCTATGGCAAAAGACAATGGATCTTTTCAGTGATAATCCACACTGGTGGCAGGTTTCCTACCACACTCCCTGATCTCTATAACTGGTTTTCATTATTTCTCCATGTTGTGTCCCATGTCTGTCCTCACCTATTCAGCTAGATACACAGGAAGCTTTGAATATTTTCACTGTATGCCTTATTTTGTCTATATGATGGTATGCCAGAGCTGGCAGCAGCAGATGTTGTAACTATGCTCCAGCTATAAAAGCCAGGATAGCTACCAGGGAGAACTTCTGAGGAGGTGGCAGGCAGCTACAGCTCCTCTGTTGGGAAGGGCAGGGCAGAAAGGAGGCCTCAACCCATCCTGAAGGATTTGTGAGCAGCACCCTGATGCACGAGGTCAGCCCCATTCTCCCAGCCACACCAGAGCCTCAGGTGCCACAGCACTTAAAGCAACTGTTTTACTGGCAAAACTTCCAGCAGTGCACCTTAATCTGTGGGATATAAGTGTAATTTAGAGTAAGCAGGAAAGTCTTCATGTATTAATTAAATATGAAGTGTTAAACCATGTCTCACCAGCTATGTTTTTTGATATGGGTGGTGTGGTTGACACATTGGAGAGAAGGGATGTCACTCAGAGGGACCCTGGCAGGTCTGAGAGATGGGCCCGTACAAATCTCAACAAGGCCAGGGTCCTGGACCTGGGTCAGGGCAATCCCAAGCACAAGTAGAGACTGAGCAGGGAGTTGGTTGAGAGCAGCCCTGAGGAGCAGGATTTGAGGTTATCTGTTGACAGGAAGATCAACATGACCCGGCAGAGAGCACTTGCAGCCCAGAAAGCTAACTATATCTGCATGGTCAGCAGGGCAAGGGAGAGGATGCTCACCCTCTGCTCTGCCCTTGTAAGACCTGACCTGAAGTTCTGCATCCATCTCTAGGGCCTCCAACCTAAGAAGGATGTGACCTGCTGGAGCAAGCCTAAGGGGATTGGAAGATGATCAAAAAAGGCTGGAGCTCCTCTCCTATGAAGACAAGCTGAGCAAGCTGGGATTGTTCAGCCTGGAGAAGAGAAGTCTCCAAAGTGATCTTACAGCAGCCTTCCAGTACCTAAGGGGAGGCTACAAGAGAGATGGAGAGTGACTTTTTACAAGGGTGTGTAGTGACAGGACAAGGGGGAATGGCTTTAAACCAAAAGAGGGTAGATTTAGATTAGATATCAGGAAAAAATTCTTCACTGTGAGGGTTCTGAGACACTCGAAGAGCTTGCCCAGAGCTGTGGAGGCCCCATCCCTGGAAATGTTCAAGGCCAGCTTGGATGGGGGTTTGAGCAACCTGGTCTGGTAGAAGGTTTCCCTGCCCCTGGCACAGGGCTTGGAACAAGATGATCTTTTGACCTAAACCATTCTGTGATTCTATGATTCTCTGAGTGTGTAATTCTATGATTGTATGATATGGACTTACTGCATAACTGTTAAACATGATACTTATCAGATTACTTCCTTATTAGAAAGATTAAACATCTGTTTGAGAGACTTCATTTTTTAAATGTCATGTTTTCAGTTTACTAGGTTTCTTTCTGTGCCTAACACAGACAGTGGGTATTTAAAATAATAACAAATAAGCTGCCAGCTGGGAGCACTC
Source organism: Certhia americana (assembly GCA_018697195.1). NCBI lineage: Eukaryota > Metazoa > Chordata > Aves > Passeriformes > Certhiidae > Certhia > Certhia americana. The sequence goes on from CM031859.1 coordinate 74,306,200, forward strand.
AGGACCTTCCTGACAGGACAGGACAGTAGCGGGCAGGACCTGCCCCAGGACAGCCTTTGCCAGGGCTGCCAGGAGGGGGCCAGTCCAGGGACGGGCCACAGCTCCCTGTACTGAGTGCCACTGCTCCCAACTTGCTCTGAATCTGCAGGCTGATGAGGAGCAACATCAGCATCTCTTTTTGAAAACTGAACTTCCCAGTTCCAGCAAGATCAGCCAAATTCTCCCCCAAAATCCTTGGCTGCACCTTCTCACAGTGCTTTGCTGAAGACATGGTGAAATGGGATCCACTGATTGGTATCAATATATGATGGAAGTGGGCTATATAGTCACCTCAGTTCTTGGGTGCACTGGCACTGGCCTCCTGGCCACATGATTTGTGCACAAAAACAATCTCTGACTGCTCTTCAATGAGACATCTGGAAAAATTAGCTGGAGGGAGGCGGGGATTGGCATTGCTGCTGCCCGATTTCTGCTTTCATAATTCTGGTGTTAGCAGGTCACAAAAAACAAACCAGCAACTTCTCCCAAGAATGGTTTGGATGGGGGAGAAAACCATGCAAATGGGTCTACCTGGAGACAGAAGAGAGGATCTCAGTAGAAATGTGCAACTGGATGCTCACCAGTGTAGATGATAACAAGCACTGGCTGTGCAGCTGACCTCCCTCTAACAGAGATGGTGAAACAATGGCACATCGGAGCATGGCTTGATATGAAAGCTGGGTTTGAGACACAAAGCTCTGATTCAGATTTCCTCCAGGTCTTGGCTCTGAAGCCAGTTTCTCTGGAAATTAACCTCTTCAGAACTAGACTGTGTCAGCTGATACCTACAGGAGGAGCAGCCCTGGTACCAAGGTGTTACAGCCATGCAGCCTTATGGCCAAGCTAAATCTCTGTTCATGGAAGTTTTGGTAAAAGAGCCTTTATCACCTGCAGAAACAGGAATCTCCAGTTTATCCAGCAAGCCCCAAGGAAGACCCACAGACCCTGTGCTAGTCATCACCCTGGAAAAAATTGATTTGTACCTGCAGCAAGAACCAGCAGTGAAGAGGTTAAGAATTTATGAGCCTTAAAAGGCTGCTTTTTGAGGGGTGGGTTTGGGGCAACCTGAGTTAAGGAAGCAGCCTTAACAATATAAGAAAAGGAAGTGATGGTCGTTGGTTTGTTTGTTTATTGTTTTAGCAGTTTGTACTGTGTGTGTCTTCTGTGCTATCTTCATTCCTCAGTCTCCCAGCCGGTTAATTATCCAGGGGAAGCAGCACTTCCTGCCAGCGACCTCCTGGGTTCCCTCCCATTGTTCCCTGGGCTGACACACAGCGCTGGAGACAGCAGAAAGGGCTGCTCATGTCTCAGCCAGTGAGAAACACTCCAGAGACTGCGGTTAGTTAATAAAACAGATGGGTTTATTGGCATCGGCAAATTTCAGTGCTAGTGATGCGTTTAATAGGGTTAATCCAAAGAAAATCCCAATAAAAATAAAACAAGGAGTTCAGAGGAAAGGAGATAAATGTAGGAGAGACAAGAGGATGATCCGTATCGCTGGCATCTCTATCAACTCTGCTGTATCCTCACAGCCTTCAGGACTCAGCAACAGGGTTGCTCAACAATTCTTTCTCAGCTAGGACTTGCTAGAACAAGAGATCCTTAGCTCTAAAATCCAGGCTCAGGTGGTCTAAATCTCTTCCAATCCCTCTGCCCAGTGAGTTCTTTAAGTTTGCTTACATAGGACGTATGAATGCTCCTCAAAGGTCTCCTGCTCTCCCTTCACCTGGTACAGGGGCTTACATGGAAATGAGGATGACTCCTAGCCCCTAATACTGTAAAAACATTTAACCCCAAAGCCTCAGCACCCTGCATGCCCCCAAGATTTCTTTTCTGTATTTCTGCAATGATCAGACGGCAGCACCTTACAAAAGGAGTGTGTTTCTCTCAAATGCTGTATGGACACTTCAATATTTATTTTTTTTAAAAGAACATTTTGTACAATTGCTAAGTGGGCCCTGAAGTAATGCAAACAATAACAAACAGCAGCAGGCTTGAGCTGTAGAGCTGGGATACAGATGTGAATCTCAGCTAGAGGAAAGTTTGAGGGTACTTAAGCCGAGCATGGGTTCACCTCCCTGGAAAATCTATGTTTGATAATTTCAGTTTTTTGAAAGATATCACCCCACTGTGATTTGCCAAGAATAAAAGGATTTTTGCTCACTGACATCATTAAAGATAAAGCAATCTCTATCAAAGGCATGTACTGCCAGTTCTATTATGCATATCTTAGAGGAAAGTGGGCTTTGCTCTATGTCACATAGGTTTGTTCATTTTCTCCATGTATTTTTACTTTAACAAAAGCACTGTCCTATATATCTCCAATGTCCAAACACGTATTAGAAATTGCACCACCCTGATGTCATTGGTGGATCAAAATATACTTGCTTAAAGTCTTAGAGGAAAAACAAAACCCAGATCCTGGAGATTCTTTTCAGAGGGAGACACCATTTCCATGGATGAGCTGATGTCTCCCCTTTTGGAGAGGATACGCCAGAGCAGTGCTGTCATTGCTGGAAGTTTTCTTTCATGAGGAAATATTATTTGCACACGCCACATCCAAATGACAACAGCGGCAAAGAGGACTGGCAATTGATCGTGCTTTAAATAGCTGCTTTTCTAATGCAGGGAGGAGCGTTTTTGTGGCTATTTCCGTAGCAAGATGTTCTACTCACTTCTGGCTCAGCGGTGCAGCATTTTGATCTTGCTTTGCCTTGCCTTGCCTTCCCTGCCCATCTTCTGTCAACAAACAAGCAGGAAAAGTATTTCACCATATCAAGAATTTTAGGCTTTTCAAACAGCTCGCACACTTGACTCTACCTAGGTTCAAGACAAAGCTGACCTGTTGCCCAGATGTAAGGTCATTTGTGATTTTTACAGATGTTTTGAATCAAATCATATTGCTTAAAAGGGAAAAAAAATCTCCAAACAGTTCAGAGCCATGTTAAATGATTTAGAGAGTAGTTAGACAATCCTGCAAAAGAGCTCTAAGACTGGATCTTTTGGCTCTCTGATGGGGATACATTTAAATTAAACATCTGGTAAATAACAAGCCAAAGACCATCATGCCACTGAATAACAAAAGCAGTTAAAGATCTGGATTGATAAAATGAGTGGATATGGAGTGCCTGCCGTCATTTCCCTCTTCTGTCTTTTGGTGATGAGGAAAAAAGGGAAAAGAGTAACAAATGAGCAGGGTCCTGGCATTGTTCATCTCCTCTTTCCTGATGAAGGTGAAGAAACAGGAGGAAGGCAGAAATTATTCATTTCCCCCTGCCCCAGGAGAAAAGGGAAGTAAAACAGTCACAAAGACAGGATAAAAGTCTCTACTTTGGAGAATGTGAAGCTGGTCTGTCATGGTAAAACCTGCAACAGCAGAGAGAGAGCAGAGGAATTCCCTCCCGCCCAAATTATTTTCCTTTGTTTCTGTTTGTTTGCATTACTCAATATTTTAAATAATTACAAAAAAGCTCTGACACCAATTCTCTTAAATATATTGTGGCCACAGAACAACCTAAAGAGCTATTTCTCCTGCAAAGGTCCACTGGGGCAGAAATTAATGTACTGCCACTTTTCAAATATTCCAGAGTCCAGATTGGAGGAAGAAGCAGCTATTCGTTTTTGAAAGGATGAAGGAAAGGAGTGCACTAATTTATGCAGAGTGAATTAAAATCTGAAAGCACCCTGGGTTTAATGGATGGAAAAGCTAATCAACGACCACTCTGGATTGAATGTTACCTAACTTGACAAAACCCCTAACATTGTTGTTTAAATTTAAGGACTGCGTATCATAGGCTGTACGCTTCTAATGACGCACAGGCACACAGCTGGCAAAGCAATGCATTCCCCACCCTCCTTCAGAGAGGACAGAAGACAGTTCATTTCTCGAGGAACACATTTCAACTATGCACTGTAAAACAATTCTCCTGCTAAAATCAGCAGGAACTGTGCATGATTAAGAACACTGGATCAGCCTTCACATATGAGAAGTTTCCTGCTGCTGTTGCAAAGGCAAAGAGTAGGTGATGCTCAATAGCCAGGAAAAGCTCTTTCTTCATAACATACAAAAGCTACCTAACGATGGTTGAGTGCAAGGTCTCATGCTTGGGACACCAGCTGCTTCCTGGTGACTACTGCTAATTTTGGCAGTGGGGCAGAAGTGCGGTGCCGATACAATTTGAAGCAGGATACAGATTATAAACATTGTTTCCCTGAGATCTTGCTGTGCACTGCTCGAATTTGTTTTCAAAGGCAACTTAAATTAACCCTCCACCTCCCCTGAGGTTAGATCCAGCGATGTTTAAGACAACAAACAGCCTTTGGAGTGGAGACCAGTCTCCCTCTATCCCTTCCTCCAAGACTGTTTCCTCAACAATACAACTGCACCGGGGTTTTTCCCAAGCCAAAGCGCAATAACTACGCTTTTATAATGCCCACTGGCAGTGTACATGTGCCACCCAGGGCAGAGCCTGGTTAATTAAGAAATTCTCTTGCAGTGCCTGTTGCACCAGGTAAGCAGCCAGCAAATAAAGGAAAGCAATGACCATTCAACCCCTGTCAACTCCTGTGCTCCCGACTTTGATTGTTTGTGATTGCTTTGGGGCGAGGAAGGCAACATATCAGATCTCTGCCAATGGCAGGTCTAAGTTACTTGCAGAGAGAAAGCTGCACTTTTTCTTCTTCAATAACAAGCAGTGACACGGGCAACAGTGGAAGCAGCCCCGCCTTGTTTCCCTGAGCCGCGTACCCGGCTGAGTCCTTTGTGGGGTCTCCAGCAAAGGGTGAACTTGCAGCCCAGCCTCCTCCCCACTCGGTCATAAGAAACCAGGTCGGCATTCAGACAATCTTCGTGACAGGATCAATCTCAAGACTAGAGGATTCAAGGCACGGACTTTAGCAGGATCCAGAGAGGCCAGAAAACCTCAGCACCACTCAGTGTTTCATTAGTAGCTGTCCTCCTGGTGGCCCTTTACTTTAGAAAATTACACTCAGGTTGCGGACAGCAAAACTGAGGAATGCCTTTTAAAAAAGACTCGTCAAACATCAATAGAAACTGAAAATAAAATCACTGCAAGCAGGCTGTTGCTCTGGGTGTGAGGCACAATTTACCAGCAGAGTGAAGTTGTCTCTAGCCAGCCATCAGACTGTGGAATGTGATGACGATGGCACAGGGCACTGGTGCACAGGGACAGTCCGTGGGAAGGCTTCTGCCTGCACAACCTCCCTCCTCTGCCCAGATGAGCCATGTGGCCTGTGTGAGCACAGAAACAATTGTTTTTACAGTGCCAGAGTTAGTTATGTCTGAAAGGCTGCCCACAAGCACGGTGAGCAGTGTCATTAGGCTGCTGGCTGGGCACTGGAAGATGGATGTGTTGTTCACTTTCATGCAGGCAGTTAACAGCACAGCTATTTGGTTACATGAATTTACAAGCTTAGCTGCCGAATAGAGGAGACCACAGGTTAACAGCGGGAGGTGAAGGTGCTTGTAAAGGTGCAAGCTGAGCCCTGAACCAAGGTGATTACAGCTCACTGGGAGCTCTTGAAACCCATTAGTGACAGAGCAAGGAGCTGTCAAGATCTACAGATGAGAAACCAAGTTTGCAAGCTCAGGAGTGACCAGCCAAGTACAGGGAATTTGCTTTGCTCTCATATGGTATCTCTCTCTTCTTTCTCCCTCACCAAGCAGCCACCTGCAAAACAACCCCAAGCCTCCCCTGGCAAGGACAAGGGACTCCCAGACCATCCTGCCCTTGAAAACCACACTCCTACATCCACCCCTGCACCTCTCCAGATCTGTGGGCAACATCCCCACAGTTGTGAGCTCCTCTCAGGAGCCTCTAGAAGGTACTCCTGATCCCTAACCTGTATTAAGCCCTTAGGTATGCAGATCAGCTGTACACTTTGGAAAGCAAGAGAATATAGTTTTCCCTAATAGACATCATATTTCCCCATGCTGTCCTCTCCCCCAGAATAAATAAAGGTACTTCAAGGTGTCAGACAAGTTGTCACACTTTAATTTCTCCCTTTGGCAAGCCTAGCCACTAATTCAGTCTTGTTATAGTTTTCCCAGCAGGGACAAAATATATACTGAGCTTTGAAAACCCATTGTGTAGCAGCAATTGTTGCTGTAAGCCAGTGGCTCTTTTGCTTTGTTCAGCACCGTGTGTTTGTGTCTCCTGTGAGATATTGTTTTGTTAAGGCCTGCTATTGATTAAAAGGGAGAAGAATTGAATTCTAAATGGGAGCAGCTGAAATGTTCTAAAATGCTGCATAAAAATATGAACATTCAAAATAATTTTAAAGACAGGTAGCTTTCCTAAACCAGATTCACTTTTCCCTCAATCCTTGCTCACCACGGCATCTCACCAGATTCATTTTACCCTCAATCCTTGCTCACCATGGCATCTCACCTCAGGGTTGACTTGCAGGTCAGGCCCAGGGTAAGGGTCACATCCTCATCCCTGTCTTTGGAGCTCGTGGGTGCTGCAGAGCAGTCTGGGGGCTGCTGCAGTGTGACATCAAGATCCAGGACACTTTAGAGGGAGCAGCCCTGGGCGCTCATCTTCTGTCCTAATGCAGCACCACAGTTCCCAATGTGGATACAGTAATAAGTAAATAGGTATAAAGGTACCCCAGGCTCCTTCAGCTTCATCTTCTAACCAATACAAAGAGACTGATTATTCCCTGGTTGAGCATCAAATATCTTTATCTACCAAACAGGATTTTTACCTCTGTAACTACACCAGAGTAACAGGATAGGGGATGCTCTTATATAGCAGAGCAACAAGCACTACTGTCCCAGAGCAGTAACTGAGCTCATCTGGCTACAACTTCCCTGTAAGCTGTGGACAGGAAGGGCAGAAGTCCCATGGGTCCCCATGCAGTGGCAGCAGCACCAAGTCAGACTTGCTTTTCTGCATCACCATTGCACAGCATGGACCGCTCCCCATGCCCAAGCCCCAGGCAATTGCTCCTACACACCTTGGTCTCTCTTGGTGGCTCCAGATGGACTCTGAGCTGCACCACTGGCAGGCTCATGGCAGTTTCACAGTCTCATGCTCCATGCGCTTGCTTGTGTATTGTTTTGGTCCTGTTGTGCTGAAACATGGAGAGATGAGGAGACTTCATGGCACTGTTTTCCTCTGTCTGGGCAAAACTGCATTTCATTGACCTTTGAAGCAATTTGGGGGGGAGGGGGAAGCTGAAGAGAGATGGGCTAGATTTCTAAATCTTCTTCAACTAGTTTCAGTATTTACACTAGGAAAAAAAAAAAAATAATTGCAGGGTTGCAACATCCTTTGTATGACCTGCTAGGATTAGTGGATCTACCACCTGGGAAAATCCGGGGTCATTTAACAAGAGGGCCATACATGACTGAACTGTAGGAATTAGCCAAAGAGATTTTGATAGGGAATGGTATAATTTCTTTAGGGTCTTCTGGCCATCCCAAAATAAATTGGAAATAATACATAAGAGTGGAACTCATATCAGTTTAACTGTTGGGTTTAATAGAAAACAGAGGCTTTTATAAGATCTGACATGCCACGTGTTGCTGGCAGTCATCAAATACCTAAGGCCTACTTGTGCCACTATGCTGAAGGCAACTTACTTGAAGACATAACAGTGGCAGAGGCAGACAGGAGAAACCACGTCCCTCTTCCCACTTTCTAATGGTGAATGGCCACAAACTAATGTAACTGAAAAGCACAAGGGACCACAGCTTGCCTCTCCACCACTGATTCTCATCACTTTACCTTAGAGACAATTAGGCTTTTTCTTCAAGAGTTTCAGCTCATTTTGCAGATTACTATGTTAACATTTAAGTATGAACGATAATGGTAGCACATCTGTAAGAACTTAACTTGGACTCAAGAGTTCTTAATAGCCACCAAGTGCAGTACTAAAATCCTTATTAGAGGAATATGGAGCTAAAATACTGCCCTAAAGCAGGTGGTCTGGAGAATGTGCTTCCAGAAGTAAGATTCTGGCAGTGCTCTCTTCATGAGGAGCACCTTCCCAAGATAGCCATGCTTACCTGTGCAGCTCTCCCAGAACAGCCTCTTCTGAAAGACATGAACTCTGTATGCTGAATAGCGCTATTGTACTCACAGTGTTGTATTTCAGTGTCAAATACAAATGTGCTTGGCAAAAATAATGGTTACAAAATACAGGCACACTTTTCAAAATGTTGCTATCAGAGAGATTTCTGGAAAAGGCAGCTGTGCTTGGCAGGGACAGTCCAGTGTTTCAGCTGAAGGAGCACCGGCAGTGATGCACCCCACTGTGATATGCGACAGTGTTTGTGGAAGTAAGGGTACAGGGTGGATCAAGGGCATATGAAGATTACAGCAGCCTCCACCCATGTATACATCCCTGGCCCCAGCCCAGGCTGCCACATAACCCCGTGCTGGACAGTGATCAAAGGGTTCACCGCGAGCTGAGAAAGTCACACGGAGGGAGGGGGAGCAGTGATCCCCAGCCTCCAGCCCACCCTTTGTTCAGCTTGCTCAGAAGTTTCCCAGCTATGTTTGAACTCCTGTCTCACACTCACCGGCACTCAGCCACTGCCAGTGGTTTCAGCGGGATGAGCAGTCAACCTTGACTTCACATTAACTTCATCCAAATTGCATTTGAATCCCTTCTAAAAAAAAGTTTTAAAGCTTTTTGTTAAAGAGAGGGTAGAGAGGGGAAAAAAAAAAAAAAAAAAAACCTGAAAACATGGGGGAAGAATTAGGTTTAGAAGAGCCCCCTGGAATTATTTCAATTAGTCTGGGTGCCGGAGACCTCTGGAGAAAGGCTCCTCTTAGAGCTACTGAAGTAGAACAGAGCATTTCAGGGTCTCACTTTCCCATTGAAATAGCAGCAGCACAGCAAAAGCTTCTTCCTCTGGATTCATTTATCTTCTCAAATGCATAGGGCTGCACTCGGTGCTGTGTAGCTCTCAGCAGCATCTTACCTCTGACAGGCTTTACAGAAGCATGTGCTCATGCCCTGGCAGGGGGGATGCAGGCAGGCAGAATGGTGTTTTGAACCCTCAGACATGGTGGTTCGAGAAGTAGAAACAAACATTTAATCCTGGCACTAGTGAAATCCATGGGTCTGCTGGTCCTTCCTCACCCTGCTGGTTGTTGATGCTAGGGTGGTCAATGCTTTGAAGCACAGAGTAGGAAACAGCCCTTGAGCCTGGAGGATTGATCCATTTATACTTTGGTAAGATGGTTTCTTGATGAAGCAAGCCTTCTCTGAGTTTGCTTTCAGTATTGCCTAATATTAGGCAAAACCCCTCACCAAAAAAAGGCTACAACAAATCCTTACCTAAAGGTCTCACACTGGCAGGACTAAGAGAATCTGGTGTAGCCTACCAGCCAACTGCAAATTTCTAGGCTTTCTTCAATCTCCATAATATCACAAATATCCCCCAAAACTATCAGGCCAAGACACAGAGAAGCTCACTAACTGGTTTTCTTGAGAAGGCTCATGCTATTCCTGCCTCAGGTAGTTCAGCCACTTTAGTGAGAAGTCAAGTGTCTGAGTACTTAGGTCTAAGCATGCGCAGCTCTGTTTATTCACATGAGCAACATGAAGCACAGCATCAGGAGGAACAAGACTGTCTGGACTGCACAGAGTCTCACAGGAGAGCTTTGTGTAGATAATGTGCCTGGTCTTACCTATTTTTACTGCAAGCTAACAGGCCAGGTTTCTCAAGCAGAAGCTCCTAATTGACAAGAGTATGTCCTGAAAGTTGGAAAGAGATTGATGGCTGACATTGAATAAAAGCATATTTACTTTTGGCTTGTAGGGGTTTGGCTCTGTTGCTGATACGAAAATGTCTGAGCCCAGTATCAGTGTGTACGTAGCAGAGTGAATACTTGTTGGAAAAACAGCCTAAATTATTCATGAAGGTTTTACAGTCTTGAATCCTGTAATTCCTTCATGTCCATTGTACAAAAGAAAACACCTATTTTCCCTGCTTATAGATTTTATAAAGCAAAACTGGCTGGCAAAGCCTGACAGCTGAAAGAAAACAGAAGATATTAATTGTCAAGCATCAGCTACTGTACCTCCCCTGCTGAAATTAGGAGAGCCACTGCTTGAAAAAAAGCTGACAGCTCTCTGGGAAGCAGTGGGCAGGTTTGTTTGCAGTTTAGTTGCAAACAGCCATTCCAGCAGTATTTGCATCTTTCTCTAAATATTCAGTTCAGCTACAGACAGGATTCAAGGATAGCTGGGCTACAAGCTGGGTCCAGGTACCTGGCAGTTCCCATCAATGCACATTTGTTTTCCAGCTATTCTTTCCAGATGAGGAAATCTGAGATAAATATTTGTTGTTGCTTGAAAAAGGAAAGGAGACCTGAATTCTATAAACTGCTATTCAGACTCCAAGTTCAATGTCAAAGCACTTTATAATTACTAGTCAAGTGCAGGTCCTGCAGCCCATGACTTCAGCAGGAGCTCAAAGATACGATTACATTTTAGAAGAGGCTTTCTTGTAGACAGGAAAATTTACAGAGGCATTGCTGGAGTCATCCTTGATCTTCCCAAAGGGTGTTGAAGGAGCTTTCAGTTGGACAATATCTCTCTACACAGAGCAGAGAAACCCCACTTTGCACAGAAAAGCCTTCCACCTGAAAACCTCTGTCTTATCTTACTTCAGAAGGCAGCAGGCTACAGGAGGAAAGTAAGACCTTTATTGAGGACAATCTTTCAACCAGGGCTGCATCATATCACCGATTTTCACACATTACTTCTCATTCTTCTCTATGGAAAATTCTCTCTTGCTCTCAAAGGGCAGCTGGCTGCCCTAGTACAGGAGGGCCACCAAAATGCACTGTATGCAAAGCTGCCCAGTACACAAGGAAACAAAGTGAAGAAGGAAAAACTTCTTCACTTACCAGCAATCTTACATGTTACTTTTAACAACAGGGAGTAAACACTACTGAGAGATATTTTTCAAGCTGACAGAGGGCTTCCAAGCATAGTACCTAGCAGAGCCTGGTCCAAGCATTCAGTGAGCGCTTGCGAGGCTCTTTTCACTTACAGTAGAATTGATGGGGCCAGACAGTCTGGCAGCCTCACAAAGGCACAATGAGCAGGAGCCCTCTTTCCCTGTACACATATAAACACGAGCACTCTACAATCTTTCAAAGCAACACGCCAAAGCAAACACCAAATTGACTGTAGTATTTCAGAGATGGCCAAAGCTCACAAATATTTTCCATGTGATCCCCTGGAACAATCCAGCGCTTTCATTAACACAAATATGTGAAAATATGTGCAGTGGAGAAAAGAGAGATTAGTTTTAGAAAGTTTTAGAAAGTAACATAAACAGAAGTGGGTCTTAGCTTGGCCAGGAATTACTCTGATCCCTGTGAAAGCAAAGCCAAGGCTTAGTACGGGGATGCAGGATCAGTCCCACCCCACACAAAGCATCAGACTTTGTTTCCAGGTGAGCTTAACTGATAGTCACAATGCCTAAAAATCCTGTCCTCCTTGGCACAAACTGATTTTCTTGAAGGCAGGGGATGCACTCACATCCTTCTGCTCAGACACAATCCCTGGTCATAAAATAGCAATGAGGCTGAGGCAATCAGATGGAGGATGGCAGCTGGGATAGCCAGTCTCAGTGCACTTGATATAAACAGCAACAGGACCTGAAAAGCTATGAGGCCCCATCCTAAATGGCTCAGGAGACACCGATCATCCTGTAGGCTTACAATGAATCTCAGCATCCTCTAGCAATGTGTGATGGGGCCAATTAACACATAGTTAGATTGCAACCCAAAAAATGGCAGAACAGCATAAGTGTAGTATTGTGCAGCAGTCTTTAGTTGTGATTCATCATTTTTGCAGTCTATTTTTGCCACAGACTTGTCTTGAAGTCCATTTTCACAAATGGTCATCTTTAGCTGGCAGTCCATGGAGCCATGGGATTGGGAGGTATTTCCAGGGGGCTCTTAAAAACTGACTATAAAGCCACAGTCTGAAAAATGCCTCTTTGAAACCCAGTACCAGGTGAAACACTCCCTGAAGGCTGTTCCTACTGTTGCTCCATGCTTCAGTGACACAAAGATGAATTTTCATGGAGCTGTGGGAGGAATCAATTTTAAAACTGGTTAAAACAAATGAACAAGAAAGAAAGATTAGTTTTAACTTTAACTGGTTCCCCTGATGTTTTGCTATGTAGCAAAACATCATTCCCCTGATGGTTTGCTATGTAGCTGTACCAGACCTTTGCTGGCAGCACTAAATTAACATAGGAGTGCAAAGGAAATGCTCCTCAAATTGCATCCTAAGGAAAGGAAGGCTAATGCCAGCAGGCTTGCTATGGCCCACTTCCCAATGTGAAACCTCTGACAGCTAGGTCTGTAGTTTCAGCTGTCCAACCAATTCAGCACACTAAAACCAGCCCTAGCCAAGCTAAGTCAAGGACCGGAGCTGCTCTTAGGCTTACCTGTAGCTCTCTCTTCCCCCAGCTGAACAGGCCTAGGACCCACCACCTCCTCTCACAGGGGAAACAGTCCATCCATGGAGGACCTCAAGATTTCCCAGTTAAAATTTTATTTACTGGTCTAAATTCTCTCTTAAAACCTAAATTCACAAGACTCACAAGACTCTCATACCACTACGAAGTGAAACTCAGGAGAAGTTTCCCAGAAGACTTGTGACTCTCATGTGAAACAACCATAAAGAAGATTTAATAGTTGTTGCAATAAAAATCTTATGCAAGAAAGATAGCTGCACTAGGCTCAGCCTCCAGCACACTAGGACCATGCACAAGGTTTCACATGAAGGTCATGAGAGGCTTCAAATGTTTCAAAGTTTCAAAAGAGATATCATAACAGAGAAACAAAAGAAGGGACATCTTGTTCTGCTAACCCAAGGGGGCTGACTTGACTGTATGGAGTGCATTCAGCCAAAGCAAAAGCTCCCAACAACGTACCATTGGAAGTCCTTTCAGATAGCATGGACTTCCTGTTTTTGAGAGACAATTCAACTATTTTCAGTGGAGAAAGACTAAGGAAAGCACTGAGAGGACTGACACAAGACACACTCCACAAAAGTTAGCCTTTGTAAATGCTATCCTCTCCAGGCTAAAGTACTGTAATTTCTTTTTTGCAATTACAGCAAGGGCAAGGTTTAAGCAACTTATCAATTAATTTGTCAATGTATTTATTAATCTTTTTTTCATAAACTTTTCTATTAATTTGTTTTCTTATTATATTTTCTATGGGGAAAAGTCTGTTCATGTACTATTCATTTTTACATTTTAAATGCAACATAAGATGAATTTTAAACCTAAGATTATTTCATGCAGCACCTTAGTTTTCTTATCTTATAATAAAAAAAGTCTTATAATAAAAAAATAAAGAAATCTTATATCCCTGTCTTCAATATTGCATGACATATGTATGTTTTATGTAATAAAACAGATCACTGAACATCTGAAAAAGAAAGAAATAATAAACTTAGAAAAGCCCACATCTTAAAGTAATATATTAAATTCTGGTTACACCCTTTCGAAAAGTATGTAGCAAAATGAGAAAGGTGGCAGATGCAGACGTGAAAGGGATGGTCAGAGGAATGGGTCACCTACTGAAAAAGGGAGACTAAATAAGCCTTGGAAAAGAAGGAGACAAGAGAACAGGATAAGGCAGACAACTCTGTCTTTATAAAATAGAAAAGGTTAAGAGATAACTATTATCCATTGCTTTTCTTAACACAAGAGTAAGAAGGCACTAAAAACATCAGGCTGAAAGTTGATAAACAAAACCAAAAAAGTACTACTTCACAAAACCATGTTGTGAGAGCACTGTGTGATCCACCACCATGGGATGGCGTGAAGCCCAAGGCTGTCCAAAGAAAGGTTCAAGAAGTCATTAAAAGAAGTAATAAAAGAAAGGTGCCTTCAGGACTTTTGGACAGGCACAAACATATCCTATCACCCAGAACATCCCAAGCCATGCAGGGTGCAAGGATCAGAGCTGGTTACAATATGGCCAGCTATACTGTACAGTTGCCTTCTTTCTTGTTTTTCTTCCCCAAGCACTTGCTGTCGGCCACAGATAGACACTGGGAAGAGAAGGCTCTGGGGAGCTGAAAGGCCCTGCTCTTGTATTTTCCCTTCAAGATTAGTCTGCCTGAGTGGCATGCTCTGTCACTTAGCCAAGCTTTAGAAGTGACAGCATGAGGCAGGCTGAGAGGAAGCACCACACCACCTGTAAATGCTTCTAAGAAAAATGATCCCTCTTTCTTTATTATGATATAGCTTGTCATATAATAGCAATAATCGCAATTGCTTTGTAATATACTTGGAGCAGCTTTGGAGATTGATTAAACGCTTCAGCTTCCCTTCAGCTTTAATCAACCTGAGCAGCTGTTTATCGCTCAGAATACTTTAGATCAATAGAGCTTATCCCTTTAAAATAGTATGGTCCACACCAGCTCCCTTAAAGCTGCAAGCAGTAATTACAATAAGATTGTACTCTGTAGAGTTAAAAGTAGGTGTTATAAAATTGATAAAATCATCACAGCCACTAGCATAAGCCACAGCCACTTTTGGAAGGTGGCCTTTCCTAATTTCAAATTTGTCCCAAGTTCTTTGATAAAGGAGGGGCTGGAAGGTTTGTGAGCAAAATTCTGCTGAGACCCTGCCACCAGCTTGAACAAAAGAGCCAGGAGACAGAGCAGGACACCAGCCCTATCAGCCACAGATCTTTCTCCAGGAGTCCAGCAGCAAAGTCCAAGTTTAAGTCCCAAGCACAAATGAGAATACCTCAACTTAGATGGCAGTACAGGAACAAAACTGATCAATTTTAATGATTCTATGAAATACACCTGTGTCTTGAGACTGTGTTAGCAAGCAGCTTCCAAGACATTACAGCAATAAAGCTTTAAGCATATTTCGGTTCCATAAAAATAAGCAAAATCATACCAAAGACAGTGTGAAAACTTCTACAGACTTTCATGGGTTCAGGACCTCACTCTCTGTGTTAATCATGGCACATTAAGTGAATGAAAGTTCAACTCCAGGCATAAAATCATCAAATCCAGAAGAAACACACTGGAAAAGTTCATTTCATCATACTGCCAGACAAGACAAGACAAACTCTTGGCTGGTGCCTTGAAAAGACAAATATTTGGATAGGAAAAGAAAAAGCAGTTCAAGTCACTGCTTCTAAAATGATATGTTATGGAAACTCATTGCATCACTTTTACTAGCAGTTCACAGCTACTCATTAATTTTGCAAAATTGCAGTAGCTGCTGCTTTCTGAGGTCTGCTGGGGCAGCAAGGCATCTTGTCTGCTCATAGGGGAACAAAAAGCGATGCCCAAGAGAACTGCCACATGAAAAATAGTGTTTACATGAAAGGTGACTATATTTGGTTCATTCTATACACATCCAGGACCTGGGTTTAAAAGAGACAACACTGGGACTGTTTTTTCCACCAGCACATCCATAGCAATACTGGTCGTTTTCCGCAGCAGGGAAGACATTGCAAAGCAGCATTAATGTCATGTTGTGTCAACAAATACATAGTACACCAGGACTCAGGACCCTTTTAGGTGGTCTAGCCCTCTAACCCTCATCTGATCCCAGCACTAGGCAGAGGAATGAGAAAATTATCAGGCAAAATATGCCACATACTACATTTGCTTTGTTAGACACAGAGGCATATTAAGCTAATGATCATTAAAATCCAATTAAGAACATGGTGAAAAACACTCTGGTTGTTTAGAAGGCCCCAGCCTTCCAGTCAATCAGGCAAGGGAAGAAGATAGCAAATCAAACAAGATAAACACAGCCTGTCACTACTGTTGCTATTCCGAAGAGGAGGAATGCTGGATAATCTAGAGCTTTTCCACTTTATTATATTTTGCTGTTTTTCTCAAATGCATCTGGAATTTCAGCTGTTAAAAAAAAAGGAGGGAGATGAGGGAAGATGGGCTCTTCAAGTTATTTAATAAACCCAGCAAACGTTTCACATGTTTCAATTTCTGATACTCTGTGTTCCTTTTCACACTGCTAACCACTTGAAAGCCTCTTGCAGGGAAGAGCTACCAGAGAAAATAGTTTTGGATGCTCCTTGTTTATTATATGCAGATTAAGCAGTTCTTATTAACTCAGTCTCCATTCTCCCTTCATAGGTAGCAGTGCTGTGATATTATTTGCAAGCAGCCAAGGTAATTACCATCCAGCAGGGTCCAATTGTTTTCAATTAAAAGCTTGACTGAAGTCTTTAGTTTTTAATACCATTGTGACCATCTGCTTTCACTGAAGTTCATCAGCAAAGGCACAGGCCTCATTCTAATGCTGCTTAATTATATGGAGGAACTTTTTTTTGGTCAGAGGTTTATTTTTTCCTGCTAAAGAAATGGACAGCAGTGGGGCTGCCTGGCTTCTCTAATAGCCTGCAGCACGATGGACTATCCAGGATGATCATTACCTTCCTGAGAGATCCAGCTGTTATTGCACTGACAAAAAGATCCAGGGGACCAACAGGAGAAAGCAGTTAACCTCAGCTGCCCTCCTCCCCATTCAGTCACTTGCCTCCTTTTTCTACCAGCAAATCTGAAAAGGCCACAAGGAAGAGGATTTAATTTAAAACAGGGAGTATGATCCTCCCCTGCTGATTAGATTTTCAGACCTGCTTCCAGGCCAGGAGTGCAGGCAGGCTCTCCCACCTGGGCACACATCCCCTCCTCCTTGCACATGCAGTGAATCTTTCGCAGTCCTGTATCATCTCAGATCTGAGGATCTTCAAATCCCTTACGGGCATTCATTAAGCCCCGTGCAATCCCCAGGAGAGGTAAGTAAATATAATTTTCCAGATGGGGAAATTAGGGTGGCAAGAGGTTAAGTGACTAGCCTGAGGCCGAACAACAAATAAGTGGCAGAATCAGCATGAGGATCTGCCAAGTCCCAGGTTTAATGAAAGTCTCTCGAGTGCTCAGCTCCAGAAAAGGAAAAGCAACACCCCAGTCCTCAAATCCTCAGGACACTTAACTCATTTACTGCAGCTCTGCTTTATATGTGCCAGTGCTAATAAGCGTGACTCCTAACATTTCCAACTGCACTGTGCACAGAAAGGCATTTTGTAGATTTAATGCAGGAACTGCTGTCTCAAGGCAGGGAAGCACGCTTGATGTTGTTCCATATCATTGGCCCAGGCAGGCACACAGCTTCCTTACGGGCGCCTGCTGCCATTTCTGTTACACACGGCTATTTCCGAGGATTGGCCCCCTGAGAGGCAGGTACTTTGCCAAGCACCAGTTAAAGAGGAAAAATAAGTGGTACAACGTTGTCAAAGCTGAGGAGATGCACTGTCTTGCTCTAGTGGCAGTTCAAAACCCTGAAATAAGAAGCCAGAGAGTTCTTCATCCTCTAGGCTGGCCACGTAAGTAAATCCATAACTCCACTAAATCACAGAACTGTTCGACCAAGACTTAAATCTCTGCTCCTCACTAATCTTTGGGGAAAGGGGAGGTTGGGTTTCACCCTTCAACCCAGGGTTGCCTCTCTCCTTGGCACGTGTCTCCACTCTCAGCACAGGGTGTTAGGCCCAAGTAGCATTCCCCCGCAAAGGCCAGCATCCTGCTCTGCCATAGTACATCAGCAGAAGCACTAAATCTACATCAAGGCTGTCAGGCAGCCAAGCCTGGGTCTTTTATGCTATACTGAGACCTCTGCAGCTCCTCTGCAGCAAAGGCATTGAAACAACTAGAATCTGAGCTTTGGAGATAATTACTTTAGAAAATGGTGTAAATGACTTCAGTATTTTGGAAGGCTTGAGGTGTTGCTGCTCAACTACCTTCAGCTATTTGCAAATGTAATGCAATTTGTTTCCATACAGATTTCTTTTAAAGCTGTGTGTAGTATGTGTCCTAAATACCTAATTACACACCAGAGTTTAATGGCTCATTCGGGTTTATTTGGTAACCAATATGCATCTTAAAAGCAAATTCTGAAGGAATATGCAGCAACAAACATGCAGCACACATTCTGGTTTCTTACACTTCCTCTCCTAAGATGCTCCCAAAGGCCTATTCCTGCCAGAGACACAGACATGAAAATGTGAGAAGTAAACCCTTTCTTTAAGAATTACCTTGAAGGAAACATAATGACCCTGTCAAGAAAATAGTCCAGTAAAAACATTTTTGGCATGAATGTCCTGTGAATTGGATGGCCTAGGAAATTAGTAATAAGATTTTGCATTTTTCTTTCTGTGTTTGAAACTAACCTGTGCTCGTAGCAATTTGGCATAGCTATTCCAAGAGTTTTTCAGTGACCTATGTAAAATCATTTGGCAGTGTCCAATTGGGCAGCTCTTACAGAGTTATGTATCTGCAGCACAAATTACAGAGAAATTTCAATTCTTTTCCAATATACTCCTTATAAGCCTCCCAAAAGACGATTTCTGGTGAAAAGTCCTTCACTGACATGAGCAATAATGCATCAATCAATACATGCAAGCAAAAAGTCCAACGGTAGTTGGACTGATGGGAGTAACCCAGGGTTCATCTTGAAGAGTACTTCAGACAACCACTCTCACTTGAGTTACTAGTAGTTAGAATAACCTCTCTTATTCACTAGTTACAGCCAAAAGTATTAGGCCTTTTTCCCTTCTTTTGTAATTCCCTGAGCTGCTTTAAGACAAGGAACTGCCTTTAGATAGGAGGGCATGACCAGCAATGTTTTTCCTCACATGCCCCCAGCAAGCTCCCAGCAGCATGAAGAGCCCTGGGTCCATCCTGCTTAATTGGAGGCATTTAAAATTGAGATGCTGAAATCAGGTACCATCTGCATCAAGGACAAGGTGCTTCCAAAGGACTGCTAAGATCTATATCTCTCATCAGAAGCATCTTTCTTCCTCTATCGGCTACAGAAACAATTTAACATAAAAAGGCTCCCAATTCTGGCAGCTGAGTTAACTGCAGAAAGAAAAAATAAATTCTATCTGTTTGAAACTACCTGTTAACTATATTTAAGCAGAGGAGCTACTGCATGTAAGAAGTTCTCTGTATTAAAGATGAAAGGGAGAGAAAGACCTTGCTTTCTGCCTTGTGGTCATTGTGCATGTAGGTCAGTGAGGCAAAGCAAGACTTGAAATATTTTAAGTCTGGAGCCCAGTGAACAGACGAGGCCTGCACATAAACATCCATGAAGTATGAAGGCTATAGCTTTCTCAGTTTATTTCTGAAAGTGCAAAAAAAGTCTGACATTGAAAGAGACAACAGTTTTTTCGATGAAAAGTAATAATCTCTACTTTATCAAGTGAGATAATCCCATTTTTTCTACTAGTTTCAATCTGTTTTAAGTAAAAAATCCAAATATAATTTTTCTTTCTACTTGCTATCTTTATTAATTCAATTGAAATACCAGAGAATTTAAAAATGAAACTATATGGAAAATTACTCACAGCACTGGGATATTCCCAGGTGATCTGCAGCACCTCTCTGCTGGAGCTCCAGAGCATGGAAGGCTTCGTTCATTCTCCTTCTTTCAAGTCACAGATTCACTGGGTCCAGATGGGATCTAAATTTTCAGCGTATGCATTTGAGGTCAAAGGGGCTGCAATATTAGCATTCAGATTTTACCACACTTTTTCAGACCTGAGGAAAAATGAGATTTCCAAATGCATCTGTATTACAACAACTCCATTATATCTCATAGTCTGTTCTTCTTAAATCTAAAAACATTGCAATTCAACTCAGAGGCAGCTGAGCCTAATGAGATGAATCAGTGGAAAAGGACCCTTTTGGCCTCAAGACATCAGAGGTGTGCCACACCAGTCAGTCAGCTGAGGGGAAGGCTGATTGCTCATCTACCTCTTTATGGGTGATATCTCTATTTTTGTTTCTTGAATTCTTGTAACTCTTTGCCCCAAGTTAGCTCCCTAAGAGCTTTTTTAGAAACGGTGTGGCAAAATGCTTCAGATTCAGCTGCTGGTAAGGAGAAGAAAGCCAGTATCTCACGCTTTGTATATTTTTCCTCTGCACAAAAGGAAAAGCTCCCTTATTTTTTTTCTCTTGTACTTATCCCTTCTTAAAGCACCCAGACAGCTTAAAGACATAGATGTAGAGTCAGAGTATCCAGAATCTATGTGAAAAACAATATTATCATAGGATCAATCTGAAAACCTGTATTTCAGAGAGCTTTGTGCCATTTCCTGAATAACAACTTCAGATCTCAGGTACTGTCTTATAATTACGAAAAGTATAACTTGGTATAGAATGCACTGTGTCAGCTTTGATTATGCCAGCAGAGAAAGACATGGGATACAGAGAGAGAATAAAGGAAGAATGATGGCTGTCTACTGGCTTATCAATTTACATCTCTCTACAGTAAATCTAAGTCCTTTGTGCTGTCAGTCATGCACTCCTACGGCAGTGATTGCTGGAATATGAAAATCACAGCTTTGAGATCCATTTGTACCTTCACGTATTTGCACAGCCTTTATGGGTTTATTGCTTCAGTGGCTGCAGCATCCCCCATCAGCATGGGTCCTGCAATTTGAGGCTTGATGTTTGCCCCCACTATGCAGTTTATGTGCAACAATCTATACCAACACTGTGAATCACCACCTTTTCAGTTCAAATTGTGAAGGAAAATGGAAAAAATCCTCAGGAAACTGTAAAGGTAACAAACGATCATGTATTAGATGACCTATTTCAGGCCTATAAATTTCAATAATACGTGGTGATTGTGGCTAGAAGTAACACCCCTCCTCATCAAATATTTACTGTGACATAAATAACCATCTAGCCAACATCATGCTTTTGAACACATTAACAGCAATTGCATATTTTCAGCTGAAATGACACACTGGAAATTAATGAAGACAAGACATGAACAAAAACCACCTCACTATTGCCATCACCCCCATAGTGACTGTCAGCAGCAAAGACCAGCTCCCTGGAAATTTCAGAGGCATGGAGTTCAGAAAATAAAAAATCATGCTTGTTGCAGGCCCAACACATGGTTATGCACAAACACACACACACACACACACACACACACATACACATTCCACAACTGAATTTTCTCTGACCTGAGCAGCAATATAGGGTGTTACCCTCCCCAGTTCTCTCCTATCAGGACCCAAAGCCAGGAGAAGGTCATGAAAATACATATGGTCATGGAAAAGTGTTTTTACAAAACTTATGTGCGCCTCATGAGGGTAAGCACTCTACCATGTGAATTTCCCACAGGGCTACAGGTAACTAGGAAAGAGGAAGAAGAGAATCAAAAACTATCCTTGCTCTAAGAACTGCTCTCACCTATTTTACTACCATGGAGTTAGCATTAAAATTTGTAGCAGAATACTAATCCTCATCCAAATACTTGAATACTATATGTTTCTAATTGGTTAAGAATTTTGATGCAAGAAAAACAAAAGCCACAGGAAAATATGGAAGTATAACAAATTATTACTGATTTCCTAAACTTACGTAAGTTAATCAGTATCCCTTAGAAAACTCTCCAAGCAATGTTTCTGTCTTAAAATTCTCTGCATTAAAATAGAGAAAACTGTCATATTCATGTGCTTGGCTTTTGAGCTGCATTCTGTAAGGCAAGAACAATTCTTCCAGATCAGCAAATCTGTACAATATGGCAGTGTTTGGTTCCCACACTGAATAAAACATGGTCTGTCCTATCTGATCATTTATTAGACTTGGCATTATTTTCCCACTATAAACATTCCTAACAGTGTTGGACCATTTTCATCATGAAGTAACAAGAAGAACATGAAATCACTCCTTGTCTTTAAAGTAAACACATACATTGGTGTTTTGGGGTATTTTCTTGAGTTGAGGCTGAAGTATCTTAATATTTGGCACTCCTTGGGGCTACTACCACAGAAGGTTGTTTCCTCCTTGACATCTTATAAAATCCCAAAATACCTGTGTCTGGGAGGAAGGGGTATTACAAGCTAGTAAATGACAACAGAGAAAGAGAAGGCTGATAACATTTTCACAGTTTACACTTAATTATAGCTGGAAAAGATACTTGAGTCCTGCAGCTTGATTTGAAGCAGTAAGGGGAACAGCATTTGTTATTGGAAATAAATAACCCTAGACAGTATTTGCTCTTTTTGCAGGTCCTTGAACATTTTGCATTACTTCCACCCAAAGCCAATCTTAAAGCAAGACAATCACCCCCTGCACCATCACAAAGAACAACGCTGGTTTTAACCTAGGGTCCACTGGAGTCAGTAGCCTATTGATGACGATGGCCAACTGAGGATGTTCAGCAAGCAATAAAGAAAGGCCACAGTGAGCTATAGTTATGGCCTTATATTTCTCTTTCATGGTTGTGTATCATTTGAACAAGACTGAATTTTTATTTTAAGCTGCTGCCTGATGAAAGTGCCCTGGTGAATCAAAGATAGAACCCAGAATACAGCACAGTGAGTTTTGCCTACCAGGTTTTGACAATCTTGCCAAAAGCCTGAAGATGTATCTGTGCCCACAACACCAGCTAGTCCATTAGAACACTCCTCTATCTTTCTCATGCTCCATGTTCTTCCACCTCTGAGACATGTTTTCGCATAAGAAGTACTTGAATGACAGCCCTAGCAGCAGCGTATCACACCACAATAATAAAGGAATAATTACCTCCATCATCAGCACTCTATTATTATTTGTAGCACCAAGCGCCTGCTCTATTTTTGTGAGCTACAAATGCCTGGGAACACCGAAAAGAAGACACTGCATTAATTCAACAAGTCTACTAGCCTGCACCTGCGTTTAATTAGTTACTCTCAAATCAGACCTGCAGAGCCAGGAGCTGCAAGCAAGCGTACTGCTGACTGCTGGCCTGGCTGGGCTGCCAGTGTAATTAATTGCATTCTTACTGTGGCTCTCTCCTCTGTGCAAACAAAAGTTAATCATTTACTGGGAAAGTCTGAGCTGATGCTTCTCCACCATTTGAGCCAGTGTGTAGAACATTTCAATAAGAGCATCCCCCCTTCATATTTACTGCTTGCCTCCCACAATGATGTGCTGACCATGTTTATGCTGCTGGAGACCTATGTGGAGGGAGGGGTTGAGAAGGTATAAAGGAAAAAAAAAAAAAAAAAAGGAAGTGAAAATCTGAACTAGAGAAGTGCTGACCACAAAAAAATCACCACACAGCGTCTGCCCCAAACCGAAGGCTTCTTTGAGCAGAGGTTTGGCAAAATGACAACCAAAAACCTGGCTGTGTTGTTATTCCTCTTACCTTCAACTTTAGCGTTCACATAAGCTTCAAGCTATTCGTACACAATAATGGCTGTATCCTCAAAGCACGCTTTCAGAAAGAGGTAAGTATCGTTATTGCCATTAAATGCATGGCAAAGAGACTAGCAAAGGATCTTCTCCAAATTTTCCACAGACACCAGCAGAAAAGCAAGGTGCACTGCACCTTTGCATGGCCGTTGTTTTCAGCGCAAGAACATTCCTCTTTGCCTAGAGCTCAGGTGACCACGGGCACCAGAAGGCTGGCAAAAAGCCACTGCAGAAACAGAGGCTTAGGCATGGAGATGGTACCTTCAAACCAGGCAGTACCTGTGGAGCATGTCTGAACAGAGAGAGCAGGGTACAGGTCTGAACAGGAACCTTGAACTTCATTGCAAGGGAGCAGGCTGGTTATTGCTCACAGCTTTGTCTGCTGCTCCCTCATCCAAAGACAGCCAGCTCCATTTCCAAGTGGCATAATGGAGCTGGAGCAAGGACAAGAGGGAGAGGGATGATGGAGCTAGGCAAGTCTGGGAACGAGGAGACAATTCTTTTCCCTTCTTGCTGGAATAACCTTCGGAGGTGATGTGAACTTTTTTCCATACAATTAGACTGCAAATGGACTGTTTTGCAAAGGGGGGAGGACTCAAACAACAACAACCTTTGAAATTTCTGAAACACACTATTTAGAAATGATGGGCTTTCTTTTTAATTTTTTTTTATTTCACTTTTTGAGAGCAGCCTGGTACATCTCTTTTTAAAATTAATGACATATACTTGATAAAAAATGCTAAAATGCTGGTTCCAGCAAATTACACAGATAATTAAGTCTAATTTCAATAATGCTCTGAAACACTACTAATAAATCTTTGGGCTCATACATTCCTTGAATATATACAAGCTACTTCATGAGCACCAAATTCCACCCTCACAGCTCCTTTTCTGTAAAGCTTTGGCACCCCAAGCTAAATTCTGCTGTCAGTTATATCCTGTAAGTCTGGAGCAAATGCTTGTCCTCAGTGGCATAACTCAAGATTACAGCTGTGTAAATGAGCACAGAATGTAGCTCAGGATGTTGTAAATCTGACCTTCAGCTTGCTTCCATGAAAGGGGAAAACCCAGGAACTTGTTTTCACATTCACTAAGTTTCTTGAAAAACTACCCTGCATAAATATTATGATTTCAGTCATAGACATAGCAGATTTAAAATTAAGTTAAACCTGCCTAGTATCTAAGTCTAACGGGCAGGGAAAAGATGACAAGTATAATATTTATGAGCTACCACAAGCAACGCTTGCTTTTAAACGCTGACATGCGCTTTGGCCTCCTACCATGGCACATCAAGACTTTCAGCTTATTCTAGGTCAGTGCTTGACCTCAGGATACTGCAGCATTTCTTCACCAGCAGCACTTGAATGTTGGCCACCCAACCTCCAAGGATCGCCAGCCTCCCAACCCACTTAGCTGGATCTCTTTTTTGGGGTGGGGTGGGTCACAGAATTTGTGCCTCACAGACCACAGCTGGAGAGTGTGAGACTGCTATGGGCCATTGCGCCTGCTGAGCTGTTAGCTCCCTGCTCCCCTGAAAAGCTGACCCAAGGCATTTGGGGCCATGTCTTTACATGGAGATGGATGGGTTCAGTCCTAGTGCCCTCACAGGATTTTGCACTGGCTCAGTAACACTTCTGCCTGTGTTTTTAAAATACCCACAAGCAGACAGGAACCAGGAAAGTGAAATCTCCCTTTTTGTCCTGACACCTCATGACTAGCAGGTCCAGCAAGTAAGAGAAACACACTCCTTTACCCACCATTTCTCTGAATGGTACTATAGATGACTTGTCAGGTAGAGGGTATGGTAATATACTTATAAAATAGAGTTAGAAGAATGAGTATCACAAAAAAACAGCAACAAACAAAACACCAAAAAGACAATGGAAAATAATAATTGAAGTGCCTTTTGTTCATGGAAGCACAGGTTAATTAATTAATGATTTTTTGAACAACTGGTTTTGGAAAAAATATCATTTGCTGAGGTGTGGTACAATTCTTGTGAGGTTGCCATTTGCAGTTACGAAAGCATATCTGTTATTATTAATACACATGTCCGAAGGGTTAGCTACTTCCAGGCTAGAAAAAAAACCACCAAAATATTGCATGGTAAGTACTTCTATACATGTTGATTTTGATCATCACATTATCTCTTTGCTCAGATATGTACACATAATATTCGGAAATCTCTATCAGGCCATTAAGTATAACAAATTGCTGGTCTGTTCATTTCAGAATTTTGTCTGTCTAAAGAATAAAATGATGGCTTTGTACTGCAGCACACAGCTGGACAAAGCTGGACAAAGATGCATATATCAGTGGCAGCAAAGATATTTATCTACAGATGAAAAGCTTGCAGAGGATATGTCAGCATTTTATTTGCTTCAAGACTGCATTATCAATCTTTGGCATTACCCAAACTTAAAAGTCATTGCATTATGCAAAATACTTTCAAACAAGCAACATTTCTTGTCTTCATTTCTAACTTTCTTAGAGCATAATTTGATGCATTACCATAAATGAATGAAAGAGCCACAAAATCTCATCAAAATGAGAAGGGAGAGTGGATCTGAGTCTGATGACCTGTAATTTGCCTGCTATTGGGGGGCTGCTTTTAAAAAATGGACCAAACTCACTTTGTGCTGATTGCTAATTTAACCACTTTTAATATTTTAATATATAATTTCCATTTTTCTGTCTATATTAAGGAGTGAATGCATTTTCCATTTAGATTCCCAAGCTGAGAAAGCAACAGAACAGTGTTTGAAGAACTCATTTCAAAAATTTGTCAGTGCAAGCACGTACCTGGAGACAGCAGAAGTCACAATATTCTTGACTAGCACCATCAACAGACTACTAGGAAACTCCAGCAGGTCAGCTTAGGACCTGTATTAATGATAAGAAATAAAGAGGGAATTTCTCTTTACTCAACGGTGGGCATAGTTTCTGTGATAAAACCTTTCAAGTGCATGGTTTGTTCTGGGAATGGTGGGATCTGAAATTTCTTTTGCAAAGAGGGTTTTTTTCTGTGGAATTGGAACAAAATTATCCACAGGTATTTAGACTAAAAAAAAAAACCAAAAAAAGCCCAAACCTAGATTGAAATTATTCTCTCTCCCTCTTCTGATTTCGACTATCTTATCACTTCTTCAGGGTTTGTCTTGAGCAAAATATCATTGTAAACTGATGTGTTTGGTGTAGAATAATAAATTTCATCCAAGACCTTTTGAGTTACAGGTCATTTAATATAGTAACTGTGGGCAAGGTGAGCCGCCATTGTGCTCCCACTGATGTCAATGAGTATTTGCTGCCCATGAGTTCAGAAATGAGTACCAACTCTGGCTGTGAAAGATCACTCCTAATCTGTCACACACTGCCACTGTCTGTATCTCATTTTCTGGGTGCCCATCTTCAGGCTCCCAGAGATTAATTTGCAGGGGAGGCAGGTGCTATTGGAAACAGGGAAGAGAGTCTCTGTTTCACATGCAGAGACTCTTGTTGTTTGGATTCAGTTGCTGTCCTACACTCATAGACCTTGTGAAGGGCTCTTCACTGCTTCTATCTTAAGTGCAGGCAACTAAATGCAGGTGCAAAGGAGAGAACTTACCTGGCTATGGCCTTGTGTCTGCAGCAGAGTGGCAATGCTCCAGGGAAGCAGAGAATATAGAAAAAAGGGAACAAGAACTGGAAATCTGTGCCCAGGGAAAAAAAAAAAAAAAAAAAAAATATATATATATATATATATAAAACAACACCGAAACCCAAACAAACAAACCAACCAGCCATTTTATCATTTTGTGTTAGTGCTGGTGGAAAGCCGGGTGCAGACATGTCATTTGGTTCTGGCTCTGGTCAGGATTTGTATTAAAATAAACAAAACACAAAACTAAAGAAGCCCCAAGAAAATACTTCTACCATTTCAGTAAAAACTAACCTCTTGTGTCTGGCTAACTTATCAGGTGGAAAATATTAACATCATGGAGCTCCAAGCAATTTCAACAAAAGCAAGGTCTTTGAGTTCCCTATAGGGACCTGCCCAGTTAGTTGACCCTCTTTTTTGATTTTTCTCTCTACAACTAAGATTTTAGGAAACAAAAAGAATAAGAACACTTCAGTGCACCCAGTCAGCTGTGAACAGACAAAGGATGAAGATGCTCTGCTGAAAATGCCACAGGGAGAAAATGACTGATCCTCTGCAGAGACCAAGTAACCCAAAACCCCCTACTGAATAGTGAGAGTGAAAAATAAAGAGATAAAATAAACCAAAGCCAACCACAAAGGATGTTTATTTAGTCAGGAAACATCATCCCTCCATAACCTAACGTTTAACTTCATAATTATGATATGTTTCAATACATTTTTGTCTCAGCTATGTAACATACCATTCCTTAAATGCATGCATATATATTAGTTCTAAATGCCTGGACAGTTTCTTGTGCTAGCTTTTCCCATGTTTATGATGCCTTTCTCTGTTGCTGTGAGATAGATTTTTATTTGCCCAGATCTATCCCTGACTGACTGTGCAGGAAAACACTGACCCTGAGTAACAATCACATGCAAACAGTGTGGACAGCCCAGATTTCTCTCCTTTAACCAGTTTTGCCCCTGGAATACGGAAAGCAGGTCAGCATTTTTGCAACAATACTTTGAAGATTAAGGTCTTCACTGAAGTCACTTTGTAGTTGTTCAACACAAAGAGAAACTCTGACACATAGAGGGCCAGTAAAATGTAGACTCTACAAACACTTATCTGAGTGTTTAAGAGTATTGGGTAGAACCCTGTCCCCAAGGACATTCTTGACATTTCTAATGCCAAAATTAAAGGGGAAAAGATTTTATTTGATGGGTTTAATTTATAATTTAATGTAAAGGGACAGAACTCAAATTGTTCTTTGCTCATCAGAAATTAATAACACTGAGCTTGAAGTAGCCCTAGATAACCAAATTATACATGCAAATAAAAACATTATGATGGACTGCAGCAGTGTAAATGAAAAATAGTATTCACCTTCCAAGGGAAAAGAAATAATTTTTAAATGAACTTTTAATTTAATCTATCCCTTTATAATAGCTTAAGAGAAAAACTTATTACCCCTTGGAAGATATACCCATAATGGAGACTTCTCAGGTATCTCTCACAAAATATTCAAAAGAGATGTGAACACATACTCTAGTTTTTCCATAAATGTCAACATTTATTTCAGGTAAATATTGTCCCTTTCTTTATCTCTGCCAGTTGGTATCACCTCAGACCAATAAATCTATGCAGGAGTCCATAACTACTTACTACTCTCATTGGATTAGCAATGATTACAAGTGACTGCTCCACAGATACACTGGATGGAGTCCAAAGTCTTTCCCCATGGCATGTATGCCTCCCACCACTACAGAGTCCCCCAAGAGATTTTTTTTTTCCTGTGTGTTCCTGGTCTGCCCCTGATCTCAGGTCAAAGTGATCACTGAGCATTTGTTAACAAGGAGTGGTTCCATTTTTAGAAGGTCCATCTTACATCCTACGTTGCCTGTCTTCATAAATCTACCTGGATGACAGGCAGTAATCATGTACACTAATCATATAGAGCAGAGGCTAGGATAATTTAACACAGCTTCTTCAGAATGCCCCTAGGAGAGACAAAAGAATTGCCATGCCTGTTTCCAAAATGGGAAGCAGTCAGTATGTACCAGTACCAAGGAGTTCTTTTACTGTAAGTGTGATGAATGGCAACCACAAGCCAAAGAAGCAGTGTCATATGAAGAAAATACTTTGCTAAAAAGGAAAGTCCTAATATCACCCTGGGACTGCACTACACAGACAGGGTCCTGCAAAGCAGACAGTCCACACGCAGGGAAGTAGAGGGTAATACAAGGGAATTCACTTCCCAAGGAAGACAATATTGTCAGTGGTGAGCTCAAGGCCAAAACAAATAGAGATGTGTTGATTTTACATCTGCCCACAGGCTTATTTGGTTGTGGGAGAAGAGAGCCCTAGAAACCTTGAGCTATTTTCCATTTCAGGGAGCCCCTGGTGATGATGAGAATGCACAAACTGCCCATTGTTTTCCTGGGAGGGAATTGTCCCTAGGTTGCATCAGGTGTGCATTAGTCTGCTGGCACAAGGACCCTTTGAATCTGAGAGAATCTGAGAGGAAGGAGCAGGCTAGAAAGATGAAAGCAAGAACAATTTCATGTGAATGTGGAGAAGGACAATAAAAGGAACAAAACCCACTTGACATCAACTACCCTGCCCTAAGTGCCCCTAAGTGAAAGTCCACCCCCTACCCCAGGAGGATAGAAAAGTAGCTGTGACCACACACAAAAGTAAGATTCACAAACGTCTTTTCAATTGGTCATAAGCAAGGAATGTTCAAGGGTATCCCAGGAAAATACACCTTGTGCCACTGAAAAACAAATATTTTTTCTGTTGCAAAAGAGTAACCTCGAAGTAGGTTAAAAAGAGAGAAAAGAGAGAGTGGGAAGCCACAGTAGTGACTGCGCCCAAATAGCAATTGCATTGTAATGTCTGGGAATCCTGCCTCTGTGCAAGTAACAATGTGTGCGGTGATCCTGACGCTGTTCGCTAAACATGCTCTAGCAGTGATACATTTGCACTGTTAAAGTTTGTGCTGAAGACAGTTAATTCATATAGATGGAAAAAGTCAGATGGATGGACTGACCTTGGAACTTGGCCTGGAATTCTTAGTCTCTACAAGAAAAGCACTGTTCATTTTGAATAACAAAGCCTGAGAAGTGAGCATGAGAAACCCAGGGATATCCTGGTGACTTGCTTGGGAGTTCTGGTCTCTTAAAGCCACTTCAAGATTCAAATTGACTAATTTTGTCCTTTGCTACAGACATTTCCTGAGCCCCATAGGAGCAGGAAATGGGATCCAGTACTTTTCACAACACATTGTTGAATGGACGGAGAAGTCAGGAAAGTTTGGAAAACAAGCTCCATGTAAAATCTTCACAGATTCAAGGAAGGCTAAGGCCTGGTTTTGTAGTGCCTTCCACTTGGAAGTGGATCTCCTGCCCTAAGACATTCAATGAAGGACAAATGCAGCCAGGAGAACTTGCCCTTGGAGCTAGATAAACCTTCTCACTCCTTTCCACAGGATAAAGTGTTTCTGAAGATGCAGTCCTGTGTCCTCAGTAACAGTGGCCAGTTTGTCATCTGAAAGGTGGGAAGTAGCTGTCATCTAGACTGCTGTTATTGCAGTTGTCCTGACCTGGATATCAGGTGTTGCCATGCTTCTGAAAGACACCAAGGAGCAGTGATCCCTCTCACCTTTCAATCCCTGTGCTGGCTTATTCTGTTGAACAAATTATTTCAGTCTATGGGCTCGAGCCTGAACTAAGTCATTAAGATTCTTCTCTATAGTTGGGCCCATGTAGATGCTGCCTTCAAATTCTTCTCAAGCCTATGTAAAGACCTCAGGCCTTAACTTTGTGGGCACTATGTTTATAATTGGTGTTTTAAATGCTGTACTCTGTGCCCTGGGTGGGTAGCCCATTTGCTTTCCAGCAAGGATTCAGGGAAAATCCCTGGTACCTCTGCACCTGGATTCCAGAAGGGCAGATGGGCTCCAGAGGATTCTCAGGGTGGGATGCAGCACAGCACCAGTGGCTGTGATGTAATAGCTCTTGCCTTGGCCAGCCTAATCCATCCTTGCTCCCCGTGGCCCTGCAACTAAGAACCATCCCTTCCAAGAGGGATGCTGACTGTTAGAGACTGATCTTCTTCCCAGGCTTCTTCTGCATCTTCTCTCCCCTGGGCAGCACACCCAACACCTGGGTGACCAACCCGAGGACACACACCTGCACCACAGTGGGTAGTCAAGACAAAAATCCCTACAGTGGGTAAGCAGCCAAGCTCACGTCCTCTCCAAGCAAGAATCCTGTCACCTGCTGACAAGTGACACACTAGAAAATGTAGATACCTTCTCTGCTGCCTTTCCCCCTCCTAATCCAGCATAAATCATAAATCAAAAGGCAAAAGAAGCCAGCCAGCTTTTCCTCTTTGCTCACTTACCTGTCTCTTGTCCTTGTTTTCTTGCCAGAATGGAAAGCACAGGTTCCAAAGGCCCAGGAAGTTTGTCTTTTGTGTTGTCCAGCTCAGCTGGAAGCAGAAGGGCCTAATGCAGGTGGCATGAAACCTAGACTGGTGAGAGCTTACCTGGGAACTGCAGAGTTCAAGACATCATTTGAATTTGGCAGCTCCCCTCCAAGCTGCCCATCATTTCCTTGGAGCAAGAATCAACTTGGAACCTACCCCAGCTGGAATCTGCAATCCACTGTGTGAGGTTCCAAAAAACAAAGGGACAGACCCTATAAACTGTAGAAGGCCTGCTTGTAAAATCACCAAGAGAAAAGGAAAAGAAACAATTCATTGAAAATACAAGACCAAACATGTTTCTTCGCATTCTCATGCACAATACTGTGCAATATACTTTCTGCAAGTACATTCTAACCATGCCTCTGTTGATACTGCCTTGTGCCCCCTCTGGCTTGTATTTAACCTTCCACAGCAGATCATACTCAGCTTTGGACATAATAAAACAAATCAGTTTCTTGCCTTTTATTTGTGCATGTCATTAACATTAAACACATGCTGCAATGACAGTGGAATTGATGGCTGAATGGGATGTATTTTAATTTAAGTAATATTTCCATTAACCTAAAAGCTCTCCCTTAAAAGTCTGTACAATTTATTTATTGGAAAAATTCCAGAATAATTGTGCTGAAAATTCTTCTCTGAATGATAATATGTCAGACTTTTAAAGCTCTCTTTTGGCAGCTTTTCTTTTCGCCTTTGAACATTACTGACATAAGAATACATTTCTCACATGTCTGATGTGTATTGAAAAAAAAAAAGAGAAAAGAAAAAGAGAGAGGGACTGCTGCAGAAATCACAGTAGGTGTAAAATGCCACAGCCCCAGATCTGTCCCCTTGGCTGGAGAAGTGCATCCCAGATTTGTTACTCGTTTATGTTATGGAAAATGCAGAGGATTAAAAAGGCAGAGGGAAGCAGATGCCATGCAGGCAGAGACAGCTACAAGCCAATCTCCATCTGAGAGCACAGAGGCACTGCACCCAGCAAAAGAATGTGTTTGGAGGCAAAGCTAAGCTGTGGCAGCTGGGGCTGGGACAGAGAGGTGCAGCTGCACTAGAGGAGGCGGAGGAGCAGGCGGCATTCCTGAGCTCAGAAAACAGCAAAATCCACCGTGCAAAACAAATAAAAGCTGGACTGTCCTCCCACCCCCGTGTTTGTGCTTGCTGGCTTCAGAGCACAGGGATGGGGTCAGAGCTGGCTCAAAGCTGGAGCTCAGCCTGTAGAGAGAGGCTGCTGCAGGTTTGCCCCTTTTCCTGCTGCCCACAAAGGGCACGGCTCCGACTGTGTCACCTCTAAGGATGAGCCATCAAGGGCACACAAACACACATCGATGTGTGCCTTTCTGTGGGCCAACAAACACATGTAGCCTTCTGTCCAGGCTTCTTTCAGGGAGGAGAGGGAAAATCAGGGACACATGACAGCTGTTGTCATGTCACTTTGTGCTCCAGTGATCAATGTATGCAACCCCTAGCAACGCCAATTAAACAATATAAAGTGCCTAAATAGGACAGCCTGGAGCTTCTCCCCAGGGATCACAGACCTGGATTTGGGATGCCACAGGTCAGTCCAGGCACATTTGTCCATCCTTTGCTTTCTCCAGCCTGGGGAAAAGGTGGTTGGGCTGTGGGGAGCTGTGGCTGTGTGAGGATGACTACTTATCTCCTAAACAACAGTAGGCTTCTGACAGATTCCAGCACAGAGCCCTGTGAGCCAGCACAGGGGAGAGAGACCTGGGGGCAGACCTCCTGGTCATCTCCAATCCCTCTGGTACCCACCTACCAAAGCCAGCCAGCCCAAGGTACAGACAAGGCTGTGTGTGTGAAAATCAGGCACAGCAGCCCAGCACCATCTGAGAACCAGACCAGTACAGTCAAACCCTCCACTCTGATGCAGCTCCTTGGGGGAGTTGAGATCCACTCTGAACACCTTGAGAAGCCACCTTGCCTTATCTGCTCAGCATGGGTGGATGCCCCACACCATGGCATGTGTAGGAGCTGGGTAGAGGGAAGGACTGCATAGAGACCCTGGAACCTGGAACTGGTAGGCAGCACTGCTGTCCTCTCTCCCTGCTTCGGACCCAGGTTAAGCAGCAGCAATAAGGTCTGGATCAGAATGAAGCAGTTCTCTCCCTTCCTCCCCTCCATCCACTGCTAGAACACCCTCCTTGGCTGTACTCCACACCCCTGCACTGCAGCCAGCTGACTATTCATTTGGATTTAGGGTAATTGTCAACAAGAGATAAGAAATTAGTTGTAGAAAGCAGCAACACCTCAGGAAAGCAGAGGTAGTTTAGAAAGCATACTTTCTCCTATCTCCACCCACGGGTTGTGCCTCTAAGACAGGCTGGTTTCTGAAGCAGTGGAGGTGGAGCTGCTCCAGCAGCAGGTGTACAGCAGCTGGAACATTTTCACCCAACTGTCTAGCTCAGTTGTGAGAACAACACTCCCATCAACTCTGTACAGGGCCAAACAAACCCCATTTCTTTTCCTTGCCAATAGGGGATTTCTTCTGGAAGATGACACTGACCCCACAGTTTCACGGCAGTCGTATGAGGAAGCAAGTAGAACAGAGCACTCTCCCTTCCAGCCACAGCCCTGCAAGGTCTGTCTTTCTCCTCAGTTAGGGAGGGTCAGGAAGGGCAGCCAGCCCGTCGTGTGTGGCCTGAGCCTGGTTAGCATCTTTCACTCTTCATCCCTCAGCCATGCCTTCCATCTGCACTGGCTCTAGATGTCTCTCTCTCCCTCCCCTCTCCTCCCCTGGCTTCTCCTTGCATAGACTGATTTTGTGATGCATCTAAAGGAAGACAGCATTAATATTAACTCCTGCCTGGACAGTAAAAAATGCTCTCAATTCTTTGCCACCCACAGAGCTAAGCAAATCAACCTGCTTTCTACTATATGCAGCATACTGATGCTGGCCATCTCCTTACAGTCTTGTGCAGGGGAACACATTGCTGAGACACAGCCATGCTAAATACCTGATACAGAATGCATGGAAAGAAGTTGCTTGTATCACCAGCTATTCAGTTCATACAGCCTCTGCAGACAGATGAGGATTTTGCCTTTATATATCTCATTTTTCTTCTTCATGTATTGTCCTCTCTCTTTTTCCTTTGACTCCCCTGCCATTCCCAGCACTTCCCCATGCTGACTCCATGTTTCAGCCATGATATAGTGAATTAGGTACAAGGCTGACTGGCAGCTCTTACAGCTGTGGAGCTAATTCACACTTCTGCAGCTGGCTCAGTCCATATCTCTGAAGCCCTCAGTGGCTCTTTTTTCTCCACCTGGGAAGAAGTTATGCTTATCCACTTTGGAAAAAACATTGTTTCCACTTAATATACCTAAGAATAGTGTGGGGTGTTGTTAAACAGGAAACCTAATGTGAGAGAGCATGTGTACAGACTGCTTTGCTTGTCCACACACAGCTCAAGGAGAGCCATAGAGGATCAGAATCCCCTGGGACTGATCTAAAAGAAGCAGCAGCAAGATGGCATCTGGAGGAGTCCATCCATCTCCCTCCCAGCAGGGAGCTAAGCAGCTACACTAACAGCAGCTGACAGTGGGAAAGTTAATGGGTGCGTGCATTAGCCTACATAAGCATGTTTAAGCTAGGAGGGCTCTGCAGAAATCAAACGGGTTAAGTTTTCCAACTTCTCCCCACTACTCCCATCTATTACATGCAAGATAAAGCATAAAGACAAAAGAGGATATTTCTTTAAACTCAGAAATTTTCAAGTTTAAACTCACCCCTAATCTGTCCCCTGATCCAGAACAGACTCAGCAAGCAGCTCACTATTGGCTTGCCAGAGGTCCAACACAGCTACTTGACAGATCTGTGCCATAGTACCAAAAAAAAAAATGTTATGGTGACATTTTTTCCCCTGGCATAAGAAATAGACACTGCTATTTGGCTTAACAACAGATGTAGAGCCTTGAAGCAAATACTTCATGATAAACAAGAAACCTGTGTAAACAGTGAGTATAGATATATAATTGATGATGGATGCACTTGGGACCAGAGCAAGATCTAGAGAACTTGGTTTTAAGCACAGTATCCAGAGGAGATACTTCTCCCCCCAGGGCCTGACCTTTGACATGTCCTCCAGGCCAGGTTCATTCAGCTCAGCTGTGTCTAGGAGCTTAAACTGCCCTAGAAAGCTTGAACCACGTGGGTTGGGAATAGGGAGAGGGAATGGGAGTGAAGCCAGACAGGGTGAGTGGAAAATCTCTCCAGTAAAAGCTTGCAAGACCTTTACAGATCATCATAATGGCTTTTTGTTGTTGTAGTTGCAGGGATCATTTTTTAAAACAAAGAGATAACGTTTGGTTCATTTCTTTCATTTTGGAAAAGGGCAGCTCCTAAGCCCTTATCGTTAAGAAATAAGAGCAGTGTTACATGTTCAAACAATTTATGTGAAGATCCTGCCATTTGTTATGGGAACAGCAAGTACAACTGCAAGTCCATTATCATCCCTCCCTGCCTCTGCATGCACAGCATGAGCAAGTGAGGAAGATTAGGGGTAAAAGCAATGGAGCCTGCAAAGTCAGTGACAAATATTCGGTACTTAAAACCCTCTTTGATGCTTCCCACTCTGAAGTGAGGCTTTAGTCAGCGGTCAGACATGGACCCACTGATTTTTCTCCAATTTACTCTCAGTCTCAAAAAATAGCAATCTCTTTTTGTGATCTGATGGCTGAGAAGCAAGTGACCCAACACCACCACAGTACTCTCCTGATGGCCCTATGAGCAGTGCTGACAGGAGGTGGGCTGCAGAACTGATACAGATAAGTTAATAGTGTTGGAAGGAGTTTCTGGATACCTGCCAATGTTGAAACCTGCCAGTGATAGCTGCCTTTTTACTTAAAAAAAAAAAATTTAAAAATCACAAGGCAATTGGCATTACATTCTGGTCTTGTTTCCAAACCCACACTTCCTGTGACCTCCACTCCCCATATCTTCACCCTCCCACTCACAGCTAATCTCTCCCTGCCTCTCCCCACTCCTCTGTTGTTTCTGCAGACAACACATTTATGTTGCTGTGAGTCTGCAGCAGAGGACAGGCCATTTCTCATAATAAACCACTCCTGGCTGCACAGCCAGGCTGGGCCCCGCCCTGTGAGCAGTCAGGAATTCATGGTTTCTCAAAAGAAGAAGCTTTGCACTCCAGAAAAAAGTCCCTACATCTCCTGTAAGAAGAGCCCATGCCAGGGGCTGAAAGAGGAGGACAGCAGGGACAGGGGGTTCTGGTACAGCCCTCCATGATGTCCTGCATGGTGAGTGCTCATCAGTCCATCGCAAGCAGAGAGGAGAAAAGCCTCCTATTGATGGGCAGCAAGGAAGGGCAAGGCACCTGCTGCAATTACTTAGCAAAGTTTAGTGGCCTTTAAAAGAAGAGAAGGTTTCTGGGGAATGATTGTGACCAAAACAGCAATTTAAGGGGCCTCCTGAGAGTGTGCTCTAGCTGTGCTAGCACACATTGCTCTGTTGGGGAGGAAGGGAGGAAGGAAGGAGTGGAAGGGAGGAAGGAAGGAAGGAGTGGAAGGAAGGAAGGAGTGGAAGGAAGGAAGGAAGGAAGGAAGGAAGGAAGGAAGGAAGGAAGGAAGGAAGGAAGGAAGGAGAGGAAGGAAGGCAGGCAGGCAGGCAGGAAGGAAGGAAGGAAGGCAGGCAGGCAGGAAGG
Organism: Certhia americana; assembly: GCA_018697195.1. Taxonomy (NCBI): domain Eukaryota; kingdom Metazoa; phylum Chordata; class Aves; order Passeriformes; family Certhiidae; genus Certhia; species Certhia americana. The sequence goes on from CM031859.1 coordinate 74,343,295, forward strand.
CAGGAAGACAGGCAGGAAGACAGGCAGGAAGGCAGGCAGGCAGGCAGGCAGGCAGGCAGGCAGGCAGGCAGGAAGGAAGGAAGGAAGGAAGGAAGGAAGGAAGGAAGGAGTGGAAGGAGTGGAAGGAAGGAAGGAGTGGAAGGAGTGGAAGGAAGGGAGGGAGGGCCATGATGCCTTCTTGCACAGAGCTGCAGTGTTCCCTCCACAATGGCCTGTCAGGGCAGTGGCAGATGCTGGCACAGGTTTCAGAGGCAGCTTCCACAGGCAGGTGTCCTACAGGAGGTGATGGCTTCCTACACAGAAGCCACAGCAGCAGGAGAGCTTACCCTGCCACCCCACATCCCCTGCCACCTCTCAGATGTGACAGTGCTCCCAGCACAGGGTTGGGGTGCAGAAAATCTCCAGAGGGAGCATCACCTATCTCCAGCATGCAGGGCTGTGACTGACAGGTGAGGGGGCTGGATGTCAGCAATGTCCCCTTCAACCATCGCAGCTGATGGTGGAGCAAGGGACACCATGGCATCACTCCTGCCAGGGATGTTTTAGTACAGCAAAGCCAGCAAAGGTGGGGGAGAGGGAACCCCACCCAATAATAGACAATGAAATAAAGCAATGCAGCAAATGGGAACCTGGACTGATGAGGTGCCAGGGGACTGGTGGGGACCCTCAAGGGGTGGGTCACACCTCACTATGGGCTCAACTGCTTTTGGAAAGAGCAGAGTGTGGAAGGAAACCACATTGTAGAGCAGAAATCCTATGTGGGCAGCAGAGGAGTACCTTGCTGGGGGAGGAATAGAGGAATTAGAGGGAAGTTGCTGTACTTGTTCAGCCTAATTGCAACTGTGTCTTCCTGAGCCCCTCCTGCAGCATTCCCATGCCTGCAGTATCTTCCTCCCTCTTCAGAGGAAAAGATTTACAAGCTCAGTTGATATTATTCATTTCACTGGAAATTTAAGAGGGAACCACTTGTAAAAGTGTTAAAACAACAAAAGAAAAATGACAGAGGGACAGGGCTGCTAGATATTGACAATTACAGATGTCTTTATCTGCTTGAAACAGAACTGCAAGCGTACTCCAGCCACCTGCACCAGCAACAAAGAAAGAAAGAAAAGGGAGAAAAGGGCATAATTAAAGGATGAGCAAACCTCTTGGCTTGGAGAAATCTGTGTCCCTCTACACCTGAGCTCCGATGCTTACTGCACGTTCCTACAGCCCTCTCTGTGCCAAAACAGACCTGTCATGAGTGGCCAACACAGCTACAATGCCAAGCCTAAGTACAGCATGGTAAATTTTAAAGAAATTGAGATGAGGTAGAAAGTAACAAAGCTGTGGGAACAGAAACTTCTCTCTCTTCTGGCTCTTCTGTTGATATCTCAGATGCTTTGGACAGTGATCAATGAGAGGAAAACAACAGCATTTTCCATCTGTACTTGCTAAACAGGCACACTGGCACAAGCAGCTGCTGAACCAGGGCATCCCACTGCATCTTCTTCCCATGACTCCATGGCTGGAGCAAGATGAATCCTGCTACAGAGGCTTGGAAAATGCACCACTTGATAAAATAAGAAGTTTTGTACTAGTGAGTGAAGAATCAAAGTGGTGTTTTCAGGTGTACACCACTTTCAACTGGTGTGGTCAGTTCCTACAGAGTATACTCTTTCTTCCCAGATGCTAAGAATGGGGAATCCCTTCATGGCTCATTATCGTGGCTGTCCACCCACCCAGACCTCGTCTTCCTCTCTACCCCACAATTCAGGACAGGGGATCTCTGACAACAGGGACTTACACCTATGAAGTGGTTCAGCATCCTGGCAGCATTGAGCAGGAAACTCAGAAGCTTTAGCACCATCCCGGTAGACGCGAGACCAGCTCTCTGTACCTCCTAAAACATTTTGCAGAATATAATTCATACAGTTCAGAACATGTTGGCAGAGATTTGCTACAGACGGTTCACCACGAAGGCGCCTCTCTCAGAGAGTTCACCATAATTCCCCAGTGTCTGTAACTTAGTCCTGTAATTGAATGAATCAGCAGAATTTTCTATCACTTACAGAGAACAAAAGACTTAAAATTTAACCAGACTGACCTCTGAGGGCTCAGATCCATAGACTCAATAAAATTCATGGCAGAGAAGGACATCAACACATTTATTTGGTGTTTTCATTAACATTTTTCTCATCTAGTCTTATAATTTATGAGACAGAGAGATCTGACTCATGCCTTTGGAATGTTTAGGGTTGGCAGGAAAAGATGCCCCATACATGTTTGTACCTCAGTGTCTCTGAAAAGGTCGGCACCACTCATTAAGTGGGTGTCAGTGTTCTCAGGGATAAAGCACCCACACAGCTGGCCAAGAGGTGCACAGGGAAGCTGCAGTGTGTAATATGTCTTATGGAGTGGATGCTATTTGACTGAGGAGGGGCTGACCTGAATATGCAGCTTGGTCTCCTTCTGTCTTTGTAATTTTCTGAGATCCTGTGATGTAAGGCTTACGCAAAGAAAATGTTATAATAAAAAATTTACAAAATAAAATGTTAGAATATCCAGCATATTCATGTATTCACTGTACAGTAGATGTAAGAATATGAGATTTCTTTCTGCAAAATTCACCTTTGTCTCTTTATTCTAGTCAATAGCACCCTTTTACACCACATGGGCAAATTTCCATACTGAGTTAAAGAATTCACCTAATGAACAGATTATATTACAATTTGCTGTGGGGATTAAAATCACTACTTACTACTCATCTATTTCCAAACAGTCATGGAACCTGTAGATGGGCAAACCTGAAAAAGAAAAATACAAAAATCCTCATCCATTTATATGTTAAAACATCAGAAGTGTCTATAAAATGAAAGCTTTCTCCTTGCTCTTCTTAGAAAAACAAGCAAACTGACCAACCAAATGTATTTGAAATCATGAGCGTATAAAGAAGGACTTTTTTCTATTATCATAGCAAGCAGGATTCAATGCATACTACCAAAAGGTTCTGAGCTAAGCAGCTCTAAAGGGGTTTATATCAGAAACACTGCAAAAACAAACACGGTATGGAGCTATACAAATCCAGGGTGGTTTGCTGTGGCTCAGTCCTATTATCCAAGTTAATGATGCTGTGGTGTCACAGCTGCACACCCCTGCAGGATGGGTCTCCAGCAGTGCTGTCCTGTATCCATGGAGCTGACTCAGCCTCCAGAGGAGCTGCCCCAGGCTGTGGGGCCAGTCTCTTTCCTTGCCTGGGGAAGGGGGAGAGGGGCAAAAACCAGTGAGTGCGGGGAAAAGGGAAGTCTTGGTCACAGCTCTTGAGGTGGAACAGAAAGGATGAAGGTTTAAGAGTGAGGAGTACCAAGTAGGGAAACTCCTCTCTCTTGCCCCTTCCCAGCAGGAGCCAATTCCCTGAATCCCCTCAGCCTCCCTCCACAGCTCTGCCCAGATGAGTTTTTTATGGCTGGAGGATGGGCAAAGCAATGCTGATGATGGCAGCTCATTTTCTGCCAGAGGTTTGCATTGCCTGTGTCTGACACTGGCCCTGAGAGCTGCACTTCTTGTCTGGTTATAGTTGTGTGATTTTGTTTCAAGCAGATATCCCAGCCTAAGACCTGATGGTGGTTGAAGTTCCCTGCATGGAGCACAGATAACTAAGAAAAAAATGTGTTATTTTGGTAAAGATGAACCTTATTGTACAGTAGTTTATAAAAGTTGTGCCTATTAACATGCATTTGATGTTTACATTGAATCATATATCCGAAGCCTATTTAAACCAGAGACATCTCAGTCGTTACTATGCTGGTTTTACCAGGCACGTTTTTTGGAAATCCTTCCTCTTCTTTTTTTTTTGGATCTGCATCACCCATTTTCTTGCCTCGTCCCTGGCTACCATGCCTAACAGCAGAGAAGGAGAGAGACTAGGAACTGCAGTCAGAGCTCAAGGTGCTGCTACAGCAGACAAGACTCAGGATTCACCCCACAGCACTGGGTTTTTCCTTTGCTTTCAGGCTCTGTGAGTGCATTGCCTGCAGCCTGCAGCTACAAGTTCAACAAAATCAAGGCAGCCTAAGGCTGGTGTCACGCTGCAATGAACCAGACCACTGACACCCAGGTGAAAGATTTCAGAGAATCAAATATACATTTCTTCTCCTACAAGGATTACAGCTAGGAAAGGCCCTTCTGCATGAGATTTGGAGAGGCTCTCTCCTCTAATTCCCTGAAGAAAATCCAAAAGCAGAAAGCGAGACCAACATTGCACTGGTATATTGGCTTATGGGTACAAAATCTTCTGACAAGTCGTTTGCTTGGCCCTGATTGGAAAATATCTTTAATTAAAACATCACATCAGAATCCTGAACCAATTTCATCCCAGCTCCGCTAAGTGCTTTGTACAAAACATTAACTCTAAAATCTCATTACACATTAGCAATCCCTGTGACAAACATAAATGATAATTTAGCTCTAATGCGTTCTGGAGCAAGCCATTTTTAAGAGAGGCACATGATACCAGCTTGCTAGGAGAAGGGGAAGAGTTGAATTTATCTGTCTCTTTATTTTTTAAACAAATGGCTCTAACTGACTCAGCAATGGGCTGCACAAATCATTGTCATGTGTAGATCTGACACTACATTAGCAGCTGTTTAGCCCAAATCTGGCACTTGAGCTTGGGCTGGGTCTTGAAATCCCACCAGCAGTTCCGAGTTCCCAGGTCTTTAAACATTCAGAGGAAGGGGACTGGGATGGGGAAGGGGGGGGATATCTGTTGATTTTACAGGACAGCAGGGAGGGAGATATATCCAGAGACTGCAGGTAATGGGAGCTTGCTCAAAAACACAGGGAGGAGGAAGGAGAAGGTGAAACTACTGGCTGCAGTCACTCCAGCTGGCTTCCCAGGAAAGAAGTGTGAGTTCAAAAAAAGGCAACACCTGCAATGGTGATAGTGGGATCTTTGCACTCTAAGTGCCAGTACCAGCCAGTACAACAGAGGACATTGTAGTGGATAATATTTATATTAAATACAAGAACTGTCTTAACAGCACTTCTAGGCCAGAGGGATGGTAGTGGAACTAACATAATTTGCATTTCTTGTCAAAAAGATATTAAATATCCCTTCTTTGATTAGCAGAAACATTTTCAACCTCTCTCTAGCCTTGAAAATGACCTTTCTAAACTCCTCAGGCTGCACGTTGATCAATTTTTCTGTATGCAAGTGAGCACATGGGTTGTTAACTTTGGGAAATGGGGAATTTATGGTTATTTACTATGGGATTATGAAGCATGTACATAATAAATATCATACAGGGATTTTAAAAACAGGAAAACCCCAACATTTCCTCGAATTACCACCTATCAGATTTGATCATTTCCTGGAAATCTAGAGCTGGAATCACTTTTTTTTACTGGCTTAATAGAAGTTGCTGGAGTTTTCAGTGAAGGGAATGCTTTTCCCTCATCTGATCTTTTCTGGCTGCACTTGAAATCAGACAGATTATTTCTGATTAAATTTTGTTTGGGGGTAGGGGGTGGAAGGGAGCAGACCACCTGCATCCACTTCCTTGTCAGAGCTGAAAGTTATCCTTGGGGCCTAATGATCGGATGATGTTTCCTCTGTTGCATCTTTAGAGAAAAAGGTGCAAATCAAAATAAACCTGACTTGGACAATGAACATCTCTCTCCCATAAAAAGCCTTGAAACCAGTGTTTGGTCTAGCAAGGAAAAAATCCCCCTAAAGCTTACTGCAGGATTGGTGCAATCTTCAACCAGCTCTTCTTTCAAGCAGCAGTAGTGCTTTATTTTGCCCTACAAAAGTGAAGAACTTATTTCTACCAGTTTAATGGGTGCCCAGACATGTTAGTTCCATGTGCTTTTCAAATCCCTTTCTTGTGTGGCATAAGGAAATTAACCATATTAGATTTTTAAAAAAAGGACTTCATTTTTTCTTGTGACTGAAATGTCAATCTGTGATTTTCCCTATTTCCAGTCCTGGAGGAGCTGCCTGCCCCTCTCTACTGGGGCTGCTCCTTCCCTTTCCCAGAGCTCAGCAAGAGGTGTCAAATCCAGCCATCTCCATGGAGAGATCTGCTAAATACTTGGCATTTTACTTACACCTCTGTTCCAAAACATCTGAAAGCAACCACACAGATCAGACAAAGAAGCTCTGCCTGAGAGTCAGGGATAAATGGGAAGCCCCAGAGGAGGTTTTTGTGAAAAGGCAATAAGGCAATGATCTTGCATGTAGGGAAGCTGACAGCAGTCAGGTGGTGGGTTGCTGTCTGGGTACTGCAAGGCCAATAATTCCCTGATATTTACTGCCCAAGAATAGTAGCTTGGAGTTGCAGCTCTACCTGTGTCTTAGCCTGCAGTCAGACCAATGTCCCAAAATTATTCAGATTCTTTAGAAGACTTTTCCTTGAATCATAGCATCATAGAATACCCTGAGTTAGAAGTTACACACAACGATCATCAAAGTGCAACTTCTGGCCCTGCACAGAACAACCCCAAGAATTCCACCACATACCTAGCAGCATTGTGCAAATATTTCTTGGACTCTTGTCAGGTTTGTTGCTGTGACTGCTTCCCCAGAGAGCCTGTCCCAGTGCCCACCCTCCACCAGGGTGAAGAACCTTTTCCTGATATCCAACCTAAACCTCTCCTGACACAGCTTCAGGCCATTCCATCAGGTCCTGTCACTGTCACCACAGAGCAGAGATCAGTGCCTTCCTCTTCCCCTCACAAGGAAGTTGCAGCTGCAGTGAGGTCTCCCCTCAGTCTCTTCTACAGGGTGAGCAGACCAACTGACCTCAGCTGTTCATCATACGGCTCCTCCTCAAGGCCTTCACCATCTTCCTGGCTCTTGTTTGAACACTCTCTAATCACTTTATGTCCTTCTTACATTGTGTCACCCAAAACTGCCCCCAGCACTGGAGGTGAGGCTGCCCCAGTGCAGAGCAGAGCAGGACAATCCCCTCCCTTGCTCAGCTGGCCATGCTGTGCCTGATGCCCCCCAGGACAGGGATGGCCCTCCTGGCTGTCAGGGCACTGCTGGCTCATATTCATCTTGCCATTGACCAGGATTCCCAAGTCCCTTTACACAGCACAGCTTTCCAGATTCTTTTTCCCATTCTGTGCACACATCCAAGTTTGCCCCATCCCAGATACAGAATGCATCACTTATCTTTGTTAAACTTCATACAGTTGATGATGACATAGCCCTCTAATTTGTCTTAGAGACTTCCTGGCTAGCCCACAAGTTTTCATTTCTTCATTTAAAGTAAACCTTTCCTGAATTGTTCCCCCTCTAGAGGATTTGTCTTCCAAACCACCCTGCCATACTGCCAGGTTTCAGCATAATTTTCCTTTCTCTTGCCACACCTGTGCACTTGCCTCAGATACTGGACACTTTTATTGTAGACTAAAAAATCATATTTAGTAAAACTTTCAGTAACAAGCAGCATGAAGTCAAGGTAACTACTGCCGTAGCTGCATGTGTTAGGTAGCTATACTCTTTCTCTTCTCTGGGTTGAAATCAGTATGCTGGGTTTCAAACAGAGTTCAGTCAAAAATTTTTGCATGCTGTCCACAGAAGTAGTGGGAAGTAATCTGAGGTGATAGCTCCTTTGGTCCTCAGCATGGCCCTTGGCTAATCATTAAATCATGTCTGCAGGCTCTGCAGAAGTGAGTCCATTTTGAAGGGGACCAACTTGACAAACGCTGCAGGATGGGAACAGGAGCTGTGCTTAAATTTGTGTTTGGCAGTGACAATCAGCATTATCAAGTGATGCTTCGTTAGTCATGTGAAGAACTGAACAACACTGTTGTTTTATTTGCAACCTTCTGCCTCAGTTATATGCTGACCTTGGTCCACATATCTCCAGTCATAACACTGTCCTTCTGTGGCATATCTTAACAAAAGGTCATTAAGGCCTTTGACTATTCATGACATGCTTCACAGCTCTGCCTACATACCTGTGTCTGCATGCTTACATAGCTGTGTCCCACACCTGCCTGGGACCTCACTACCCTTGTTCAAAAGCAGCAACTCAGCCAAGGTAGCTTAAAAAAAAAAAAAAAAAAAAGGTTCAACTTGTTCTACTCATTCAGTTCAGCTTATCCTTGTAGAAAGTCACTGCCTGTGTACTTTGTGCCAATCACATGTTCAAAAACTACATTTGGTTCACATCAAGAGGAATTTTCTTCTCAACTCTGCTCCAGCAGAAAGCATAAGCTTCACTTGCTGTAGAAAACATGACATCACTCCAAAAATAGTCTACTACTTCTTTAGCTTAAGAGAAATGAAGCTTCCTGTTGGAGAGAAAACCTACAGCTACAGGCAGGGAGCATGCTGGAGTAAGGCAGAGGACAAACGTGATCCTGAAAAGCAACATGGTGCAAAGCAGCAGCAAAAGGTATCAGGGGAAATAAATAGGGATGGGAAGTCTTGGCAATGTCAGGAAACAGATGCAGAAATGGACAAGAGAGAAGCATGGACAGCCCTTTTGTGTGGGCCCTCAAACCCACAGATACATCTGGAGGTGAATTTGACCTGGGCAGGTCAAACAACAAATATGCTCTCAGTTGTGACAGATGAGGCAAATCTCACCTGGCAATGGCACCACAATGATTAAACAAGTGCTGACCTGCAGCTTTTATGTTGCGCATCGTGGTTCACCTGCTGCCTGCTTGTGGTGGCAGGAAGGCTCCTCAGTGCTCTCATTGTCTTCTCCCAACTCAGCTTCCCATGACTTTTTCCCTGGGGTTGCCCATGTCATGTCCTGCCTCTTTAGGCTGCTCCCTCAGCACTTATCTGGTACGAGGGAAGGGAAGCATGAGGCAGGGGCACATCACAGCCAGCTGGAGCAGGGGCTGCCCCAGGGGACCAGCCTGGACCTGCCATTGCCCAGCAGCCCTGCCAGCCTCTTCCTTCCCACTGAATGAAGAAGACAAGGATGCATCAGTCTTCACAGGATAACCATTACAGAGATAGAAAAACAGATAAGTCCTATTACTCTTGGGAATTCTGCTCTCTGGTCTTCTCTCTCCCCCTTTGCCTGACCAGATGCTGTTCTCTGGCAGCCTCTTTTCAGGAAGGGGTCCATGATAGAACACCCATGAGTGCTGCTGGAAGCAGCTGAGAAGTGAGGTGTGGGAAGCAGGAGGCCTGTACCGGCTCACAGAGATCTGTGCTCCTCTTCAGGAGTGGCTTGTGGGGATCATATTCCAGCTCTGCAGCTCTTGCAATTTCTGTGGCACTCCTGCATAGTCTCCTGTGGCTGGACGTGCCACATGGAAGAAATTACCCACCCCATCCCACTGGCTGTACCTGTTCCAAGGACAGGCTGCCCCAGCTGAGGTGTTTGTGCTGTCCTTTTCAGTGACCTGCATTCACAGTGATTTGTGTCTGCCTATAAATCTGCCACCTGTGCCTGGTGCCATCAGAGCTCTTCCAGGAAATCCCTGTGCCATGGCCTCGCTGCCTGACGCTGACCCTGTGAAGGGCAGCCTGGACAAAGCCAAACTGAGTCGTGCACTCTGCTGCAGGCAGGGCATCCTAGGGCTCAGTGCTGCCATCCCTGTGGATCAGCAAAGCTGGCCACAGGGGAGCAGCAGCGGTGGTCACTGACCATGCAGGCAAATCCTGTAATGGTTTTTGCTCTGGCATTATCCAACAGAGCAGAGTGAGGGCACAGTCACGACCACCCAGACAAATGTAAATCGACTGCATCAGCTGGGGGAAGACAAACAGGGAAGAGGAACGGGGTGTGCAGCAGCTCCTGGCGGGATCAGAAGCAGCGCTGCTTTCACACACGTTTTGCTTAGCATAAAGGCTCCTCTGATGTTTCATGACTATCAAAGGCTTTGAAATTCACAGGAATTTCAAGGAAGGCAGAAGTTCACCTGAAATGAGAGAAAGATTATATTTCCCTCCCACCATATTTCCAGCTTCCCAAGGATTTTCCTTTGAAGACTCCACTGCTCCCAGAAATGTCTTTATGATGTTTTTAAAGTCATTTCCCATACAGGATCATCACTGCACAGTGCAAGCAAATGGTAGAGGCTCAGAAAGCAATGTATGGGGGTGAGAACTGAGGATATCGGTGAGCTTCAGCTTCTCAACAAAACCAGATCATCCTGCCAATAATGTAGTAGCATTGGTTAGAGGCAAGTGTACCAGATGTCCCTTAGTACAGGGAGAGTGAGGTCTTCCTGAGCTGTTTGACCAAGCAGTGCCTTACTGCTCCTGTGCTGGCTAAACCAAGAAAACAGATTTGAGCTATGGGAGAAATTGCACTTTTTCAAACTTTTTCTCTCAAGTACGAGCCACTCTCATCTGGAAAAGAAAGCACCTGCTAACTGCCTGCAGCAAGGAAGAAGGGTCTCATAGCAAGGCATTTTAATTTCCAGCCCCTGGAAAGGGGCTCCTCTCACTGGTTCACTCTGAAATCAGGCCACCAGGGAATAGATAAGCATGGGGCAGACTGCAGAAACTGAGATGAAACTGCTCCTTTCCCTCTGATAAGAGGGAGCTGATATTGAACCTATTAGTCAGATTATGGTGGATCTGAATTTGTTTCCCCTTGAGCAGCAGCTACAGAGACAGAGCAGCTGGATTAAGTTTCACTTTCCTATGTAAAATACTTAATAGAGTAGATAAAACTTAATATTTGTGAAAGCTCATGTATTTCCCTGAGACCTGATCTCAATAATGCCTTATGAATGCCTTGCTGATTGTTTAATGAATTATTTTTCTTCTTCTTGGATTGTTAATAGTAAATTATAAGTAGAAGGAATGTACAGATTGCTAGAAATAACTCCTTGAATATGAGTTCAGCTGCAGCACTCACTCTTGTTTTGCCTTCCACTACCTCTGAGCAAGTGCTTTTTGATGAGGATTTCAGGGCAGAGGAGTTCCCCCTGTTCTTGTGAGATAGGAAGGCCCTAGAGATCTGAAGGGCGATGAGTGAGCTACATCAGAGAATCTCAGCCTATCTGTGAAATACATGAGGTTTCAGTGTAAAACAGCTGGCTGTGTGTACACATTGTTGTACACCTCCCAGATGGACTTTGACTCGGCAAAGCAGAGACAGGAGGGACAGAGAAGCTTCGGTGGCAGAAGAGGAGGGATGGTCCCATTTCATATCTGTGGAAAAGGACTCAGGATCTCACCATCTACCTCACTGGCCGTGGGCTTTAAGAGATGTTAAGCATGAGTCACGTTCACCTCACACAGGTTTTGCTGCCTGAAAGGTTCACATCCAACTGAGCCTCATACATGGAGAGCCCAGGCAGATAACAGAGGAAAAGAAAAGTTCTTGCTTGTATCAGACTTTTCTTATAGTCCAGGCTGAACTGTCCTTATTGCTGCCCACGTCCTGCAGCTGATGAGGAGCAGGAGTCTAGATGAGAAGCCCAGATCATGACTAGAGTCAGGCATCCCACTGCTGGTGCCAACAGCCACCCACCCACATAGGAATGTTATGTGGATGGGTCCCTACTATTAACTATAAAAAGGGTTTCCATATTTGTCATGAGCTATAAAAATATACTCTATGATATATATATGTATTATAGAGTACAATCCACAGATTATAGAAGTCTGTCCCTTAGCATAGTTCACCCTGGAGGTTTCATGGATCATATCACACATTCCAGTGTTAAGTAACAGCCTGCTCTGTATCCATAGGCACGTCAATGGATCAAACTCAGCTACCCCAGTTACTCTCAGCAGCACTTTGCTCACAGGGGGAAAAACAACAGACCATTAAAAGAGAAGAGAGCACCAGGAGAGTAAATGAAGGACAGCATGAAAGACACAGGGTGCTAGGATGTCAGCTGCATTTATAAACTTCCATTATTAGCCTTCACCTTAATCTTTGCCTCCTCCAAATCAAAGTGCTTTCACTTTAAATAGTGCATGCACCCAGGGGAAGACACTGAAAACATCCAGTAGTGCAGTTTTCTGCATGCAGCCAAGCCAGCCCATGCCTTGCATTCAAACCAGAAGCAAACAGCTTTCACCATCCCCAACATGCCAATACCACACATGGAGCTTAAAGCCAAGCAAGGACATGGAGGACTTTGCACTCAAAGGAGTAGCCTTTTGAAGAGGGGGCACCATCCCACCCTGCAGTGCCGGTGTAGTGTAGAGCAGGGAGGACAGCAGAAGCTGTTCATGCTGTCCCCAGGAACACAGAGACATGGACTAAGCCAGCAATAATCCCATGTGTTCCTCTGCCCAGTCCTTGCACACCAGTCCAGACAGCTATAGCTGGCCAGGTTAGTGTGCACAAAACAGAGAGATGTGCAACTGAAATCTTGATGGCAAAGGGTAAGGAAATGTTCTTTAAATAAAAAGCAATTCTGCAGTTTTACCAGGGATGCCAAATACAGACAACCCACTGAAAGCTTCCTAGTTACTTATGTTGAGTGTTTCAGCACACATATATCCTACAACAGCATTTATTCTACTGGTAAATTTTGCAGTAAAACGAGTGGCCCTGGTTCCCCTCTGCCCAAAAGGCAGCCCCGAGGCACACCAAGGCTGCAGGTTAGCTTGGAGTCTCAAGTGAGGAAGCATGAGATGGGCAGGTCAGCGCTTTTGGTATTGCTCATTAGGATGACTCACAGCTTGGATACAAAGCCAGGTAGATGAGGATTACTCACTGCTCCTTTCAGCTGATCAGAGCTCACCTCCTTCCAAAACCTGAGATAGCAATTGTTACCTTTGCAGACCACAGGGTTAGTCAGACCTACAGCAGGGCTCATTACCATCATTTAGGGTCCTATAAATCACCCTGTGTTGGGACACCACGGTGCTGCAGATGGTGCAGGAGGGGTGCTCTGGCTTCTCTGCTCCATCTGCTTTCTCTATGACTGGCACAGTACACACCAGCTGGTGGCACATCAGATTTCCACCACCCTGTGCAGGAACTGCAGCTCCCTGCACAGGGAACAGTCACTGTGTGGGTGGTCCCCAGGTTGGAGGCTGCCAGGCTTTAAGCCACCGAGTAACTTTGCTTCACAACAGCCATTTGCGTGAGCCAAGCTGTGGGTCTGCCCTTCTCACAGGGCCCCAAGTCACTGAGGTCATTTCAGGGGAATGCAAGCTCCAAGGAAAGCGTGAAAGACATCTGTGTCCTCAAAGACACGTAGGCACTTACTGCTGAATAGAATCAAGGGTAAGGGAGGGTTTCTTTACACCTTTAACGTCCAGGGTATGGATTCCTTGCAGGCTGGCACCTGATCCTCAGAAATAGCACACACTGAAGACTGAACTGCAGAGCTACAGAAAGGTTCTTATGGGTCAGCCCAGGTTTTGCAAAGTGGCATGTTATAAATGCCTGAGGTATCCCAGCTGCTTTATCTCTGCTTTGATAATGAATGTTTTGACCTTAGCTACTCTTCCCCATCTCCTAATCTGTATAAACTTCAGAAGCAGTGTTTTTGGTGCTGCATTACTGACTCCTTCAACTTGGGCAAAATTGCTCCAGAAATCAGAAGCTTGTAGGTCAGCACTTATTAACCTTGTATTAAACTGTGTGGTCATTTTTGCCCTTGTGTTACACTGTGCTCTTGGCAGTCACTACGAGCTCTCTTGTACAAATACCTACTCATGTCTGTACTTTTGTCACACTGGTTTACTAAAATAGCTCCCATATGGGAAATGTGTTTTCATGGATAGTTTTCTCTTTCCCCAGCCATAGTGCTTGTGCATCTCCTTCTCCTTTGGTTGTCAGATCTGCTTGGCACCAAATCACCGACCTCTCCCATGTTTGGCTGGGAGCTAAGGAGCATTTCCGTATTTTCTCGCATTGGTAATGTCCTTATTCTTAGTGTTTGGGATATTAGAAAACAGGTGGAGAAAGAAAAGGAGATTTCTGACAAAAATATATACCCTTGTTCTTCAAAACAAAACAAAACAACGCCATGTTTCAGGCATTAATTCAGCCTTCAATTATTAGGGAGATGACTAAGATAACCCTATAACTCACAGGCTGTAACTACAGCTGCTCACTGAAAGATCATTGGGCCTTCCTGTAAAAAGTCACACTAAAACAGTGTATTTATAAGGATGCCTTCAGAAAAAATCAGTAGGAGGGACAGAGAGAGAAGGGAGAAAAAATCCGACCAAAAATTGTAATTAATCTGTGGAGGAGCAGGTGACAATTTAGGAGATCCAAGAATGCTGTTTTTACAGTCATGAAAATAGCACTGAACACTGCAGGTTTGCATTCAGGCCACCAAAAGAGAAATCTTGTGAAGCAAGCAGGTGGGGCTGATTTTAATGCAAGGAGGAAGTGTCTCTGAAGTTATCAATTTTCTTTTCAAAAAGATTCTTGCAGCAGGCAAGGATCAAGTAATTACTTTGCCCCTGTTCACAAGATATCTCAGAATAGTAACAGACCACACACCCAGGAGATGATTAAAGGAAGTCAGGGGTCAGGAACACAGAAAAGCTTGTGATACAGAAGAGAAGATTTGCATGGCCATTAATATTTCATGACTTACAAGCCATGTGGTTCAGAACAAATATCTGCACAATAAAGTAGAACTGTCTGGCATCAGGTTGCATATTTCAAGACATACCTGAGTCATAAAGGTATTATTTACATGCCTTTACCCAAGAACAGAATGCAAAACTGTCTGAATCCTTGTACCTACCATAGGGGAACATGGGAAGCCTTTCTGAAGGCTCAGCAGGATTTAAGTGAGGCCTCTGCCCTCTGCTAGACCTCTGCACAGAGTGAATTTCAGCCTAAAAGCAAAGCACAAGTAGCATTTTTCATACTGCAGGCCTATTAGATCCACTACAAAGGAAAAGAGCTGTCAGTATGTCTCTGCAGCCTCTACTCTGAACCATGAAACAAAAGCACTACTTATATGTAAGTGTATAGGTAGCAATGCAGACGGGAGATACTGTATTCTCTGCTATTATTCCCATTTTAGACACATCAAAGCTGGCAATTGAATTAAAAAAAAAAACAAAACCAAAAAACAAAACACCAAACCATAAATGACTACTTTTCTCCCAGTGAAAAGAACAAGATGTATCAGGGGCTAAGCAGAAGTATTTTGTCCCAGGATTTTGGCAATTACGCCTGGTGAGATTTCATTCTGGGAGAACGGAGTTTGTTGTGGTGGCATAAGCAGGCCCTTTCCTCACAATCAAAGCTAGGAATTTTCCCTGCCTGCACTTGCCTGTATGTGGCTGGAATAAGCAAGTGGAGCGAGTGGTTCGGCTGACTCACCGGCACAACCAGACTCTCCTGTTGCTGCCAGCCACCAATGGAACTTTTTCCCTGCCTTTGCACCCAGGCTCTCCCTTTCCCAAGCTGCTATAAGCAGTGAGGCTCCTGACTTGAAAGAAATGCTGAGAGCCAGACTGACATTGCTAAATCGCCCAAAGGGATTGCTCAGAGCAGGGAGGCATGTTAGTATTGCTTGTCAAAGCTGCTGCTTCTCTGAGTCTCTTAGTGCTGTGCGTGTGCGTGTGCGTGTGCGTGTGCGTGTGCGTGTGCGTGTGCGTGTGTGTGTGTGTGTGTGTGTGTGTGTGTGAAGAAAAAGGCCAGAAGAAATGAGAAGCTGTGGGGAAGTAAGAAACAAAAAAATAAAAAAAGCACTGCACCAGAATTGCATCCACTGTTTTACTGACAAGAATATAAGTCCTTGCTTGGGGAATTTATAGCCAAAATGAGTATAATACCACAGGGCTTGACTGCCCTGATTGAGTGCTTTGCAAATTACTCACATGAGCAGCCCCACTGACTCCATCTGAAGGATTCTTCCACGTGCAGAGTCTGGCTCACAGCGATTAGTGACAGCAAACTGCAAAGGGAAAGGCATGACAAGGGAGAAACTGCTCCAAGGCAACATTATTTACTACTTCCCTCCCTCTAAAAAGGAGCCAGGTGTTTTGACTATTTCATTCATTGGCTTCACCTTTGTTTAAAACCAGGTGCTTGCCAGGGTGGAAATAATTTTTTTCAAGGTTTCTTCACACAGGGAAGTCTGAAGACAAATCCAGAGCAGGTGAAAGTCCTACTTCATGAATATTATTTATTATTATCATTGCGAACATGACAACTAGTAAAACACAGTTGTTTACTTCACCAAGATAAAATTTTGGAAGAGTCTTGACTGAGGAGGTAAATTCCCACTTCTCCACCTTCCACTATACTCCTGTTGACCAAAGGTGTTTGGTTGCCAGCTCTCTTGTGGTTGAGTGTGACCAGGAATAAAGTGATTAATGTTGGATTTTGCTGAGGTTAGTGATGTGGTTGATGAGGGGGTTTTGTTTTATATCTACCTGCTAACCCTGGTTCTTGCTTGAGAAACCCAAAGTGTCTCTCACAAATGGCATTTATCTCTCTCCTTTCAAAACAAATTGAAAGCTCACTAAAAAATTTGCATCCCAAATGTAACCATTCACAACTACAGGCCTGAAGCTGCAAAAACTATTGTTCTTGCTTCAAAGCTTTAGGCAAAATTTTAAGGCATTTCAGTTTCAAAAGTTGTATGTTATGCTGAGAGTTGAACAATGTGAACCTTGCATGATTGCAGAGCAAATCTCACTCCGGCCAACCAGGTTTTCAATATAATCCCATTTTTTTCTTTGTCCTCCCAGGTCTTAAGCACTGTCAGTGCTCCCCACTTCTTCATTTCACTGGTGAAGAGACAAAGCAGTTTTCCTGCAACTGCATCTCTGTCCCTTTGACTCTCCTTGGTCTTGCCAACTGTGATAAATGGGAATGCAGCTCCATCCATCCTCAGTGAGCCTGCGGGACTCAGATTGTTATGAACACACAGATTACCAGGTTAAAAGGGATTGCAGGGACCAACTTGTCCAACCTTTTTCGGTAAAAGCAAGGTCTAGACATGGGCTAGTACAATGTCCTGCTGAACCTTAAAGGTGTTCAAAACTGGAGAATCCACCATGTCTCTGAGGAGATTATTCCAATGGCTGCTGTCCTCCTTGTAAAAAAATTTCCTCTTGTGCCCAACCAGAAGCTTCCCAGGAGTAACTTGTGCCCACCTTTCCTTGAGATGGCCATCCCTTGAGACAGCACTACTGGTAGGTACCCACTGAGGTGATCTGGTCTGAGACTAGGACTCAGCTGGCCTACTAGATTCTGGAAATATACCATGGTTTTGACTAAGTAAGAAGTCAAAGGTATTTTGTTTTGCTTTCATGCTTTATTCTTAAGTACATTCAAGACCACAAGACACTTGGACATTGTGATGCTACTGGAGTGCACTCAGCATTGTTCTGCTTGAGCACTCTACAATTTCAAATGTGGCCATCCACAGCTTACACTCTACTGGGGCTCTCCTGTTAACCTCATTTCACTGACAGGAAACCAAGGGACAAAGATTCAGAACAAGAACACCAAAGGTACTCGAGCAAAAGAGTAGCTTTCATCATGGGTAGCTGGGGAATGCAAAAGGCGAAGTTACAGCCATACATGCTATGCATGTGAAAACATGGGGGAAACGTGCCTGATAGAGATGGCCCCAAGCAGCCAAGCTGCCCAGCTGGTTACTGTGGGTGTGGTGGAAAGATGGGGATTTACTGGCCAGTAATTTCCCCTCTTCACTCAGGCAGGTATATTGTCTCTGAGTACCAGGAGTTTTCTTTCTGGAGGATGTTGTTGCTTGAAACTGACAAAAGGCGGTAAGGCAGTGGTGTTTTTTCTTCTGGAAGACCATGAACAAGATTCTTTTGATGAAAACCTTGGTGACCACACTCCGTATCTTGACACATCACTTAAGGTGATGGTGGTATTTTGTCTGCAGGGATCTTGCCCAAAACAGCACAAATAGACAGCAATGAAAGAAGCATCTGAAACCCAGGTATTCCAAACATTAGATTTGTGCCCTCACTATCGACATTATTCTCTTCCATCTGCTTGGAGTCCGCTTGTATGTAAAAAAGGCTTTCTAAATCGTGTCACATTTGAACATCCTGATGGAGACCTGTAGCCTTGCTGTTTGCCTTCTCTACCATGAATGACCTGTGCCACCTCACCATCCTAATGAAGGGAGAATTTGTCTACGAAATGCAAGACAGCACGGAAGGGGGCAGGGCAGAACCTTAGAATAAAAGAACAAGAAATTCAAATTAGGCTGAAGAAGGGAAAAGTTTCCTACAGAGAAATTAACGAGCTTGCTTAAGGTAACAGGGGGATACAGGAAAACCGGTTCTTCAAGGACTGAGATAATTTCAATTTTCTTCACTTAAAATTCCAGCCTACAGTCTCTGATGAACGTCTTTTGAACACAGTATGGGCTTGACAGTGCTGCTCTTATTTAGAGTTGTCTCCTCTTCTTGGTTCATATAAAGTCCAGAGTAATTTTCAGTCATCTGCTCAGGACTGGGTTCAAAGCTCTGACATTATTGTTGTTCTTTATCTTCTTTCAGTCCACATTGGTATACATTTCCTATTCTCTCACAGAAACAAAGCTGAAGATCTGCTTCATTCATTGCCTTTCAGGGAAAGAATCAAAATTGTCTCATCACTAAGGTTCTATGGGAAAAATCACACAAGGGCATGCAAGTAATGGCCTTGCAGCCTCCTCAGGAGTACTGGACCCACTCTTCGTGAAAGATCATGAAAACGATCCAGAGATTAACTAGAGCAGTATGCATGTGAAGGTCTCTAGATTGCACCCATGTTAAAAACAAGACACGGAATATCCCACAGCAATTAACGTGCAGTAATATCTCTGAACTGATAGCGATGTTTGAACTTTCAATGGTTCCCAGATAGACTAACAAATAAACTCTGCTCCCTGCATCAAAAGTTTATAATGTTTTGTAAATATATCAATTTACAAAACTCAATATCTGAAGACCTTAAAAAGGCTGTGCTCTATGAAAAGGCACATACATAGGAGTGATCTGCAGTTCTCATCATTTCACTTCTTCTGAACTGCATAAAGTAGTGTTAGTCTCATGAAAACCACCTTGTCTGGAAATCATAACTGGAAAGGTGCAGACAACTAACAAGATTAATATTACACTAACCTTTCATTGTGCATTTCTAATACATACAACACAGTGAGATTCTGAAACAGTGATCTCAGTATCTTTATCATATATTAACACGCTTCCCGTAATTCTCTTGCTCACTTAACCTGCCTTTTTACTGAAATATCTTTAATTAAAAAGAACAACAAAACAAACCTTTAAAAAACACTGCTCTAGGAGTTACAGACTGATACATCTCTCATGATGCTAAAAAGACCTGGATACAAAAGATGTGGCTCAATTTTCACATGAGTATGAAAGGAAACCAGAATCAACACTGAACACTTGTTTGCTCAATGACTGACCTATGGGAAGAGGACCTGGGAACTTCCTACCTTCAGGATGTACCACTTGCTTAATAAAGGCCACCCTCAGTGAACTGAAAATCTATAGAATTCATTCTGAAAAGGTCTCACAAACAAAAATAATTTCTCTGCTTTGCCTCGTCTGTGTAAGGTGCTTACAAATACATGAACTTTAGAGAAAACATCTTCATTTACTGATAAGTTGCTGAAATTATGCAGTCTTGAGGTGTGCCATTATTTGATGCTTTATTTTCCTTGAACCTCACCTCTGAGTTTATCCAGTTTACTCTTCAAAGTAGTAACCTTATTTATTGCTAAAGATGAAAAAACACTTTGAAAATACTGTGACAGAAATTAAAAAGGACAAATATATGCCATGCATCTTCATGAAAAAAAACCCACCTTTTTTGGGAGTTACTGATTATTTGTGATGGCTTTTTAGAGTTCAACTCAACAGGAACTGGCTGTCAGTTGTCTACTTTTAACTGTTTGAGAACTTCACAGGGTCAAGAAAACAGTTGGATAAAGTCTCTTTTTACTTTTGCTCGTAGACCTGAATGCCAACATGAAAGAGTAATTTCTGACACTGCACTTTGTACTCTGCTATGAATGTCTCTCATTATTTTGACAGTATAATGGTTAAGTTTGTATTGCCTCAAGGGAACTAGAATAACAGTAATATTACAAAGAGGAGCCATCTAGTAATGTCAGGCCATCTCCCATAAACATACCAAAGCAGACAGATAGTGCTGGTAGAATGGTGACAATCTGTTGATAAAAAACTTCTAGTCTTTAAACTCCACGTCTAGCTTTAACTTGCAGACCTATAAATGCAATTCCTAACATGAACGTGACCATAAACAGGTATTACTGACTTGGTGCAAGAGGTAAGAAAGGCCAACACAATTCTGCTCTCCAGGGATCTGGATGAATGAAGGAGGGGATTTGCACAGTGCAGCCAGAGGCAGCACAGAGTGAAGCTGTGCCCACACTCCAGGCCACATTCCGGGGTACAGGCAGCTGGCACTCAGAGTAACAGCAAAGATGACAAAGGCTGCTTTACCTGCTCAAGTGGTGCATGCCAAAGAGCATCTCTACATTCTGTGGCTAGCTCAGGTACAACTTCATGCCACTAATTTGGTGATTATGGATTAATTATTAATGATTATTGGATTAAATGGATTATTATTATTATTAAAATTAAGCCAAATTTTTTCATCTTTGCTGGGTGCGTAGAACTGTACCTGAACACTGATGTTTATTCTCCTTTCCCCTACTCTACCAGACTTTTAACGATGCCACTCTTAACCTTATCTACTTCACTTACTCCTGAAGCAAGTATTTTTTTATTTAAGCAGTGTGAAGTAGAATGATTTTAGCAAAGAATACCCTAGTAAAGAAATTGTCTTTAACTAAAACTAGGCTTCATCACATAAATATTAAGGAAAATGTAGAACATCATAATCTAGTTCTTCTCCAAAGTGTATTTCTCGCTAGGTTCACACTAGGTGGGGTGGCAGACATCCTCATTTTCCACTGTAATCAGAAACTATGCCCCAAATCACTGTGTTCAAGTTACAGTGAAGTAGCACTCCTCTTTCTTATTTGCTCTGAACAATTTTAACAGTTATGCCTACAAAAGTACAGTATCACCAAAATCACGTGGTTATCTTTGCGAAATTTATAGAACTGGTGCATCCACAAACCCATATGCAAAAAGTGTTTATATGTTTATGTTATATAATGCATGCTTCCTTAATTTACAGTTATAAACAACAGCATATACAATAAGAAACTGCTAAGCAAAATATACCCTGATAATCAAACGACCATGAAAGTCTGTGCCTCTTCAACAAGTGACATCTTCCATAACACTGCTAGAAGCATTAATGAAAATTTAAGTGTGAAAAATGTACATTCTTTATTCTGTGGTTTAGATACAGAATAAAATTTAACTTTTCAGAAAATAAAACTATAGCTACAGCTTTGAGAGCTGTCAGTTTTCTTTTGAGGATAAAGTACATGCACTTTTTCCAGTTACTTTATTGCACATAACGTACAGTCATAAATGGTGTTTATTTACATGTGTTTTGGCAACGTCCATGTTTGCTTTTCCCCTCAGAATACATTACTTTGCACAAACAAAACCTTAAATGTTTCACACAAACTGCCATAATACAAGTCAAAGCATATATGTATATATGTCGCCTCCTTGTTGCTGTATTTTCAATTAATTCTACTAAGAGTTTCAGATCTGAGTTAATCTTTGCCTTGGGAGGCAGACTCCTCCCAGTTAGTCTGTGGTCAAAGACGGACACCCAAACTGCAGGCACCAAGAAATTAGGACTGCAGCCTGCTGTGCCTAAGCCCCAGCCCCTATGCACCACCTGCAATTAGTGCGCAGGCACAGAGAAGGAAGAGCACTGTACTTTTGTTAACCAGTTTGATTCAACATTGATTACCACATGTTAATGTTATGGGTCATGTGTTATTTGGACAGTATTCCATTAACAGTGTTTTAGAAAAATATATCAAACATACTAAAACAAAATAGAAATTCCGGGAACAATTTATGCGCTTCCAGCCCTAGGAATGTGTTACTCAGATTCCATTCTGTACAGTGTACTATTTCTGATAACTGGTGTTTTTAACCAGACACAAAGGACTCAGTTTTATATACTCATAAGTATGTTTCCCCCAAGTTAATTTCTTAATGGATGGTAACACACTTCAATGTTTCCCTGCATTTTCAGGGCAGAAAACCTTCTAGTGGTCCCCCGCATGGAGTACAATCTGGCAATAAACCTTTCGCTACATGTAGATTTGACACACTTTTAAAAGGCATGTTCTAATAAAAGATAAGTATTGTCAGTACAGTGAACATATGCTCATTAAAAACATCTGAAGGATGTTCTTGAAGGCACTTTGTAATATGCACAAAAATACTCTTGGAGAACATTTAAGATGTGAACAGCATTGCTTGGATTTAACTTCAAAAGGCTAGATGATATTTTTGTTTATATTCTGACCTGCCAAAAAAAATTTAGCCTGAGATAAATCCCACTTTATTGGCTCAAAAAGCAACTAATTGTCTTGAATGTATGATCTTTCAAACATTAAGGCAATTTAACCTCAGAATAGTAAGAAAGAAAAAGAAGCTAACTTCAGTGATGTAGCAATCTTGAAGTCATCCTCAAATTCAGTCCTAAAAACAGGTCATACCTTTCCTGTAAGCAGGCAAAATATAAAATAGTTAAATTTTCAGAAAGGCACTCAGGTAAATTGAGAAATGCCTTTGGGTGACAACAACAATGAATATATTATTTTGATTTTAGAGTTTTCCTATTTTTTTCTGTCCTTCAGCTTTAAAGTACTACAAAATTTACAGCAACTTTGACTACTGCATATACCGAAGAATGAGATGAAAATGCACTGTGGACAAAGTATACCAGTAGTTAATATCTACTGATAAAAATACAAAATAATAAAAACATTACAGAAAAGCAGTAGTTCTGGAAATAGAAGTGTTCTTCAATATAAAACATTAAAGTTTTGTTCCATCGGAATAGTTTCACCTATACTGGAGAGAGTACTTCACCAAACTGTATGTACACCTCAGATAAAATTCTTTAAGAATATGAATTATCTGCTCTGTAATGACACTTGTTCCATTATCCAGTCAAAAGGTCCTGATATGACCTGTTGTAAATATCTAACATTCTTATCATCTGCCTGTGGCTGAGTTTTAGGATAGCAAAATGATCTGTTAAGTTAAAAAAAAAATTCTGCACAGGTGGAACTATTCAAAATGAATTGGTATTTCAGCTCTACCTAAAACTTTTGTAAAAGAACGACATGCCATTAAAAAACCAACAAATGTCATCAAAGTTAGACTATTTTTCTCCATAAAATAAAGATGTATAAAATTTTAATTACTAGTAATACTGTGAGAAGTCTATTTATAAAGTTTTATATTGCATGTATTTCAAGATAAATAGTTTGAAATGTCATAAATTAAAGGAGGAATCTGAACAGATTCAGATTCCTCATCTGAATTTTTACTATATACAGGAAAAAAATGGACTTTCAGGAAGAAAACTGCTGACATCTGAAAAGTTATCTACATTGAGGATCCCCCTCAACATTAGTGGTAACTGCTGCCCACTCATTATTACAAACCTAAAACTACCTGGGAAATGTAAAGGAGCCTCAGAAAGTACTTCTAAGAAAGGGGAAGCGTATCTGTAAAAATATTTGCATAGATGTACATTCAAAACAGCATTTTCACCATTTCAATTCCCTGCATTCACATTGTTCCAGTCATCCACGGGGATAAAGATCACATAAAGGCAGCTCTGGAATTTGAAATGGATGTTGCTTGGTAATTTAGCGAAAGGAGTATTTTTGTACTTTCTGCAGTCATTAGAAAAAGATCCAGATTGACCTTTGGCTTACAGAAGTTGTACTCCCCTGAGCTAGGCAATACTGATAGACTACAGCAAAAATACGAAAAATAAGTTACTTGAAATAGCGTGGCATAAATAAGGCACTTTTGCCAAAGGAAACCCCCAGGTTTTGTGTTTCAATGTACATCAATTCTATCCAGAAATATTTTGTGCTTAGAAATGTCACATGATGCAACAGTGAATCAGGTGCCAAAACCAACAAATCACAAATTACTGTGTCATTAACTGCAGCCTCTGAATGGTTCAACAAAGAATCAAACTGGTTTCTGTACACCATCACGATTTACCAATACACTGGCATCTTTTGCTCTTTTGCTGTGAGCCAACAGTAATTATTTCAGAGAAAGAAAAAGAAAGTGTGGAATTAGTAATGCAGATGCTGAAAGGCAAGTGGCGAGATTCTACAAGAATGCCTCAAAAAATGCTACTTTGTTCCCATTTCTACTGGCACCTATTCCCCAAGGTAAAAGGCCACAATGACCAAAGCCAATTTAACAGTAGTGTGCAGAATGTCAGCTGACAAACAACATAAAAACAAGTCACGCTGTGTTATCTGTGGTCACGTTCTTCAGGGTTAGTCCAGTAACTCAAGACTTTACATTCTTCCGTCTTTATTTGTTTATTTTAATTAAACATGTAATGGTTAATAAACAGACATAGTCCAGAGTTAGTAGGTTGGTATTATAACATTTATTAAAATAATGCTATGGGTTAATAGAAACAGCAAAGAACCAAAGAATTAAAATGCAAGCTATGTAAAAACCCAACTAAAACCCAAATATGTCTAATGTATTCATCCAGTAGCTAACTAAAAGCCCAAGAAAGACAACACTCCCAATATAATAAAGTACTGCAAAACAATTGGCAATTTTTCAGTTATCAAAATTGTGGGGTTTGCATTTTGTATCCTTTTTTCTCAATCAGGAAAAAAATTCTTTTGAATGTTATATAACATACATATAAAACAAGATAGAAAAATACATTATAAACTTGTAACAATGGCTGTAAATACATTATCTTACATGTTTCTCATAGGCAATAGGTTGGTTATGGTACATACATAGCATGAAACTACTAAGATAATAAAGAATAGACAAATACATGTCATCTGTACGGTTACATACAAGCGACACTCCCATCTACCCACTCTAAAAAAATTACATAATACTGTCAGAAAGAAGTCTTAAAACTACTTATTTTAATAAAGAAAAAGTCATTAAAGAATGATAATACTGAGAACCAAGGCATTCAGAGATTTCAAAAGTCATGCTTTTAAGTTGATCCAAAATTTTTTCAACTAAGTTTTCAGAAGTTTGTTCAGAGCAAACATTACTTTCACATGTCACACATCTATTCCATACACTTCCCCTCCCCCCCCCCCAGTAAAAGACCTTTGATAAATGTCTAAAATGTCCAGGTTTTATCATAGTTGAGATGAAACTGGATCAAATACTGGTATTGTTTTAGCAAATCTCTCTTCAAATGTTCGAGTGTCGCAAGTTTATTCAACCAACCAACCAACCAAAATAAAATCAAAATGGCACAGCATATACTGTAAATAAAATCAACACAACTGTATGTGTAACAGGAAGACAAAGCCGGTGGCACAATAAACAAAAATCTAGCTGAATACGAAAGGATGAATGTCTATTGCATAGTAAATAAACTGATAATTATTTCCAGGTGAGACAAGATGTTAGATGAGGTCACCATGCAGGTGCTTAAAAACGTAAGCCCTCTTAGCTTACTATTGACCTTTCATTTGGAAGCTGTGAAGATTTGCAGGAGGAGAATAAGTTGACAAGAGGGGAATAAAGTTATCACCTGATATTTGCCAAGTTTAGTACTGAGCCCCACAAAGTAATAATTCATGTTTCAGAATGAAATAGTGTGAGTTCAACAGCTTCAGCTCTTGCAATTGCCCAGCTATTTGAACCTCATGTGGAAACAAGGGTTTAAAAATAAGGTATAGCTGGACTTCAAATGGCTGAAGTCTCTCTCCTGCTTATCTGTTGAAGAAAAGCCAATAGGCCTAATCTAATAATAGTCAAAGAGGAGCTGAAAAGTAACTTCCGTGCTGTTTGCCATTGCAGGAGATGTTTGTGGAAACTGGGGATGTGCTCAGTCACTGACTGGAAACTCGCTAAGCACTTTCAGTTTAATTATCCGCAGAACATCCATTCTCTGGGTGATGTCGAAGCCTACTACTGTTGATGCAATATTTATTTCAACCAAAATCAAGAAAACTCCTCTCCATCCCTGAACAAAAATGACATAACTTCCAGCTCTACAAACATATGTCAGCTAATAATCTCCTTTAGCATGAGACAGTCTGTATCACAGAACCCTTTGGTTTTCGTTGCACAAGTACGGCATTTGCTATGATTTAACAAGTAGAGTGGTTGAAATAATAATGGGCTGGTTTGATGAAAACTTAGCAAATACTTCACTTAATGAGATTTTGGCAAAGTCACATCACACTAGTATGGCAAAAATCAGGTAATTAATATGGTCAACTCATCATTTGTCTTCCCTCACAGCTTCTTTCACATACTGGGCGACTGAGTGGCATGCAGTAACTTGTCTGAGGGAGAAGCTGATTATACAAGACATTTGACTAAATGACCATGAAGAAAATAAGGCACTTCCTTTTCTTTAGACTTATTCCAATACTTAAAAAATAAAAAAGAAAGACTAAAAGGCTCTTTTGGTCTTTTGTTTCTTGACAACCACCAGAAAAAATCATTTAATGAAATAAAGGGTTTCTTTGTTCTTTTTTTCATTTTTTTATAACACTTGAAAGTATAAAATGCTACATTTCCAAAAATATATTTTTTTTTCTGCACCAGCACCCTTGTATAGTAAAAGTATCTACTTTTTTGTTCATTTTGTTTCAATGCACTACACTTTATCTACAATTTCATTACATGTATACAGCAAATAGGCAAGCATGGCTTTTACATCCTTAATGAAATTTTTTCTATACAGGGAGGTTTAAAAAAAATATTTGAACAGTTTGCCCAGTAATGTGACACATAATGCATGTACCTTGTTCTCATGTAATCTTCCAAGGAGATTATAATATGGTTAAAACAATTTTAACTTTTATTTCGCTTTAATAGTGTTGCTGTTTTGTTCTTCTGCATTAATGTAGTTCTGAAAAGTTATCGTAATCTGCATTTCATGGCACACTTTCCTTTAAAATGTCCAATTTGGCAGGCAATAGAAAAAAGGCTGCAACTTTGCCCTTTGAGGGCACTGGTAGTGACTAAACAGCATATCAAATTTTGAATACTTTTTGGAATCCCTTCCCCAATGACATCCCTGACCAAAGGTTCATGCATGATGCATCATCACACAGTACATTCAGAGAGAGCTTTGACTATTTTTTTTTTTTTTTTCTGAGAAGAAAAATATTCCTAGAAGTCTCTCACAGTAACTGCCTCTGTCATCGGGTAGTTAAGGGACATCTGTCTCCATCTCGTGCGAGGCCTCCTTACCGTTCGCTTGGGGCGGGACACTAGAGGATGATCAGTGCGGAGGGATGAGTTGGACCTTATTGCTTTACTACTATTCAGTGCAGGTTCTAGAACCACTTTCACCCAAACAGGAGAACAACAAAAAGCGGAGTTGGAGGACAACAATTTCTTTGTCTGTTTTGTTAGATGGTAAGACGAACGGACAAGTGCCCCAGCTCGCTGCACTGAAGACAGGCAAGCAAAGGCGTTTACCAGTTAACTGATCAGCAGGCAGGCATGGTCAGGTCATCATTGGGTGAAGAGTTCAGAGGTCAGAAGGTCATAGGTTAGTTGCCGGTGGCGGCTGGGTGGTTAGAAACAAAAAAAAAAAACAAAAAAACAAAAAAACAAAACAAAACAAAAAAAAAAAAAACAAAACAAAAAAAAAAGAAAGAAAAGATAGAGAAGAGATTAGTTCCAGCTAGTGACGGCTTAATGACAACATGAAAACTAATCACAACTAATAAAAAAAACAAGCATGTTTAATTCTGACATACTGATCGACACCATCTACAGAATGCAATAAAATCATGACAGCCCTCCATCATGATTTGAACACGTGAAGGAGAAGCCCACTCCCACAAAACCGGTTAACAGGAGAAATAGAGATAAAATATGACTAACGACTAATGGTTAGTAGCAGTCGATGAAGGAAATTGGAAAACAAAAAACGATGAACAGTTTCTGAACTGGGTAGAAGATTTCTGGAACAACAGTCAGTGCACAGCATCAGTATCTGACTGCTATTAAGCATTAGTACCTCCCCAGGTGCAAGCATTAAAGCAACTATTAATGATGGATGTGATTATTAATAACTGGTTGTTAAAAGAATGGAGTAATCTAAGGAATTCTGGACTTAGAGAAACAATTTGGTTCAACAAACTATGGGCCAAACAAAAGGTTTTTGTTCAATAAATTTTTTATTGCCTTTCATTTATTCTATTTACAAACAACATGGAATTTCTTGGCCTCATGATACAAAGCAGTACTATAAACTGTAGTCTAGCAACGTAGGCATCATCGTGGAAACCAGGAAAACGCTCAGCCTGCTACTATAGCCAGCATTTTCCTGTTCGAAATACTATTTTACACATATAGGACACTTATAAAATGCACTTGCATGTAAACACTGTAAAAGTCCTGCCATTTTAAAGTCTATACTTAAAAAGCTCTAAGTACATGAAAAAATAGAGAAAATATCTAATTGATACTAATAAGGCATTTTAAAACTACAAACAGCTCTCTTTATTCATTTTCAAAGCTAATACTCTGCAAATACAATAAAATCTGACATTTCATATACATTCCTGCTTTATATTTTTATATTTTAAAAGAAGCCACCTGTAAATACTATTTTCTTTTGCAAAAAAAAAGGAAAAAAGAAAAAACAACAAAACAAAACAAAAAAAATAAACCCAAACCCACAAACAAATTACAGTAAAACATAAAAAAGTTCTCAAGTGGAAAGTTATCATTCCCAATGTTCTTGAGCTATTCCTTCTTTAATCATTCTCTTGCATTCTCCTTCACCAAACTTGGTCCACTTAACAGTAGTATGATTTTTTTTATTTTTTTTTTTTTTTAAGACTCATTCAACAGCTTAATTAGAGCTAATAAATTCTGAGGTTGATAAAAGTTTCTGTACTGTTGCCATTTTGACTAAGGCAGAGGAGATGAAAGTGAAAAAGGTATTCAGTGCAAAGTCAGATTTGTGCCATTACATAAAATGAAGTCCAGTAGGTGTAATATTCACAGATACCATCGATTTAACAATCTTTCTTGTGGGTTCATTTACTTTCACATAATAAAAGTGGCCTATCATTTAGGATACAGTTCATAACACTACAAAAAATTACTACTGTAACATAAATGAGACCAAACACTCCCTGATTTTTTTTTCATAATCATGCTAAGTGGGATTTTTTAAAATTATAACAGTTGTTTCAAAAAGAAGAAAAAATAAAAATAAATATTTTATGTGGCACAATCTTACCACTTTACAGGTATACTAGAAACAGACTCTTAAAGCATTTTGATACTCATTACAATTTTGATTAAAAGGTATTAAAATTTATATATAAATTATGTGAAAATTGGTTTGGATAGAACATTTGAAAAAATTCTCAGCATTAATACTTCTTGTGGAGTTTAAAATCAAAGCAAGCTACCTTTAAAAAATACCAGGACACCTGTGATACATCCTCTGCCAAGTCTCTGGCCTTCTACAGTACACACAGGTTTGTCAACTGTGCAACACCATTTACAGTTTATTACAATTAAATCAGTCAGTCTCTCTGTTATATGAATCAAATTCAATTTTGTATTATTTATAAACTGGGGGTTTATTCTGAGTTAAAATGAGCTATATTTTCCAACCCTTCACCAATTCTACATGCTTAGTTGTAAAACATTTACACATTTGGGGGTTTTTGCTTTAAATGCAGTGCTTATCTCTGGAAAAAAACCCAAAACCCCAACAAAAAACCAAAACTATGCAAAGAATAAAAACTACGTAAAAAGTGAATGCAGTAGTACTACAAAGTCATCTGAGAGTCAATTTAGCATTTAAAAAAAACCCCAAAAAACAAAAACCAACTTTAGACCCAATGAATGCAAAGATAGATTAACTGACACTTAACTATGTAAAAAAAAAATTCCACATTGAAAAAAGAAGTATTTCGGTTTGCTGACATTGCTTTTTGTGGCTATAGCTACAGAAGTATCTTGGCAATAGGTGATTCACCAAATAGGTGAATATGGCAAATAGTGATAGTGTTTTAATTCTACAGTATAATTTTAGTACATTTAAAGAAATTTTTATTGCTGAACAAAGTTGTCTCCAAAACTTTACGTGTGAAACTCTTAGATATGTGCAGTGATAACCTAGGATTTAAAATTCAAAATACAATGAAGTTTAGTTGTAAAATTAACTTTGTGTACATTTCTTAATACACACTGGGATTATTTAGACAAGACTTTAAAATCATGTTCTCCTGAAATATCAGCATGGTTTTCCTAAGAGAGAGGTACACATGACTTATTCCACAGGAAAAAGATGTGTATTAATCTGCTTAAGACAGTGGGTTTCCAATATTGCTAGAGATGAATGCTGCTCTAACACAAAACAGATGTATTTTAAAAGAAGGTGAAATTATGCTAATAATTAATTTAAATTACTTTTAAGTGACCCAGATGAAACATCTAGGCCCTTTAAAAAATATTTAGTATCTATGTTGAACAAACATTACAATGATAAAACTACAAGATTATATTTTCTCCATGAAAACACCCCTATCCCCACTTTATCAGTGTCTTTACTAGTTGTCTCAGGTAAATATCTAACTACACAAAAAGGTAGCCACATCTGCCACCTGAAACTATTATCAGGTCATGAAGGACCATTAGCAAAAAATTAATTTTTTTGCAACGTCAGGTCAAATTTTCAAAGACAACCAAATCCTTATCACCAATTTCTCTTGACTGAGATAGAAAAGGAAAAAAAAAAAAGAAAAAAAAAGATTACAACCTTTTTTATTTCCTTTTTTATGCTTTTTTTTGTAAACATGGGATATGACCTCCAACTGATTATATCCTATTGTCTCATTGAAGAGTTCTCAAGAAATGAGAACAAGCCAATGGGCTGCAAATAGTGTGCAATGATATAAAACAATCTTACAGAAAACTAAAGTAGCATCAGCTTTATGCTTTCTGTAAAGCTTAAGATCATTTCAAACATAAAAATGCTACATAAATATACCAAATATCCAGGAGGGTCCTTTTACTGTACTGACCAGAATCTGTATTCTCTCTTGTAGTTAATTTATGGAAGGTTGTGAGAAGTGTAGTCAATGTTAGGAGATGTCAGATCTGTCACTGGAATTTGGCATTTGAATATTACAGTATCATGGAAACCTGCACAACACCGATTTGATGAGAGCAGAATAATAATACTTGGCACATAATGCTTTGCATCCTCAAAGCCTGTACAAAACAAAAACCCCCACAACACCCCTGTGAGGTAGGGAAGTATTATTATCCTTATTTGACCATTGGGAAACTATACACAGAGAGATTAAATGACTTGTTGAAAACCACAGTGAGTCAGCAGCAGGGATGAGGTAAGAATTCATCCCCCACGCTGCTTCCTAGCCAATGTCAATAAACCGAAAATATCAGTTTTCTCAATAAGCTTAAACACTTCATTCAAAGGGGTCCAAAGGCATGACACTTGAGGAACAGGAGAAAAATGAAGATTTACTTTCCATTCAAGGGTTAAAGAGAGATGCCCAAATACTGGATGTCATCTCACCAACAGGTCTTCAAAAGTTGTTTCTCCTTCAGGTTACACATTTTAGCAGCAAAAGGCAAATACCAAGAAAGAAATAGATTTTGGAAAACAACCCCAAAACCAAACAAAACCCAAAAACAACCAAAACACCCTCCCTTCCCCTACCCATACTAATTCAAAGTCAAACAACTTTTGAAGTTATCTTCACAGCCCTTACCTTTCTGAATTCAGTTAGGTATCTGAGAACATGCATCCTCCTCATAATATACAGTACAGTGGCTCAAAAGTTTATTGGAAAAAAAGGAATCTAAATCTTCAGATTTCTCCAAACACAGACAGGAGGCATTTATTCCTTTACTTCTTTCTCATTAAGCAACCATCCATTCATTTTACTTTGCAACACCAATCTGATATTTCCACACCAATTAAAAAAACAAACCGAGGGGGGGGGGGAGAGGGGAACACGACCAAATTAATTATTGCAGCACTGATTTCATAGCGTTTCCTGATGCAGATAGATGTTTCGTTTTTAAAATGGATTCAGTTATAGAATTTCTGTTAAATATATCAAAGTATATGTTTAATTGAGCTGGGAAAGCCAAGTTTAGAATTTTTTTTTTATACTGCAAGCATTCCCAAAGTTTTAAAATATTAACTGTCCAGGTTTCTGAGAAAAATCATGAATGGGTCAAGACAGGGTATTTGGTTAACCAGCTGTGGTGTTGCAAATCCCATGTACACTCAAAGCACTTCTTACAAACAAGAACTGCAGAACTAAACTAACCTCGGTCTGCGGTCACAATCCTTTGGTAAGGATGGACACGCATATCGTGCCTTCGAACTTTAGTAGCCACCGCACCTAGTTAAATTGCAATTACCAAGACAAAGTTAGAAAACATTCACAGAAAACATTAACAGCAGGTTCATCAAAATGGATTTAAATGATCATTAACTACAAAAGTTCATTTTAAGAAAAGCGACAAGTTAAGGCACAGTAGTTTCAAATCTTAATCTTAAAAAAGAAGTTTATCTGTGCAGATTAATATTGCATTTATTTTAAACATCCTGGCCTTAACCTGTTTAATCCATTCATTTACAATCCCAAAATTACAGTATTTCATGAAATCTATTAGACCCAAGCACATTTAAGCTTTACTAGTCACATATTCACTGAAGTGCCTTTCTTGCAGCAGGACTATTTTAAATAATGCCATCTTTAATACTGACAATTATTTGCTAACCTTAAGATCACTTCCAGTTCTACCACAAAAAGAAGTTTTAAAGCAACTCTTCAAGCCTACAGATTGTGATTTTAAACTTTAAGTCAATAAGTATGAACTGCAATGAATTAGGTGATTAGTAAAGCAAACACTATATAGAACACTTAGCAGTCAGTATACTACTATACACTCATAAATTACAGCTACTCTGTAATAATAGGACCTAATCCAAATTAATAGCACTATTTTATTTTAAATCTATGTGCAAAAAAGTGCAAGTAAGTCACTGACTGCTAGGCCAAGCTTTTTTCAAGGCTGCTGAAAACTAAGCATTTGTTAAAATTCAGATCTGATGAAGGATCAGTTAAGACCGTTCTTGAATTCTTAGCCTTTCGTTGGGAAAGCCATACCTGAAGATAAAAGGAAGGGAATTGAAAGTTAGTCACCAACTAAAACTTGATCTCAACACCAACATCCCCAGAAATACTGATAGGGATGCATTTCTCTGCCATTTTTA
Source organism: Certhia americana (assembly GCA_018697195.1). Taxonomy (NCBI): domain Eukaryota; kingdom Metazoa; phylum Chordata; class Aves; order Passeriformes; family Certhiidae; genus Certhia; species Certhia americana. The sequence continues at coordinate 74,376,618 of CM031859.1, forward strand.
ACGGAATTATTTTTAAACGTCTTAAAGGTCCACTACAAAAATGGACAAAATACTATTAATGAGAATGAGGATACAACTAAATAAAACTCAACAAAACCCAAATTTAATGCAATTAACCCTGTACAATTGCTCATATAATAGAGCAGATTAAGAGTTATCGATTCTAGGCAGTTAAAGCGGGGGTGTGGGGTTTTTCCACCCTGCTTCCTTTTTGTTCTTAAAATAACATTTTTTTGATGAGGTCTGTTTTGGGCAATACACCTCACACAGTTAAGCCTGAGAGTATACAACAGTTTCAGATGCCATTTTAGAAGTAATTTTATTTTTTCTCTCCTATCTCTTTATAGAAAATCCTGTGAGAAATCCAAGATCCCTGCATTGCAATAAGCTTTATTCTGGAATGCTGTATTTCTTCACTTGCTATTAACTGAATTCAGGAGAGAGGCTTGCCACTAACCACTAACAGCTAATTTGATGAAATCTCTAACTGTGACTTTACCCCACCCAGAATGTACCACAACTGGACTCACAGACTGGGGGTAGAGGAGCTAGGGAGAATATTTACATATTTATGTGAAATTAATAAATGCTAATGTTATCATATGCTTGTGGAATTTCGGCTATGGGTTAGCTGACAACAACCATAAGCTGACAGACGTATTGCATACTTTTGTCCTACTAGAATTTTTTGTTATTGATTACTACTCCTGCAAGACAAAAGTCTGAAATGAATTTCCTTTTTCACTGTACATAATGTGGAAGCATGCACATATATAGAAAACTCACCAAGTATTTGTCACTTGAAACACTGATTTTTTGTGATACTTTCAACAAAACATTTGACTTTGAACCTTATTGTCCAGTGTTCATTAGAGATGTTTAGAATTTGTGTAAATCAATAACTGCTACTGAACAAACTAAGATCAAAGTCCTATAAAATCAACATTATGCAGCACCAAGGTCATACGCAATTCAGAACAAACTGAAGAGAAAAGATTATTCAGATTCCGTAGAAGGTAGGAGGGAAGGAAGAAACTATTGGAACTGCTTGTTCCATATTGGCCAGTTAACTGAATTGTCATAGCTGCTTTATCATTCTTGCCTTCACACACCAAGTCAGTGGTCTGAAATATTAGGAATGATGGACATTTCAATGCCATGTATATAAAAGAAGCCATCAGTAAAGTTGCTGGTCAGAATTTGGTTTGCTTTATATTCATTCACTGAAAGAATTTTCTGCCCACAATATAATTTAGAGCTTTCTGACACTGAGGAGAGATTTATCAGCAGTGTACTAAATAAACAAAAACTCCAACTCAACAAAGACTTTTCCACTCCCTCCAGTTTTGCTACTAATACAATACGGCAAAATAAGAAGCCCTCTCTTCCAAAAATTGCTGGATGTAAATTTATGTTGAAGAGAATACAAACCAATCTGCTATTCACGGGAGGCCCAGATGAAATGTAATACTCATTAACTAGTATTTAGCTATTCCTTCTCTTGCCTACGTATCTGCCATCTAATATCTCGCAAACATCAAGACTTAATTTCTGGTAAATTTATTAATATAAACTAAGCACACACATTCAGGAATGCCAAATACGTTTAAAACGTTTAAGAGCTTGCACCATTTGAGCAGCTCTACTGGGCGGTTTCGATACACCTGAAGTAAGTTTGTTGCTTCAGATTTTTTCCTTTGAGCTGCATGAACCTCTACCTTGCAAACACAACAGAAGCACAAGCAATACATTCTCCAGTCACCCACATACAAAGGTCTTACCTAATACACCACTAGGTTCAATAGGGTACTCAAGGATTGATGTAGCTGGTGCCAGCGTGTAGGGGTATTCGTATGGTGTGTAAATTAAACCGGCCTCGGGTCCGGGTGGAACTATTGCAGCGGTGGGATGAGGAGTTCCGTTTGGCATGACAGCGGTTTGTATTTGTCTGATCAAAGGCATTATGGTAGGGCCAGCTGGCGTAGGAGTACGCAGGGCAGCTGGTGGGAGAACAGGCGCAGGCCCAGTGATAATCCTTGGAGCCTGGGCTGTTGCTGCAAGAGAAAAGGCAAGGGCTGCTACAGTAAGCAAAGAAATTCAGAGGAAAGTATGGAGATAGCAGTACAAAACGTGGAAAGAACGGGAAAAAAGGGAAAAAGTAGGAAAGAAGAAAAATAAAAGGAAATCATTAGTACATGCGCTGATCACACAGTGCCAAAGCACACCATTCAAATGCAAACAGCTTTCCATTTTCCAGTGTGATTAAGTATGAACATGCAAAATAAAAAAGCCATTGTAAAACAGTGAGGTAGATTTCTCAAACAGGTTACACAGCACGAAAGCTCCATTTAGACCACATTTCTTCATTTATGCTATCAAGACTGCATGAGACTGAGATGCATGCAGGAAATACAAGGAAAATACTGTAACAATCAAATACAGAATACAAAATTTAGTGCATCTATAGAGTCCACAGACACTCAGTTATGCAGAGCTGCTGTATGAGTCTAGAATTTTTAGATGCCTTTAAATTGTATTTAAACATATACATAATTCCCATTTCCAGGATCAATGAAGTTGAAGATGACCTAGAAACATGAATCGGTCCTGTCCTACCCTAACATGAATAAAACAGGCTTGAATTTTACTTCCATATAAAATTTCACCAAATAGCATACTCCCTTTGTATCAGAAGTTCACCATGGCCTTGCTTAAAGAAAATTGGTGGATTTTCTGTTTTGCTTTTGTATTTGTTTGTGGTGGTTTTGTTTGTCTTCTGAAGTGGTGCTAGCACATTTCATTAAGTGTTATTTGAAGCCTATGGGAACACCAAATGAACAACTTAAGCGGTAGCACATCTGCTGGTAACAGTCAATCTTAAAGGGTTATAATTTATGTATTTCTATGCACTACTGTTGATCTACATTGATTTACTTACAGGTGGCCTGAGAAATCTGGCAAAGTTTCTTAGATTTGAGACTGGTGCATATTTAAAATTATTTTTATTTTTTAAACAAAAACGCTCAGATAATTTAAAAATGGTGCACAAATATTTTTACTTCCTTCCCTAAAAAGAAACAAACCAGTACAGCTTCTACATCTTCAACTTTTCAGTAAAATCAGAACACAAAGACTGAAACTGTCTTATCAAATAATGAGTATTAGTGGGGCAATCTCTAGTCAAAAAAATAAATAAAAAATTCCATCTTCCCATTTACACTGATACGATAAACCAATGGGAACAGACCAGACAAAGAAACTGCTCAAGTTAATAAAAAATTTTCGGTGCAAAAGTTTGTATCAGTTTAAGCTATTCTGAAAGCTCAAAAATTTGCAATAATTTAGAGACTACCATATATTTAAAACTGATCTAGCCTTAAATATCATAGTGTTCATTAGGGCTGAAAGATTTACCATTACCATTGTAGTGGTAAAAGCCCTTGCTTATGTCTCTTTTCAAATCAGAATAATTACACTGGTGTAAGCACTCTCAAATTGACCTAACTGCATTCCAACCTTTAAACATATTCAACATTGAAATGGGGACTGTGTGGAGAAACAAATTTGCAAATATCAGTAGGTCCTTAGTGAAAAGACTGATTTAGCTGTGCTTACATCTGACATCTGTATCACAGCTACAACAAAAATGCACTTTTGAACAGCATCAGCCACTATATTTTCAAGAGGAGAAATTAATTTTCAACTGAAGAAAATAATTTGTATATACACGTAATAGGTATATGCTTTCATTAGTAGGTGCGTGTAATTAATTTCCAAATGTAAACTTGCGCATACATGCGTTTGCAAAAGCATTTTCACACAAATGTAATGGAAGTAATTGTAAAAATGGCTCATTACATCACTGATCCCTGTGAACTCAGCTGTGAAATCAGTTGATGAATTGTTGGTAAAACATAACATTGGGGGTACACATGCAAGCAAGATGAAAGGAAGGAATATAATACAGAAAAATGTATTCACAGTATCCTGATCCTCTGTAACATTTTAAAATTAAATCTCTAGAAATAAAAATGCAAAGGAATCTACTGTCCTTTATATGCTTTAAGGGAAAAATGACCATAAAACAGAAAAAGCCAGCTTAAGGGTTGAAGTTTTTTACACTACATATTTGTAAATATTTCAACCCAAGCAGACTTAAAAAAATCACAAGGACAAGAAACAAGCTAAAAAACCCCACAAACTGACATATCCTATCCCCAAAAAATCCTTTGCAACAGCTACCTAGAGTTTTATTGGGTTCTTACTGCCCTCCATTCTCCAGTGTAAGCTGCCACTGTGCATTTTGCAAAGGTAGCTTTAAGATTCAAAACCTGCAAACACTTCTATGGCATTGACCCTTGAGCTCATGACATGCTTACGTGATTTGATGTTGGCATCTCTGTAGGTGCCATTCAGAATTGCAAGCTCCATCAGCTGCATCTTTTTAAGGCTGTCTTCTCCTTCTGCCTGTGTATGAAAAAATGGGAAGGAAGTCAGGATTATGAACTCACTAGTGCACAAGATCTAAGTGACCTAGAATAAAATCGTTCTGGTTCTAACCAAGCAAAATACCTGCTTACCATTAGTCACAAAAGCAGCAAGCTTTGTCAACTTTCCCATAAAATTAACTGGAAGTTGCCCGTTGACTATCATTAAGTCTTGTTGACAAATATCTTAGAAGAGTTTTGGAAAAGGTTCATAAACATAAATTATAAAAATTAGGGATTAAATGTAAGCTGTGTTTGGTAGAAATAATTTAAGGAATTTTTTTTCTGACATACATTTTCACATCCTCCTAAAGGTATCTTTAAAAAAAATTGTATCATTAGGCCAGAAGAAGAATAGATATTACAAATTTTAAGCACTGCAATTTATTGTGATTTGCTCCATTTATAGTCAATACTGATTCCTGGGGTGGGGGGTGAGGGGGAGGAGAGCAAACTAAAAAATAAACAATCTTTGAGCAGCTTTCCAGACAGGATATTGACAACTGCCCTAAGGCTGAATTTCTAATTCTGGCACACGTAGATGTACTCTAAAGAGGATATAACTACTATTTACACAGCATACATTACTCTTAAGTTTTGCTTCAATAACAACTACTTCCCTGAAGTTACCTACTCCATTGGTACTGTGCAGGTAGCATAAATATTAAATAGTGTTCAGTAGAAAAATGCTCACTTTTTCAATTAATAATGAAAACATTTCTAACAGTATAATTTCATTTTTAAGACCAGAGATTTTCTAATCCATCTTTCCAAAAATACTACCAATTTGTTTAGTCTACACTCTTATCAAGCAGAAAACGTGACTGTGATATAGGAAACCTAAGAGGGATGGTCAACATCTACTTTAATGTTAGGTTACCACCTTGGCTCCTGAATGGAATGCCACTGCTGAAATTCCTAAGTCAGATGTATAGAAGGGGAGCTTTCCTGTGAGCTGCAAAGTATTCTTCCTTTGCTAAATTGGATTTCTTACATTTTTACTTATCTAACCATACAGTATTTTCCAGGTATTTTGAATTTTCCAGTTTGGTATTTTCCAAGTTAATGAGCTTGTTATACATACTTTACTCCCAAAATATGGATTAGTAATTTACTGAAGTCCAAGACAAAAGTAGTTTTCAAATTTTATCTAAGCAAATACAGTACTTATTTTGAGGTATGCTCAAGGGGCCATGACCCCTTGCAAAGAGAATTTATAGCAGCTGATTTTTATCAACAACTCAAAATCAACATGGTAAGATGAGTCAACATTGAATTCCTTTCAAATGTTGGAAATTGAAAGTCCCAACTGTAATACTGAGTACTTGCATAAACACCAAGATTATCACACAGTAAACATTCAGAATATTCCGAAAGTTAGACATTTTCTTTATAAGTTAAATACTGCATGACAGGGCAAGCAGACACTAATACTAAAAAAGGAAATACACATTCAATTACCATCTTAACTAGAAATTAACTATACAGTTAAGTACTGTACCATTCAGAAATGTCAGACACCATAGTCCCATGGAATATAAAATGTGCCAATTCTAGCAATCTTGACACAGAACAGATATATAATTTACATGCAAAATAATTTTATCTTCTTTTTTTAATAAACTATTTTTCCATTGCATTTTTGCTGGTAGATTACCTAGGCAATCATGACACAATAAACCAATTCCAAATCTATTTCCCTATCCAGAGCTCACAAATTCTCATCATCCTGGATATACCTTATCGAAGTTATTTTAGCAATAAAGACTTTTTTAAAAACATTGACTAATCTCTTCCCCTCCCCCATAAGTTGTACTTTGTTATTTGTTTTCATGTATTTATTTGAAAGCGTGTAACAAGAAAACCTCCTCACAATGTCAGCTGCATCTCCCATATAGTTGCATTAATGTTACTAAAATTGCTCGCTTCCTCCAAATAAGACCTTGAGGTGATTGATCTACGCCATTAATGACTTTCAGTAAATGCTGAATATTACACTCCACTTGCTAGGATAATTTTAGTAACCCTAATCCCAGATTTTGCACCACAGTGAATATTTCCCAATATTACTATTTATAGGATAATAATTTTAATACAGAAAATATTTTTACCCTTTTGGCACAGTCAAAAGAAGGAGATGTAAGTCCAAGTAATCTTTCTTACTTTAACATTTTCCTATAGGTCACTACTGCTTGCGATTAGAAAAGATGTTGCAATTACTAGGCTTTATGAAGTAAGTTTATGGAAATAACAGTGGATTTAATCAAACAAAGCAGACCAAGTCCTTAACTTGTACTTTTAAGACTTCTCTAGATTATACTCAGCAGCTGATAAACTTTTCTTCTTTTAAACAAAACCCAAAACACAGCTTAAAATTTTCCCTTAAAAACTCTACCAGTAAAAAAATCAGAGATGCAAGATGTGGACTTGCATTACCAGACATTAACACTGACTTTCGACTTCTGATGCTTTGACTTATTAAAGCATTTATTAAACACAAAAGAAAACCCCAACACAAAACCAATCCCACCACTTTAAAAACACGTGTAGCGCTGACCACAAGGTCATCGTTCCGGCTCCTCCCAGAAGATGGCACTGTTTGTTGCACAATGCCACCTCTGCAGGACATGGGTGCTCAGCACTGCCTGCACAACCCACCCGCCCCACAGTGCTGCTCCAAGTCCTGCCACCCCCTCGCACCCTACACTCGCCACCTCTCCTCATGGTGAAGTCACAGAAGCGGCCAGGACCCTTTGGGACACGCTGTCATGTCCCTCACTCTCTGGTACCAAGCTCTCTACTTGAACATCCTTCACCAACAGCCAACCCCTCAAATTTCCAAGAGCTGAATCAGAGCAAGGGGCACATGTTTTTCCCTGCCCTATCCTCTCGCTTCTTCGCTGACAGATGATCAAATGAGGCACACGAGATCTATCTTAGCTCCAGGCATTCCTGCAGGCACTCTCTGTTAAAGCAAAAAGAGGTTGCATCAGGGATACAAAGGCAATCTCTAAAGGGACAGTACATTACCTGTACAATAGCTGCAACAAAGCTCAGTCATTTGTACCAAAAGGAAGATACTTTGAGCAAACATCAATAAGGTCACTTAAAACCAGATTTGCATGACGAAGCTGAAGCTCAAGTGATTGACTCAAACCCCCTCATCCTCTTAAATCTCCAGTGCTTTCCTTGTATTTATCATGTACAATATAAAATGCAGATTAAAAAAAAAAAAAAAAGAAGTCTTAAATGGTATCTTGAAACATAATTCTTTAAATGTAAGCAACTACTTGCAAATGCTCACTGAATACAAATACAGAAGAGATGGAAGCAGTAAATCCTAACAGAGCCAACCGTGCACAGACACTACTGGCTGCTGTTCTGTGAACACACAGCCTGTAACTCCTCACAGTAACTCAACTCTACCTGGGTTAGCAATAAATAGACCTAAAGGAGACCAACTGCCAGTGAGGACAATCATTTTAAGTAACTTGCTTTCTAATTTTATCAGTGTAGGATTAATAGCTGCAAGGCTCAAAACACAACAAGTGCCACCTACATGAAGTCTCTGGGGAACACTTCGTAAAAAAACACAATTTCAAACTAAACAGACAGTGCTGACCATACAAATGCCCAGTTAAAACCACAACTGTCTCCCCTACTTTGGACAATACTGACAGTTTCACAAAAAAAGAATGCAGTTTATTATATAACTGCTACTAGTAAGAGCTTGTTTCGTGTCATGAAATGGGGAGCTTAGATAAAACACTCCAATGAATTCTTTTTGTAATCAATGTCCAAACTATACTTCAACCTCAAATATTCCAAAACCTTCAGAAAATCCTTTATTTTTAGGCACTGAAATGCCTCTGATTCTCATGTGCATACAATGAACCCTGAGGAGTATCATACAGTTTATCTTAGTTTTATACACAAAACATACATACACTAGATACATTTGTTATCCAGGTGGAAGACAGACAGGCATGCAAACTCCAAAGGTAAATTCCTTCATTGTGCAATGTCAATGAAGGACTTCAGCACATAACAACAGTTTTCAGAGGTGAAAGGTGGACTGTTAGATTCTGTCAACTCTGAGAAGCCTGTAACAAATTACAGCAGAGAAAGAAAGAAAGATACTATTTAAAAGAGGGATCAAGTAGCAGAGTTTAGGATAGAGCAGAGATCCATAAGCTAGACCTGTAGAGACTGTCAGTGGCCACTCTGCCCTGCCATACTGCTGCCAGGCCCTACAGGAATATCATTAAAGCACACGTAATTCAGAAACCGAACTATCCACTCACTTATGTCATAGCTGGGATACCTTATCCCAAAAGAGCTTCTTGAGCCTTACAGTCTCACACACAGAAGTCTCAAAATGTTCCCTGATTTTCATTATTACCAGAGCTGGAAGGGAAGGCTTTCAACATATCTCTACAAATATAGGTGCTTTTATCCTATAACGCTCTTTTTTTTTTTTTTTTTTTTTTAATTAACTGCTTTGGAAAATATAATATATAAACTTTTTTTCTCCTATATTTATAACAAATAGATCCTCAGTGATGTTAATGACTTTCATCGACAGTCTAGCTTCTAGATGTCACGGATTTCATATGATGTTTTTGCAATCCTGTCACAACCCTGGACTTCAGCTGAATTCCCATGAACGAAGTGAGCCCAATCGTAGGATGGGCAGCAGACAGTTTTATTATTTTGCACAAAATGCAGCAAAGTCTGGCTTTGGGGACCAGTTCTTTATATATAAGATGCTGCAGGGCTGTCTTTTCAGGCTCAGAGCAGGAGCAGCATGTGGGAAGAGAAAATGGTGGCGAAGCAAGCCGACGGACAGATCAGTGAGGAGCACAAAGCCAAAAGCCAGTCTCCATCTTCCCATGCCAACTGCAGCAGGCCTGTCCCACCAGGCTCATGGAAAGAATGACCAGAGGCCTCAGCAGCATGACAGCACCAAAGAGTACTTGCCTCTCAAGCAACCCCCCTGCAGAACAGAGCTGCCTCCCTGCCTGCTCCACACCACTGCTGTTTGAACAGCAGCTCTCACCAGCAGCTCTCCTGCCACCCTTGGTGAGAACTCTTCCAGCTACCTAAAACTGTCCAAGTACATGCACCCTTCCACACTTTGCTTCAAGTACAGAATTCTTCTAAGAACACACTATATTTTTCAGAATTCAGGTAAGGCAATAAAAAATTTTACATGCACTCCAGCAGAAGGGCAGAGGACTTGGCAGTTATGGAAGAACACTATACAAATGAACAAGAATAAATACTTAAAATTCTTCCTCAAATAGAAAAGTAATTTAAAATTGCCACATAAAATAAACATAACTTTTCTACTACCTGGAAATACACACATTAAATATGATGACTTTAATTATTCTTTAGACTGCCTATCTGCATAGTATAAGCCATCTACTATTTACTAATTTAATAGGAATTGTGGTAAAACGCAACAGCAACAAATTTTACTGTCGTTTACTGTCATTGATCTTATTCTACTTATCCAGTAGGCAGTACTGCTCCTTAGGGGTCTGTCACCCTGCCTTCCTGCAGTCCCCAGCTGCTCTACAGCCCAGCAGCTGCAGCTTGTAGGCTTGCACTATGACACTGGCTGGACTCTCTGGGCTCTAGAATGCTTTTATCACCATGACAAAGAAAAATCTTCCACTGCAATTCACTTGTAGATCAGTAAGTATTCCTAACATACCATGCGCCAGTCAAACAGTCTTTACACATGAATGTCTCCATTCAGGGACAAAAACCTTCCATTCATAATTTATAAACAAAAAGCCTTACAAACTTTATACTACAAATTCCTAGACGTACATGTATTAAACAAAAAAACAGATCTCAGGCATCAATATATTGTAGAATATAGTACAAAGGCTATAACACATCTGAATATTTGATGCTGAAGTAGATGCATTTAAAATCCATGTTTGGGAGATTTTTTTTTCATATTGAAGTCGTTGAAAGGGATGCATCTATAGCAACAAAATCCTAGACAAGATGACAGGTAGCTAGATGCAGAAGACAAGGAAAAGAGCTTTTTTTTATAAGATTCTGAATGGGAGTACCTCAACTATTAATCAGTTACCTAGTGCAAGAGATTAGATTTTACTTTTGTAAAGGCTTTTAGTTCTGGTAAATTACTCTATTACTCAGTCTTAAAAGAAAACATCTCATCTTCCCTTTCCCTCAAGAAAATCTGGCAGAGACCCTCAAACTTCCCATGCCCAGAATGTAAATATTGATAGTTAGAAGTTGCTAGTAAACAGATGGAGCAGAACTCCTACACCATAGTTTTGTTTGTTCTGAGGGGAATTGGTCAAAGAGGTCTCTTCTGTCACAGTTTGGCAGCTATTTAACATTAGAGGAAACTTTCCCAAATACTTTTACAACAAAGACTTCCAGACTAGCCATATTTCTCAGAGTCCTCTGTGTCATCAACAATCCCATGGCACTGAATAGGTGGCAAAACTAGAGCTCAGTTATTTCTCTATTTCCTTTTCAACACTGACATACACTGCTATGGCTATGAGGACAGACAAAGATAAATTAGCATCATTATTTCTTCTGGGCAACACAGCCTGCTTATCTTCTTCAAAGCCAGCTCTCAGTTCAAACGATATGCAAAGAAGACTTGTGCTGTTTCACTTGACAAATTCATTGGTCATAATGTTAAAGATACACTAGGGGGAAGAGGCAGCCTATCTTTTTATACTTCCCATCACCTTACTTGACATATCCCCATTTAATCATGATACTTGGCTTACCAGTAATACTTTTGAGAGTCCTGATGCCCTCCCTCCCCCAGTTTCCATTTCTGCACAAAGAAAATACAGATAAGGTACAGAAAATTGGCACATAGCATGTTTTACAAGCCAGACTGAAATACAGCATCAGTGGACTGCACACGTTTGCTTCACCATACAGACTCCATAGGTACTAGTTGGTAGCACACTGGGGTGGGGGGAATTTTGCTTGACATTAACAGGTCAGCATTTCCTTAGGACAGATGTCATGGGCTCATATTTAAATCATGGGGTTTTGGGCTTTGAAGGATAAAAAAAAAAAAAAAGTCACCTGAATAGGTTAAATCAGACCCTCAACAATACTTAATTTCAGAATTTGCTTTTTGCTTTGCTTTTTTTAAAAAATTATCATCCATACTTTTCTTGCATGTCTGTTTTAATGTTGTTAATAAAATCTGTGTAAGAATCTCATAAACTACACTGGAGAGCTTCAGTAATTCATAAAGCTTCATAACAGGTATGCATCTTTCATGACACACATATATACACTAAACCCCAAGAAGTTCTGAACGAAAAAAAAAAATTTACAGTACTTTCTAAAATGTGTTTAAAAGGCAGAATAATACTGAGATACATTCAGATTTATTTGCTAGCATAGACATTTGCTGATATTTGTATTAAGATTCAAATGAAATACCTATCAATCTAAAGCCATCTATGCAATCTGAAGCATTAGACCTTTTTTTAGCAATGTGCAAGCCCAGCTTAAAAACTTTCAGAGCTGAACACTTTACTTTTGGTATTTCTAGTTTTGGAATGCTAGATGTTCAAAATTCCTCCTCGCTGCTTAGTTCAATTCTGAAAACAGCAGTTAAATTACAAGCACACTGAATGAGATAGCACCAGGCAAGCCTCTTGTACAAATTTCCCACATATGGCTCTGCCAGCAACATCTTGAGTTCCATGAGCACCCCAGGAATCTGAAGAGAGCAGAATGCAAACACCACCTATATTATGCAGGTCTTTATTCCAGCTGTAGCCTTTGGAAAAGACTGAACTTGCCAGAACACTCAAGTCAATGTTGACACATTCCACATTTATCAGGACAAATTCATTAACCCATCCTAAGTTTTAAGTTATAAAAACATTTTAACTAATATATGCTATAAAACAACCTAGGATCAAGGTGTTTGTTCTAACAGGTACAAATTAGAAATATAACAATGGAACGATTAACTAAAATATTTACAGTTAAGTGTGGCCTGACCTGTAACATTTATTTTCCCTCTGACATCCTAGGAGGTCTCTATATAAAGTTTGAGTTTATACATTCCAAACAGCTGTAAATTCCCCTGAGCTACAAAGATACCTAACTCAAACACTGGAGTGGGTGGGGACATGGGGGGCAAGATGGGACTTGGAGAACCCCATTTAAGGATTTCAAAACCAGTGTTTTGTGCAAACTCAAGAGATCCTAATACTACATAGTTTTCTTTCCAGCTATGTTAATGGATTTACTACATAACCAAAGCCTTTCATTTTCAAAATGGCACTGAGATATGACTGGATGTTTCCATATGGAAAACACATCCAGTATGTTTTGAACATGTTCCCACCTAGAAATCATTAAAAAAAAAGGAAAAAAAGAAAAATGACATTTCATACCAAATTCAGCAACCGAGAAAGAATGTGAGGAGTCTCTCTTTAGAGCAACAGAAGAAAACTAACTGCAGGTGACAGGGAGCACAGACTTGCTGTGAATTAGTACTTGTCTTTCAAGTGTATCTTCTCTCACGTGTTTCATTAAACACAGGATTCGAGGCTGCACACTACCACATGGGAATTCAAGCTTCAGTAGTAACTTCTAAGACATTTTTATCTTCAGCATGAGATGTCCTGAAAATGTAATACTGACTAATTAAAATAAACTACCTTATTGCAGTCTGGACTAACCCCGTGAATGTTTAGGCTTTTCCTGTTTTAAAATGTCAGTATTTGGGAAGCAACGGTCTTCTAATAACCTCTTCAAGAGTCACACTTACTGCTCGTCTCATATTTTCATCAGAAATCATGACTGCTAAATGTGATACAAAAAATTGTTTCTGCATTTCATCTACACTCCCTTTTGTAAAACATTTGCATTAATGGTTTTATTTTCAAAATGACTGTTTCCTGCACACGCATGACCTCTAAGGTCACGGCATGTAACAACTGTTTCATTCAGAATTTTATATAAACCTACCACCTAGAGAAACAGTATTGTTTTAAACCTAAGACGGCCAAAAATTCAAGCGATTTAAGTTATACAATTCTAATCCAACTAACGAAACAGAATATTGTAAATTTAAAAGGAGATACACACTCAGTATATACTTGCAGTAATTTTCAACAGCTGCTAAAAGGTGAATGAGTACTAAAAGGTCACAAATGCTTACATGTTCATGAGCAGCCCATAGCTGTGTTGAATATAACACTACATGTGTGTCTCATGTGCACTTTACTGGCACTCTAATACCAATGTTTCAAAATCAAAATTAGCTCTTCCATAAACACCACAGATGCCTCTCCAGTTCTTGAGCTCTCAGAGCTGATGAAGAACAGAAGAAGAGGGCGATAGTAGTGGCCAGTCTCTTGCATGGCTGCTAAAACCCGCGTTCACACAGCTTAAAAATACAGAGAAGTGAAAAAACTAATTGTGTGCATTGTCTCTAGGGGACAAATATGTCAATCACATGACCTCCCGCTCTCAGGCTCGGGCTGCTGGAAGCAGCGTGTTGCTAGGGAAAGGGCTTTCTTTCTTTCTCTGCCACGTACGGAGCCGCCTGTTCAGCTCGGAGGGAGCGGCCGAGCCCCGCTGCCACAGCGGGCAGCCAGCCCCGGGCAGGGAGCGGCACAAAGAGCCTTTGAGGAGCACCGATCCCTCAGGGGGACACGGCACTGCCGGGCACCGCATGGCCGCCGCCTTCGCACACGGCCCTGACACCTGCGGGCACCGCGGCGGGCGGAGGGCGAGTGCCTCAGCGAGAAGGGCAGAGATGTTCTGAGGAGCCGGGGCTGCGGGGGCCGTG